>CM053574.1:43390016-43412243 GCA_028646485.1 Cryptoprocta ferox | reverse complement strand
TTTGGTGTCGTAAATTTAAAATTGTTTTTGCCCTTCTCATGGTTGTATAGTGATATCTCCACATTGTTTTAATTTGTAATTCCGTAATAAATCTTTTCATATGCTCATTTGTCATATATATCTTATTTGCCATGTACATTTTGAGAGGTGTCTGTTCACGTTTTCTGATGCTTTTTTATTGAGTTGTTTGGTTTCTTTTTGTTGAGTGTTAAGAACGCTTGTATATTTTGGATACAAGTTCTTTATCAGATATGCCTTTTGCAAATATTTTCTCCTAGGCTGTGGCTTGGCTTTTGATTTTCTTAATAGTGTCTTTCACAGAGCAGAAGTTTTTAATTTTTACAAAGCCCAACTTACCATTTTTTTTTCATAGATCATGCTTTTGGGTTGTAACTAAAACCTCACTGTTAAATCCAAAAGCATTACAGATTTTTCCCCCATATTTTGATCTAGAAATGTTATAGCTTTACATTTACATTCAGCTATATGATCCATTTTGAGTTAAGTTTTGTGAAAAGCATAAGATCAACATCTAAATTCTTTTTTTTTTTTTTGCACATGGATGTCTAGTTGTCCCAGTCCAGTGTTATTTGTTGAAAACACTATCCTTTCTCCACTGGATTGCCTATATGCCTTTGTCAAAGATCAAATGACTATGTTTGTGTGAAAATATTGCTGGACTTTCTATGCTGTTCCACTGATAAATATGTTTATTCTTTCCTTAATACATGGTTTTTGGTCACTATAGTTTTATAGTAAGTCTTGAAATTTGGTAGTATGTCTTAAATTTTTAATTTTATTCTTCAGTATTATTTTGGATGTTTTAGGTCTTTTGCCTTTACATATATAACTTAGTATTAGTTTGTTAATATCTAACAAGTTAGTGTGCTAAGCTGTTGACTGGGGTTTTGGTGAACACCTAGATCAAGTTGAGAGATGAACTGACATTTTAATATTGAGTTTTCTAATCCACAAAGACAGACTATTTCTCTATTTATTTATATATTCTTGGATTTTTTAAATCAGAATTCTATGTTTTTCCACATATAGGTCTTGTACATATTTTGTGAGACTTATACCTAATTATTTTATTTTTCAATGCTACCATAAATGATAATTTTTTAAAACCTTCAAATTCCAATTGTTCATTGCTGGCATATAGGAAAACAACCGACTTCTGTATATGAAACTTGTATCCTGCAACACTCCTAGGCTCACTTACTTGCTTCAGGAGGTTTTGTTTTCATTTTTGTTTTGTTTTCCAATTCTTTGGGATTTTCCGCATAGACAATCAGGTCATCTGTGAAGTTTTATTTCTTCTTTCCCAAACAGTCTACCTTTCATTTTCTTCATTTTCCTTTCTTATTGCACAAGCTGGGGCTTCTAGAATAATATATGAATAAGAGCTGTGAGAAGGGACATCATTCCCATGTTCCTAATCTTAGAGAGAAAGCAACCAATTCTCAACATTAAGGATAAGATTCCCATCAGGTTTTTGGTAGCTGTTCTTTATTCAGTTGAGGGAGTTCCCCTCCAGTCCTAGTTTGCTGCATTTTTATCATGAATGAGTGTTGGATTTTGCAAATGCTTTTTCTTCATAAATTGATAAGATCATATGATTTTTTTAAATTTTTTAGTCCAGAGATATGGAATATATTGACTGATTTTAGAATGTGGAACCAACCTTGCATACCTGGAATAAATACCATTTGGTAATTTTGTTATTTATTTATCTATTTATTTATTGCAGGGGAGGGGCAGAGAGAGAATTCCAAGCAGGCTTTGCACTGTCAGCACAGAGCCCAATGCAGGGACCATACCCACAAACTGAGATCAGGAACTGAGCTGAAATCAAGAGTTGGATGCTTAACTGACTGAGCCACTCAGGTGCTTCCCCCTTCATTTGGTAATTTTGTATAGTTTTATATACTGTTGGACTTTATTCACAGGATTTTTTGTGAGGATATTGATCTATAATTTTCCTTTGTTGTGATGTCCTTATTATTATTTTTTTTGGAGTAATACTGGTATCATAGATTGTGCTGGACAATATTCTTTCTGTTTGTATTTTCTGGAAGAGACTGTAGAATATTAGTATCACTTCTTATTTCCAGGTTTGGCAAAGTTTATCCGTGAAACCAACTGGGTTGGTGTTTTTTAAAATTAGTTATTAATTCAATTACTATAATAAAGATGGACCTGTTCAGGTTATCCGTTACTTCTTTGTGTAAGCTCTAGTAGTTTGTGTTTTTTTAACCAGTTGGCTTACTGCATGTAAATAATTTGTGGGCATAGAGTTGTTCATATATTCCTTGATTTTAAAGTCCATGGTGTCAGTAATAATGATTTTTCTTTCATTTGTGATATTAGGAATTTGTATCTTCTTTCTTTTTCTCTTGGTTTGCCTAGCTAGAAGGTTGTCAATTTGATTGATTTTTTCAAAGAACCAGGTTTTGGTTTGGGGATTCTATTATTTTCCTGTTTTTAATTTCAATGATTTCTCTCACTTTTGTTATTTCTTTTTTTCTGCTTCATTTAGGCTTAAATTGTTCCTCTTTCCTAACATGAAAACTTAAATTATTGATTTTAGATTATTCTACTTTTTAATATATGCATTGAATGCCATGTATTTCTCTCTAAGCACAGCCTTCAAAGAACTCCACAGATTTTGATCAGCTATGTTTTCATTTTTTATTTGGCTCAAAATATTTTGAGCTTTCTTGTGAAACTTCTCCTCCTCCTCCCCTCCTTTCCCCCTCCTCCTCTTTCCCCTCCTCCTCCTCCTCCTTCTTACCATGAGCTATGCAGAAGTACGTTTTTTAATATTCAAGTATTTGGGGATTTTGTTATTTGTTAATTCTACCATGATCCGAGATCATAAATTTATTAAGATTTGGTTTTATGGCTCAGAATGTGGTCTTCCTTGGCAAATCTTTCATGCAAGATTGAAAAGAATGTGTATTCTGCTGTTGTTGGGTGGAACATTCCATAGGTGTCAATTAGATTAAGTAGACTAAGAGTGCTGGTCAGATCCACTATATCCCACAAAGTTTCTACGTACTGGATCTGTCAATTACCAAAAGAGGGTATTAAAGTCTTTAACCATAATAATTAATTTGTTTATCTTTGCAGCGTTATCCTTTTGCTCCCCATCTGACACTGTTGTTAGGTGCATACACGTTTGTAACTATTTAGTCTTAGAGAATTGACCTCCTTATCAGCAAAACGCCTCTATATATCCCTGATAAATCTCTTTTTCTGAAATAAGTTTCAGATTTTTCATGTAGGAGGAGATCCCAAGATCAAGAGTGAGGGAATGACAAGAGTAAAACAGGAAAGAAACAAAGCCAACAGCAGTCATGGAGGCTGTCACTCTTGGAAATGGGATACTGATTGCATTGGAACAGCTGAGGTACATGTGGAATGCTTCCCAGAATTGTTTACTCCAAAAATGGGAAGTTGGAACATTTATCTATTAGCTCTCATCCCTTCTTGGATGAGGGTGGCTCCTGAGGGCATTAACTGCCCCACACTTGGGGGCTGGGCACGCTGTGGGGCCAGGAGAGTCTAGCCATGGCACAGGAGGTGCTAAGGTAGGGTATGCGGTGTGGCAATGCACTTGAGATGAGGGTCCCCTGCCAGCACAAGGGGTTGGAGCTGTCCACTGACGCTGTGACTAGAATAGGAAGCAAGTGATTCTAATAGGATGCAGAGCAAAATGAGACATCTGCTATGATGGGCTTCCACTGTAATCCTTAGCATGGAAAATTACTGTACAATACGCCATATACTTTCCTACCTGGATGGTGCCAAGGGATGCTATTTATGTCTCCTCATATGCTGAAAGCCATCTTAAATAAGCATACCAAACAAAACCAGCATGCTGACTATGGCCTGCAGCTCCAAAACAGGTTTTTTGGCTGTTCATTTCCACTTGTATGGCTGCTCCTTTCAGATAGATGCAAATTCTAAAACTTGAACGGGCAGTACACACGAAGAACGAGATGGACTCCTTGCTTGAACACTGAGAAATTAGCAGGTCATCTCTGTCTCAACATCCATTTTTCTCAAATCCCATTCTATCCTTGTACGCCTTTATTTCTCATGCTTCTTCTGCAAATTAAGTGTAGTGAAAGGATATAGTCATCTGAGAGGATGAGTAAGGTGAAGTGTGTTCAAATAACTCAGTTGTCTAACTGAGGGGTGGGTTACTTGCAATTTCTCATGACAGTAGGCCAGAAGGCGGAAGAAAGAATCACTGTCATACTCAGTGTAATTGACTCTCATCCCATGAGAAGACAGAGGTGCCGCCGCGTAAAGGGGGCAGTGAGAAGTAAATCTGAAACCCAGGGCATTCAGTAGGGGTGTCTCTTGCATTTTCCACATCTCTTAATAATGGTGTGTAGGAAAGTGTAACAACCAGTCCCACAATGGCAAGGAAACTATGGTAGATATTTGTAGGCCTTACCAGGCAAGCATCCCCAATGAAATGCTAGCCAAGGATGAAGGATATCCAGAATGGTTGGTGGAAAGAGATCTATTAAATATCAATTCTAGCCTCAGGACTGGCTGCAACTGTCATTTAGGCTGGTTCACTACCCCCACTCTGGATTAAGTCTTGGCTGAGACTGTGGTACCTGCCACTTTAAAGAAACTGTGTAATTATTTGAACTGAGAGAGTAAACACATAGCCGACTGGTTCAAAGGGTAGACTGTCACACACCCATTGTGTGTATCGCCTCAGAACTCCTTATCTATTCTTATTGTCACCTCTTATTTTAGCCCATCTTTGAGAAGTAGTGGTTCCACTCATGCTTCCACCAGCTTCCTGCAGGTCTAATCTGACAGTGCTTTATTTTGGGCTGCCAATGCACGTCTCCTGCTTTCTGTTCTAGAATTTCTCTCATGCTGTGATGTGGGATGCCCTTGGCAATTCATTTGGCACTCATTCAGGCACAGTCTATGGGGAAATAATTGATCCACAGAGAATAGGGGCCAAAGGTAAGTGCTTCCTTCTTCATTCTTCTGGGGTGGATGGACCTGAAATGCATTTCATTCATCTAGCTTCTCTGAAAGCCCCATGGGATTAAGCATCCAGTCTTCCTTCATGGTGGTTAGTACCATCAGTAATGCATCCGAGTATTTGGTCTCATTCATTTTTCTGTGTTTATTTCTCTATCCTATACTTCCAAATAAGCTACTTGGACACTAGTCTTTTTATTTTAAGGGCTGCTTGTAGGTAAATAGAAAATGTATCAAAATTAAAAGAAGATTAAGAAGCATAATTTTTACATGGGCAGTGAACATTTTCTCAATTTTATGTAACTCAAGAATCAAAGTATTTTAGTAATCTTTGTCATTTTGTTTAAATGATCACATATAATATTATGAAAAGGATCAAGGGTTCTATGAAGATATAATACCAAGACAAGTCTTCTTACTAGACTGTAACTCCTAGATAGAACTGTAGAACTGACAATGAATCGGAAGTTCTGACATCTGAGAAACAAGCACAAATATGTTGCCAATTTTTTTAGCCACTGAGAGTGGGGCTGGAGGAAGATGCAGTTAATGTAGTTGGATGGTAGGGGCAGTTATCATTTCTAAAAGTGCTTTATAACTTTCCAAGTCTTTTGATTTGTCTCATGTTCTCTCCATTGATGTTGCAATTAGGTACTGAAGACGGTTATTCTCATGCTTCCTCTAATATCTTTTCGTTATGGATTGAACTTCATTAAAGATACTTCAGTAATCATACTTCATTAAAAATGTGCTACTTTTTGGGAATATTTATGTTCAAATTTTTATTTACATATAATGAAGCACTGTGAATAAGGTGGCTTAAGACAAAAACATCATTTGGCTGAGGAGTCTGTGGGGAATCATGAGAACATCTTGTCTCTGCTCCACCTAGTATAAGCTAGGGTGGCCCAGAGGCTACAGTCTACAGAGGCTCTTATGTCTCGAGTTTAAGCAGGGTGTCAGCTGGGGCTGTGGTGAGAGCTGTCGTCCAGAGCATCGATGTGTGGCATCTTCATATGGTCTGGGCATCCTCATAGCATGGTGGCTGGCTTCCAAAGGTGAGCCTCTTAAGAGAAAGAGAGCTAAGCAAGGAGCTCTATCATTTTTTCTAACAAAGCCTCAGAAATTCCACGGCCTCACCTGCATCTCATTCTATTCAAAAGAAGTAGGTCATTAAGTGGGTCCCTATTCATGGAAAGGGAAGTTAGATTCCACCTTTTGATGGGTTGTGGGTCAAAGAATTTAAAACCACCATACTGTACCTGAAGGGTAACATGTCCCCCTGATCCTCATGTAGCTGTGACACAGTTTTTCATAAGAATTACTTATTTTACAATGCTTGATCTTATTTTCTAGAGCCAATCTGCAATAGGACTTTCTATGATGACATAAGTGGTCTATCTGCTCTGTTCAATACAATATTCACTAGCCAGATGTGGTGATTGAGTGCGTGTCATATGGCTAATGAAACTGAATTTTAAATTTCATTTAATTTTAATTAATTTACATTAAATAGGCGCCTATGTATAGTGGCTGCTATGCTGGGCAACTCAGGTCTAGAACAACAAGTATAAAGAAATAGAGTTCAAATTCCAGCAGTGATGTAAGTATTGGGCAGGCTTTCTAGTACAACCCTACAACATTCCAATTACAAGCAAAAGGCTCCCAGGCCTGACTGCGTTCAAAGTACAAATGGAGATGATTCGGCCAAAGATGTCCTAGAGAGGAGAAATTTCCCAGGGTGTGGGTGTGGAAAAGCAGAATAATCACTGGTGAGAAGAGTCAGGACAACTCCTCAGGTGGGCAAGATGCTGGAATGGTTTAGACATGCAGGTCCTTGCTCAACAATCCATCTCTTCACACAGAGACTCTAGCCAACTTCTTTTGGCGTGAAGTGTGAGCACTCCTTAAGCTTGGATCTCACAGGACGATGACTTCTGAAATTCCTGTGTGTGCCTGTCTCCTGTGCCTGCTTCCCCTAGCCTCTTTGCCCTCCTTACCCTTGTCTTTTCTGTTCCTTAGTGTTGAAACTTGTGTTCTGGAGTCACAATGTTGAAAATGTCATGGCCATCTCATCAAAATAATGAGCAACCGTCATCCAAAAAGATTCCTTGATCACCAACTGTGTGTAAGGCTTCGTGCTGGGTATGTCAATAAGAATTAATTTCTACCCTTGGAATGTTATCATCTGGTTGGTGAGATTTAATAGAACAGCTAACATTTAAAAAGAGTTTACTACTTGCCAAATATCATGCTAACTTTTTTATGAATATGATCTCATTTATCCTTTAAAAATCCTAGGACACAGAGACTTTTTATTCATGCTTTATAGATGGAGAAATTGATGTCCAGTGAGGTTAAAATAGCTCATCCAAAGTAAAACATCTATTAAGTGGTTGAGTGGATTTGAATCTAGGCTGGGTGAAGACCAAAGTCTGTGCTCATAACCACTCAACTATGCTTATGTACCATTATTCTGAATGGCATTTCCCACTTGTTTGAGGACTCATGTCCAAATCCAAGTCACTAGTAGCTGGGAAGAGTTAGCAGAGTTCCTGAAGGACACCAAGGCATCGGTCATTGGCGTACACCAAAGAGTGTAGGTGGTAAAATTTGCTCACCCGCCCCAAAGACATGACAATAGGTTGAAGAAGGAGTGGGTAAGATGGGCTAGGCGACAAGTATGTTTTCAACATTGCCACTTGGAAGAAAATATCTTCAGAATAACAACTAGGTAAGTGGGAAGGAATAAGTGGTAAATGGGAGGCTTTTTGAGAGTCACAGCACTTCCATGAAAGGTCGGGGTCCTGCCAACTTACTCTACCTGGGAAGGAATGTTATATTCGGTGTGCATGTTTCAACTTACTGAGCTCATTGGAAAGCCTTGAGGAATTGCATTCACACGCCAGCAGAAGCCTTGAGACAATGAACAGATCCATATCACTATGAAATGCAATTGGAAGGACTTTGATTAACTCTAGGGAGGGGGAAATATCTCTACAGAGGACACACAGAAAGATGCAGAATTTGATGGGATGATCCTTTATCTAAAACTAAATATGAGATAGAGATCAGTTGTTCATGTCCTGGATTCAGAGACAGGGATTCGAATCCTACCTCTGTCATTTACTAGCTGAGGAATCCTGAACAATATACTTAACATCTTTCCATATTCCTTGTTAGAAAAGTAGAGACAATAACAAGGACATTCTTGCAGGTTAATTGGGAGGATTATATAAAATAATTCATGTAAAATGCTCAGCACCATGCCTGGCACATAATAATGCTCATTACGTGATAGCTGCTGCTGGTTTTAAAAGTCAATGGAGAACAGTGTGGCCTCTGGGCTGTGAATTCCAGTTCTACATAATTCATATGAGACACTGTGCAGTCTATATTATCTCTCTGTGCCTTGGTTTCCTTACTTACAAAATGGAGGTAAAAACAACTCCTTACACTTCATACCCATTAAGATAGTTATTATTTTAAAAAAAACAGAAAATAAGTACTGACAAGGATTTGGAAAAATTGGAATCCTGGGCACTATTGTTAGGAATGTTAAATGGTGTGGCTGCTGTGGAAAACAGTATGGTGGTTACTCAAAAAATTACACATAGAATTATGATGTGATCCAGCAATTCTACTTCATTAAAAAATTTTTTTAATGCTTATTTATTTTTGAGAGAGAGAAAAAGTAAGATCACGCAGAGAGAGGGAGACAGAGAATCTGAAGCAGGCTTCAGGCTCTGAGCTGTCAGCACAGAGCCAGATGCAGGGCTTGAACTCACAAACCATGAGATCATGACCTGAGCTGAAATTGGATGCTTAACCGACTGAGCCACCCAGGCACCCCACTACTTCTTTTTTTAATGTTTATTTTTTTGAGAGAAAAAGAGAAGAAGAACATGTGCGAGCAGAGGAGGAGCAGAGAGAGAGGGGGACAGAGGATCCCAAAGAGGCTCTGTGCTGACAGAAGAGAGCCTGATGTGGGGCTTGAACTCATGAACCGTGAGATCATGACCTCAGCCAAAGTCAGATGCTCAACCAACTGAGCCACCCCAGGGCCCCCAGCAATTCTATTTCTCAGTATACACTCAAAAAAATTAAAATCAGGGGCTTGAAGAGATACTTTTATAGCATTATTCACAATAGCAAAAAGGTGAAAGCAAACCCGTGTCCATTGACAGATGACTGAATAAACAGAATGTGGTACATACACACAATATAATGTTATTCAGCCTTAAAAAGCAAGTGATTCTTAGTACATGCTTCAGCATGGATAAACCTTAAGGATATTATGCTAAGTGAAATAATAAGCCAGTCACAAAAGGACAAATTCTAAAAGATTCCTCTGATATGAGGTTCCTTGAGTAGCCAGATTTATGGAGACAGAAAGTGGTTGCCCCGGGGGCCGGGGGAGCGAGGGATAGGGAATTTGTATTTAAGAGTACAGACTTTCAGCTTGGGAAGATGGAAAACTTCTGGAGATGGATGTTGGTAATGGGTGTACAACAACATGAATGTAGTCAGTGGCAATGAACTACACATTTAAAAATGGTCCAGATGATGAATTTCATGTTATATGTATTTTACCACAGTAAAAAAGAGATAGGGTGTCAACTGTTCATAATATTACCTGGGACTCTGTCTAAGGCTATGCTATGGTGAAGATGATGGTTATCAGTATTATTATTTATTTTATATCTTTGTGCACTAGCCCCATGTAAAGCTGCGTAAATTAACATTGACTTTGTTTTCATATGACAAGGATAATGATCAGAAGAGTTAAACAGACGATGCGCACTCAAGCTAACCTACCTGCCAGGTTCTTCAAAACACTGATTATTTAATGTATGAGAAAAATGAATATTAATGACTTTCCACTGCTTTCTTTTATCTCTATGACCAAGCCAGTAGCATCAAAATAAAGAAGATAAAAGTGCAGGATGATTCAACTGAGGGCTTATTTTTTTCAATAAACCATTTTTAAGATTCAGGTGTCTTACTAGTGATGGAATCTTGGAAGAACTTGGAAAACAAATAAAATGTGTCATCTCATCATTCGTTAAAAGATTAAGAAAAATCCTGCCAACCATGAGGCTGGAAGAGATCGCTCACGTGCTACAGCTAATAATGGTAATTTTCAAATGCCCATGAAGTTGAGCTGTCGAAGTCCAGAAAACTGTGTCTTCCCACTGACAGGAATTCCTAACGCTGAGGAGAAAAGGGAAATTAAATGACAGCCTTGTTCGACTCGGCTACTTTCAAAATTTGAGGCTTATTTCTGGGATGTGCCTGATAACCAGGGTCACTGGGCTAACCCTCCCAAATGAGAGAGCAGACTCCAGGACTGAACGGTTTAAACTTATTATTTGTGG
Organism: Cryptoprocta ferox; assembly: GCA_028646485.1. Lineage (NCBI taxonomy): Eukaryota > Metazoa > Chordata > Mammalia > Carnivora > Eupleridae > Cryptoprocta > Cryptoprocta ferox. The sequence continues at coordinate 43,401,843 of CM053574.1, read as the reverse complement.
TCACTGCCGGGTGACAGTGGAGGACATGAAGTGCAGGGGTCAGGTGTAAGGCCTCAGGAGTCCAACCGGTCCAAATCCTAGCCTGGCCGCTTACTAGCTGTGAGATCTTAAACAAATTACTCCTTGTGGCTCAGTTTCCTCACCTCAAAGTAATGACAGGAATAGCTTCCACTTCAGTGCTCTTGTAATACTAGATAACACACAGATATTTGATAATTAGATAATAATTAGGCAACATTTTTGATGATTAAATAATAATTACATAGTAAATTAGATAAGAATTGATAAATAATTAGATAGTAAAAATAAGATAATACAGATAAATGTTCAATAAACATTAATGGTGGTGGTGGTGGTGATGATGATGATGATGATGATGGTGGGAATGAAGATAAAGGAGCCCAGGAAACTCTCACCCCATTCTAGGGTTGTCACGTGGGGTGTGTTGGGTAGGCGACTAACCTTAATTGACCAAGGATGCTTTTAGCAACTAGTGACAGAAAACCCAATGGACAGTGGCCTACAAAATATGCCATGGTGTTTGGAGAGAGCACTCTTGCTCACACTGGTTGGCTCAGAGCCTCAGCAATCCAAAGGATAGCTTATCTGTGAATCCCTTGGCTCTCTTTCCATTCTGTTGCCTTTTGGCGACAAGATGGTTGCCATCACCCCAGATACCATCTCTAAGTGCAAGAAGGAACAAGGGACAATGGGTGGCATCTTCTTCTTTCATGAAGCAAGCAAAAATATACCCAGAAACTCGAGAAGCATTTTGCACATAGTCTTATGACCAGAACTGTGCCCAAGGCCACTTCTTACTATGAGGAAGCCTGACAAAAAAGTATTTACCCATTCACATTGCTGCTTTGTATGAACTGAGGTTGTGACAGTAAGGAAGGAGGAAGCAGATGTATTTACCTCAGGTGCCCCTGCCCTCACCTTTTCCATGCATAAAATGGGGTGAGACGCTGGATGCTAATGTACAGGATTTCTCTCTGAGGATTACCTCAGAAAGTAGACAATAATGGCAGCACCGACCTCAATTCCAACAGGTAGCAGGCTACAGTCAGTCTTCTATTGCTATTCTGTCAGTCTCTCCGACCAGCAGTTTGTAATGTAGGTCACATGGCCCAAAGCCGCTGGTGGGCTGTTTTTGCAAGGCCACTTACAAGATGAGTTAAGAATGGTTAAATTTATGTCTGTATAGTTTTACAAAAACAAACAAGCAAGGAGGAAGCCTATGCAACAAAGACCCTAAACGGCCCATGAAGCTTAAAAATATTTGCTTTCCGGCCTTTATGGAAACGCTTTGCTGCCTTCCGTTCTGGTATGTGGATTCCTTGAGAGTAGTGTCGATGTTTCCCTTATCTCTGTTTCTCTGTGACAGTGTCAGGCACATAGTAGGTTCTCAGTCAAAGCGTGATAATGAGTGACTATAGAAAGGGTGACATGGACAAACAAATACATTGCATTCCAGTACTTTCTAAAGTGCTTTTGATTAATAAAGAAATTCTAGACGGTTTCACTTAATGCTTATAATAGCCCTGCCAACGCTCAAGTTTCCTCAGCTAATGAGGCCTGCCTAGGATGCAAGACTGTGAATCCAGAGTACTCTTCTCTCCCTGGACCTGACAGTATGAAGATAATTACCTGCCTATAACCTTCTTAGTTACTTACTTACTTCCTTTCTTTACTCTCACACCGTGAGCTCTATGACACAAGGGCTCCTGTCTGTTTTACTCACTGACTGCTGAGTCCGAGTCTGAAAAATTATCTGTGCAATTAATGAGTAAGTAAATTTGAGCACTCCCATGTTAGAATATGTGTGGCCACGTTTTTCATTTGGCAGTGGTGTTCTTTACTCTCATTGTGTCAGGGATTGGTTTGAACTGTTTATCTAGTTCCTAAGGAGAGAGGTATTCCTGGGCTGGTTCAACTCTGAATTCACATTTATGTCTCAGGCGACTGGGAATTTTGTTCCCTAACTGAAAAATACACATGTGGCCACCAGAGCTCTGTTTCCACTGTGTATATAGAGGTATGCAATCCTTTCTTGACATCCTGCGAGATTCTTCTCCTAGAAATGCCAGCTAGTTCGTTCATTACCTCACCCATTGTCAAATGATGTTTGAGTCCACATTGTCAGGCAACGTGCTGGGGTTCGTTGGTGGTTCCTATTCTAGAAGGACACACAATCTAAGTGGGGAAACAGATGAAAAAGAAGTAAGTTCCAAGTGGTCCTATATATGTGAGCCATGAGATGACATTTTGAGGTTGAGTTTTGTGTGTTTCTTTGGAATGGTACCTTGTGGCACCCACAGGGAGTCAGCTCTCTATGGAAGATGTTGATGAAGTTAAAAGAATTTGGTGACACAATCCACCTCTCATGTCTTAAAAGTGTCAACCACAGGACAGTTTATTGCTTTGCTTACTGGCTTTGTTTTCTTGGTTAGACACCTATTTAGATTATAGGTATCTAACCATAGGCTGTGGGGATGGGGAGACTGAAATGGTAGGTCTCAGATGTCCTATGACAATGGTAGGTATCAGACGTCAGTACCTGCCTCCTAGTAACAACATTATTAAACTCATGAGATTTAATATGAGGGACACCTTCAATTTATAAAATGAACTTTTTGTTTTGGAATAATTTGGGGGTTATAAAAACGTTCCCAGATAGTGCAGAGAGTTCCTATATATCCTTTATCCAATTTCTATTAACACTAGCATCTTCCATAACTGTGATACGTTTGTCAAAGCCTGGAAATGAACATTGGTGCATCACTATGAGTTAAACTCCAGACTGTATTAGAGTTTTCTCCTAGTGTCTTGCTTCTCTTTCAGAAGTAAAAATTGTGTTTAGTGTTACTTATTTGGGGGATAAAGAATTATAAATGAGATAGAATTTTCTCTTCTGACGTCTATTAGTATAAACTTGCATTAAAATTACTCAACTAGAGTGACTAATATAAAATTGGCTTAATGTTTATGAGAACTTAATATATGTCAAAATAATCCACAACATTTAACGTAGAGACTAACAAAGACAGAAAAATTATTTACAAGAATTATAGGCCCCAACTTTGTTTTATAGTAATCATAAAAGAGGTTAAAGCACACACTAATAAAATATGCTAGTATAATAGCATATTTGCTTACTAAAACATGCATGTAAAGTACAAAAAATCCTATGAAGATTATTTTAAGTGATAAACATTTATTGAAAAATTAAAATTCTTTTAACTCTGCTGTATGTGCCTCTCTTTTCTATAAATTCCCCAACATTATGTATAATTAGGATCGCTTGTAAAAACATTTTCCACCTAATGAACTGAGACTTTCTCTGCTACTTTTAGCCAGTAATTAATTTTTATGGGCAAATCAGGGAACCGCAGACAGGCCTGTCACTTCTGAATGGTGTCTCTCTTCTGAATTACATTTAAATATACTAATCCTTTGGGGCCATGTCACATCTGTACACATCAGCTACTTTCTATCTGAAAAGTGTCCCTTCATGGAAAGAAGTTGCCTTAACCTTATGCACACTCCAGTGGTCTAGCTGTCAAGTCAGACTGAAATGGGTTTCCACTCTGCATTTGGCCATAGTATTAGCAATGGTATAAACATGGAATATTTTAAACTATGAGAAGGGGTGCATTTGATCATGGTAAAGAGGTAGGACATATGCATTAGGGTTTTCATCTGAGCCATAAGGTAGCCTGGTATATTTAGTATTTCTCAAGACTAGACAGGTAGAATGGAATATTGAGAACATGGATATTGGAATTAGGTAACGTTGTAGATATGGTATCATCACGTATGAGCCATGTGACCGTCAGCCAAATTACTATCCTTCTGAACCTCAATTTACCACTTTGTAAAATAAGGGGAATAGTAACAATGACCTCCTAAGGCTATCGGATAATTGATATTGAGAGCGTGTCGCACAGAGTCTGGGATGTAGGTCGCGTCCACAAATATTAATTACCACGACTACTATTATAGCCACTACTGATAGCCTGTGCATCATTAATAGTCTTCCTGGAGAAAGGTATGGGAAGCAGGAGGTTTCAAGAATTTAGGAATGGTTCTTTGGTGCAAGATTTCTCCTGGTATAATATGTCACAGTTCCCAAACATATTTGATCAAGACATCTATTTTCTCTAAGCCACTTGTGTTAGCTTCTGAGTGCTTCTGTAACCTATTACCACAAACTTAGCAGCTCAAAACAACACACAACTCTTTTCTTATGGCCCTGGAAGTCATAAATCTATGATGAATCTTACAAAGTTCTGATCAAGATGTTTGCAGGGCTACATTCCTTCTGGAGGCTCCAGGGGAGAATCTGTTTCTTTGCCTTTTCCACCTGTTACCGGCTGCTGCCTTCCTTGGCTCATGCTTCTTTTCCTCAACCTCAAAGCCTGCAATATAGCAGCCTCGGGCTCTCTCTCCCACTCTTTCTGACCTCTTGTTTTTTGCCACATCTCCTTGGATTTTGACCCTCTGGCTTTCCTTTTGTGAGGACGCTTGTGATTAGATTAGGCCCATTAGGATAGTGCAAATAATCTCTGCCTGGCAAGATCCTTAACTTAATCACATCAGCAAAGTCTTTTTTCTTGTCATAAAGGTAACATATTTGCAGGTTTCAGGGGTTAGGATGTGGACATCTTTGTGAGACCATTATCCTGTCTATCACACATGACTTAAGAAGTCTAGGATTCTGAGAAAATAATTAAGAAAAGCTCTGAACCTCATTGGTCAACCATTTAAAGGACGGGAGGCATGAAGGCAAGGATGAGGGTATAACAGGGACATGTCGTTTATACTGGGTATGAAATATGGGTGTATACTAGTCAGCGTCCAAAAAGAAAATGGATGGCAAAACAGGATGGTAGGATAAGCAAAAGAAGCCTTAATAAAGTAAAAGTAAAGAGGCTTCAAAGGTATGTATAGGGATAGGGAACCCGCCAGAATAGTTCCAGTCTTTCAATCTTCTCTTCCTCCTGCTAGGGCTACTATGCATTGACAGAATCCAGCCACAAAGCCAAAGAACAGGAGAGCTGGGGATGTAGAAGAGTGGTTCCCAACATTGTGCCTGTGTCCAAGACACCAAGGGGGCTTCCTGAAACACAGACTTCTGGGGCCTATCACAAGAATCTCTGATTCAGTAGGTTTTCAAGTGAGTCTGATGCTGCAGTCTGGAATTGCACTGTGAGAACAACTGAAGTTGACCTAACAGGTTAGTCTCCAGGCACATAGAGAAGGTGGAGGATGATGAATGGGTCCGAATGGACCAACTGAAGTTATATGCAATAGTAGGCAGTAAAACAACAAAATATGGGCCAAATAGTGTTGATTTTAAGTACAACGGGAATCCTAGGGTGTGGAAAGCCAGATGGGCTGGAGGAGTTGAGGAAGGTTTCATGGAGGAGGCGGAATTTCGTCAGAGGGATTAAAAAGATTTCAAAAGCAGGGGAGGAGAGAGTAGGGCACTCAGGTAGTGAGAAGCACATAGACCAGGGTACATTGGCAAGTTCCTGTTGAGGAGATTTAATTGCCTAAGGAAAGCAACCTTGCTCTGTGAAAAAGTCAACTTTTAGAAGCATTTGAGAAAACAGTTAATCATGTAAGGAAGGGACAGAAAGATAGGTAACAGTATCTGGGATTGATAGGGGTGGGAAAAGGGAGCCAGTGCAGAGTTTTGAGAAAGGGAATAATGTTATGAATGACCAGGATGACTGGACGGGAAAGGTGGCTTACTGGGTAACACAAGGTAAGAAAGTTGTTAAAATACTTGTATTGTAGAAAAAAAAATCCCTACTAAGTTTAGGAACAATAGACTAGGTTTCTGGTTTAGACTCTGTTATTAACTAATTAACTAGCTGGTTAAGGTTGGTTCAATCATTGAATCACACTGAAGGGAGTGGAATTATTTTATTACAAGAGTGTGTTGATTGCCTGGAGAGAAAAGAGCAAATAAGAGTAACATTTCAAAAGCTACCAACATCTACATCTAGGAAATAGAGACATCTGGCCACCAGTGTGTAAATTCTGTCAATCTTGTTAATGACAAACTTTAATTCTTGTTCATGGTGACTTGTTGCTGACCATGCAAGGATTATGACCTATTTTTTTTTTTTGGTAGATGATATACATGATTAATGTGAAGTAAAAAAAAAAAATTTTACACCACCGAAGTTAATTTACTTTGCTTAAAATTATTTCATCCATCCATCCATTAATCCACACATCCATCCATCCATCCACCCATTTATAAATGAATTGCTGCTATAAATGAGAACACCAGGACCCTGAAGATTTTGAGAGTGTGTCTTAGTAAGTAAGAGAACTTAGTTCTCTTAGTGAAGAAATCTACTCTCTTCAAAGTAATTAATAAACATGGAGCTGACATTAACCATCTGCCCTCACTGAGAGAAAGTTTTATGTGTGTTCTAAGCATGATGTCTACACTTACTCAAAAAGAAAAAAAAATAGTATCGTTTTCTGGAAACAATTTTAATTTCTGTTCAAATACATTTTTTCCAGATCTATTAGCTTTTGCTTTGTATTCTATACTTTGATACATTGGAATGTTGTGGATACAGTGAACTTAAGTTTAAGACAATTTACTTTAAAAAGGTAATCAAGGTTCTGACATATTTCAGAATGATAGAGAAAGAAAGAAAGAAAGTCAAAAAAATGGTATTTCCCCCTAAAATGATTGGCCATGACAAATCTGGAGAGTATATGATATTTGTTTTCAATGATATGATCACTAATAGTAATAACTCAACCCAATTTAGTGTTTACCATGTACCAAGTAGATATTTCACAACCATTCTGTCTTTTAATTGTCACAATGATATGAAGTAGTTATTATTATTTTGAGAACGCAGATAAAAGAAGAAACAGAAGCTTAGATATGGTAGGTGTTTGTCTGACAACAATTGCACTGACATAGGTGTTGGTGCTGAGTTTCAAATTCATGTCTGATTTATTTAGAAAGACCATGCTTTTTACCCTTACACTCTTCTCTTCTAATATTCTCCCCCAAACCCTATTAACTCTCTCTCTCTCTCTGTTTTTGGATATGTGGGTGATACTCAAAGCCTCTACTTTTCCTACTATCTAAGTTACCTACTGCTGCCTAACAAATGACCCCAAGTTTAGTAGATTAAAATAACATTTACTATTTCAGTTTCTATGAGTCAGGAATTGAGCAGTGCTTGGCTGGGTGCTTCTGTCTCACAGTATCTAATTGCAGCTGGGGCTGCAGTCATCTGAGAGTTTCGACTGATTCTAGAAGATCTGCTTTCAAGATGGCCTACTCAATGACTGAGGAGCGCTCAGTTCTCCACTGACTGTTTGTGGGAGACCTCACTTCCTTACCACATGGACCTGTCCATAGGACTTCTTGAGGGTTCTCATGTCAGGGAAGCTCGATACCCCTAGAGAGAGTGATATAAGAAAGAGCAAGATAGAAGCCAGAGCACCTTTTATGACCTACTTTTGGAACTGACACTCATTATTTCTGCAATATCCTGTTGGTTGCACGGGTCAACCCTATTCAGCATGGAAAGGTGTGAGTACCAGAGGGAGAGAATACCTGTAGCCTGGCTACATACCTCTCATTTGGGAAGGTGGCTACACGTTTACCATTCATTTCTTTCTTAACTCTCTGTACTTTATTTTTTACCCCCTTCCCTGGGTTTTTAGAGGCTTCTTCCCAACAGATTTTATAATTTCCTTTCTATTACATTTCAAACTTTTGCTGGATTGAACAATCCCTTACTATCCCCTCCTTTTCTTCTTGGGTTTTCATTCAGATTTAGTGCTTAGTAGAGTGCTGGGCACGTAGGAAGATGACTTCATAAACACTTGTTACATGAATGAACACATTCAAGGACTATATGCTCGATTTCCTTCTGCCTCTGTGCTTCTTAGTTCTCACTCTTCAGTGGCACTCAGTTACAGGCTGGGCATATTTGGGCCAACTGAGGTGTTTTATTTCTCTAAATCTTACAGAATTTTAAAAATTGAGGCAACATTTACATTTTTTAAATGTTTTTCTTGGTTTTTTTTTGTTTTTTTTTTTTTTGTTTGTTTGTTTTTTTGAGAGACAGAGAGAAACAGAGCATGAACATGGGAGGGGCAGAGAGAGAGGGAGACACAGAATCTGAAGCAGCCTCTAGGCTCTGAGCTGTCAGCATAGAGCCTGACATGAGGCTTAAACCCACCAACTGTGAGATCATGACCAGAGCCAAAGTCAGATGCTTAACTGACTGAGCCACCCAGGTGCCCTTAGACAACATTTAAAAGTTTGGGGATTTCTCACAAAAATATGAGATCCAGCTTTTCTTGGAAACATTGAAGATCTGGCATGGAAATAGTTGCTGGAGCCAATAAAGGAGATCCCCTCTAGAGAAGGTGGGGCTTTTTAGTTCATGATGATTCTCAGAATTTCTGCTTCTCCTTCTGACACTGAGATTCCTTCAGCTTTCCATTTATTACTGTGCTTATGATGTTATTTTCCTTGGGGTGCAGAAATGTCCCTAAAATCCATGCCTCTATAAAAGTGGGAAAATGAAAGATAGCCCAGGCACTCACATGACTTTTCTTAAACCTCCCTGGTTAAAATAGGCAAGAGTTTGTGACCTGTGTTCTCTGCACCATGGTTGAAGAAAAAGATCTCATCACATAGTCTCCCCAACACACCTCCTTGATCCTTACGTTTGAGGTCTTTTCTTTCTTATCACTCCAGGCCTGAAATGGAGGGTGAGGTCATTGTTCAACTGCAGGAGAGACTAACTTTTCTATGACTAGGTGGTGAGCAGAAACTGCCACGGAATGCCTTGCCTTCTGATAAGAATACATCTCTACACACTGGAATCATTTTGTTTTGTTCTAGAAACCCATTTGGCCAAGGCTTTGGTACTGCTGTTGGAAACTTGTCTGATTTCTACTCATTTTCGTATTTAAAATATCCTCGTGTGTTGAGATCAGATTTCAAGCTTCTGTGCGTGTATGTGTAAAGCGACTGAAGGTATGGGAAGATAAGAGTGTGTAACTCAATGGGCAAGGTTGTAGGTAATTGAGGGAAGCTTATCTCCACAAAGGCAAATTGAAGTCTAGACTGCAGAGAAGGACCAGTTTGTCACCACAAAGGTAGGTGATGACAAGGGAGACAAACTAATTACAGATGTATGAGTATCTGTTGTCAACATGAAAGTGAACAGAAATTCAGAAGATCTTCAAGTTTAGTTATTTGAGATATTAGATAGGAATTGCTTTTGGCTCTTAAAAACAGAGACCCAAATAAGGGACCCAAATCAATTTAAAATATCTGTCATTTGAAAGATCAGTGATAATAGCAGTCTAGGCATGTTAGGGAAGCCCCACAGAATTGCTGTAGATCCAGCTATCCCTGTCTTTTTCCTCTGCCAGCCTCGAAGCTTAACTTCCATCCATAAGTCATAAGGTGGCTGCTGGAGTTCCAGCCATTGCATCAGCTTTCTGAGTAGGAGCAAAAGAAGAGCAAGGCAAAAGTGTTCTTCCAGCTGTCCCTGTCCAATATTTCTGCATATGTCTCATTGGTTACTCCTATGTAAAAAGGGGGGGTGAAAAGTAGTTTTGTTGGCTAGATTGATTCTTATGGTTCTGGTGGTAAGGACCAAAGGATGAATAAATGTAACAAGTTGTGTCAAATCTTTTCAAGGGAAAGTAAGAAAAGTAATTATTATTTGACAATTTACTATGTGCTGGACTGTGCTATAACTAATCTCATTAAATACTCAAACAACCATATGAAATAAGAAGTAGTATGTTATTCCTGTGTTACCGATAAGGCTCAGAGAGGTTAAATAACTTGACTAACGTTAAGTTTTAAGTAGTGAGTAGGTCAGCATTTCCAAAAACTGTTGCTTTGTCCTTGGAAATTTATGGGATATGAGGTAAACTTTCTTGATAACACTGGAGTTTCTCATTTCTCTTAGGGTTATAGAATTTCTGTAGATCAATATGAACTCCTAACATGAACTCTCCTGCTCTTTTTTACTGAGAATTTTAAGACACAATAAAACAACAGTTAGAAGCCTTTGAGGACCACAGGAAAGTGATAAACTATCTAGATCTCCTCCATTCCTGGATGTTCAACTTGCATACTGAGGCTCTACAAATGGACAAGGTATTTTCCTTGAAGCTATGTATGTACTTTGCTCATGTGAATCAAGATCTTCCTTAGAGTTGAATACTCCCTGCTTTCATTTATGCATTTTTCCATCTCAGGATGAGAAGTGAATTGTACTTATTCTAGTTGAGCCAGGTATAAATTGTGTCCTATAAGCCAGGACAAAATTATAAACTGCGAATTGCCTGCTATGAAAAAAGAACATTGTTTTGTTTTCTTATTATGCTAGTTCACTGTTATTTGTAAAATTAAACTCACCAAATTATGAATGAGGTTTTCAAAGAAAGCATATTACTCATAAAGTTCATGATGGGAAATCTGGAAGTCTGGCCAGACTAAGCATAGTGTCACGGGCTTTGTTTTTAGTGGAGGACAAAAGAACGGATTTCCTCAAACTCAGAAGCAAAACAAGTTGCACCTAGAAGATTGAGCTGTGGATCAAATGTTCAAAGCTTGGATCACATAATATACGTCATTGTCATTTCAACCACAATACTAGCAACGAGTTAAAAAAAAAGATGTATTATTGCTAATTCCTTCAGTATCTTTTTCAATCTCTCCCAGAAAGAAAATTCAAAGCTTGCTGTGTTAGCATATCTTTTGAGACGCCTGGATGACAGTGTGCAAAATACACTAGGATTGAAATTTTCCAAAGGCAAATGATGTTGTTTTTGTTCATTGTGTATCTGCTGCTCTGAGCACATAGTAGGCACTCAAATACTTAGTAGACAAGTGGGTGAAAGAATATCAGATTTCCTAGTTCTTTTTAAAGCCTGAAGATCTACTTAGGATCATACACTTATGGCTCCCAGACCTAGAAACTACTGCTCTGGTCACCTCCCCCTACTCTCTACCCTTTTGGCCTCTGTCTACTTTGGTATAATGAGATGGTTTTCTTGGAAATCACCCTTTGCCTCTTACTCATCAACTCTTCTGACTTTTTCTTAGTCCTTTTTCGACCTGGTCTGACACAGCACTAATCAAGGTTGGCTTGACCTTGAAGCCATCTCCTTTTTACGTTCCTACAATGCTATACAGTCTTGATTCTTTTTCTCCTTTTGTGACCTCTCCTCTGTCATTCTCTGAATGCTCTTACATTTTTATATGGAAAGTCACTCATATTCAATTATCCACCGAGGCCTCCTCATACCTTTGTAAATCCTCTTGTTAGAGATCTTGTCTCCAATTTGTCTTCAAATATTCTCTTCAGTTTACTCCTATCCCGTTTTCTCTGCCCCACACCTTCTGCGTTCTCACCTCACACTTCTGTTATCTCATTGCCTGGAAGACACTGGCACACATGTCTAGAGTGGAAGTGACTGCCTCCTCTCCCCTCCTCCAATACACATATGTGCATATGTTCACATACATATACACTCACTGTGATGGTTAGTTTTATGTGTCAACCTGACTGGAGCATGTGAGTCCCAGCTATTTGGTTAAACATTATTCTGGGGGTATCTGTACCGGTATTTCTGGGTGAGATTAACATTTGAATCAGCAGATGGGGTAAAGCAGTTTGCTCTCTCCAGGGCAGCTAAGTATCATTCAATCCACCGAGATCCTAAAGGGAATAAAAGACTGAGTAAGAATACATTTTTTCTACCAGAAGCTCTTTGAGATGAGACATCAGTCATCTTC
>CM053574.1:42964846-43389916 GCA_028646485.1 Cryptoprocta ferox | reverse complement strand
ATCTCTCTCTCTCTCTCTCTCTCTCTCTCTCTCCCCCCCCCCCACCCCATAAATATATCCCATTGCATTCTATTGGTTCTATTTCTCTGGAGAACCTTAACTAATACACTCACATGCTCATGTCCCTACCCCCACACATTCACATCACTCACACTCACATAAGCAAGTCCTCACTAATGGCTTTTTCCAATTCTTGACCCAGTGCCTTAAAGGATAATCTTCAAGGTAGCTTTGACCCACCACCCACTCTTTCCTTCTTCAAAGCCAACCAATCATAAAGTGTTGTTGACACTTTTTGTGATGCTTTCCAAAGGCAACTTCTTCCACTTATGCTTTAGAATTGTTTAAAAAATAGTTTTAGTCTTATAGAAAAGTGGCAAAATAGCATCAGGGATTCCCCTACATTCATCACCCAGCTTCCCTTAATATTAATATCTTGTACAACAATCATATATTTTCAAAGCTAAGAAATTAACATTAGTACAATACCATTAACTAAACTACAGGCTTTATTCAAACTACAGTTTCTCCTTCTTTTCAGTTCCAGGATTTCACTGGCATTTAGTTGTCATTTCTCCTTAGTCTCCTCCAATTTGTGACAGTGGCAATGTCCATCTTTATTCCATGGATACTGAGTTCCTTCACTGTAAAGTTACTACTTTTCCCTTTGGAATTAATAAATGCCTTAGAAGAAGAAATACTTTGAGACTATACAAATACACCATTTCTCCTCAGTTTTTTGTTTTTTTGTTTTTTTTTACCTACCAGCTTTAGCATTCATTGTTGGGTCTTACAGACTAATTACTGATGTGGTGTTCTAATGGTGACTTTCTATTTCCCCCACTCTTTTGATCCTTATTCATTCCTTTAATTCCATTTGAAATGAAAACTATTAAAAATAGCCACAAATAGTTTTTTTGGGCATTTACTCTGCACCAGGTATTAGACTATGAATTTAATAATCACTGTGTCATTTAAAGCCCACAGTAACCCTTTGAATTAGGTAAGGTTATCACCACTTTACAGATTAGCAAAGGGGCACCCATAGAGGTAAATAATTTGACCATGGCAAATAGGAAGAGGCCAGCATCCTACCCATGTTTGTCTGATCTCAAGTCTGTTATTCCCACCCTTACATAATCCTAGTACTACTTTGGTTTATAAACTCATGCCATTAGAACGTCTGTAAGGGAGTGACCGCAGTGCTTACCATGGTTCAATTCATTTCCCTATTCCATAATTCTATGATGTTACCGAACTCAAGATATTTCAATGGCTCCCATTAAAGATAAGATGAGGTCTGAAATTCCTAACCCACACTGAAGGCATCTGATATCTGAACCCAAACCAACCTTCCCGTCCTTCCATCTATTCTTTACTCCAATACATGTTCCTCCCACAGTGGCCTATTAATTCATGGTGATTTCTATCTTTTTCTCTCTAAAAAAAAAGTTTATTTATTGAGAGAGAGAGAGAGAGAGAGAGAGGCAGAAAAAGAGAGAGAATCCCAAGCAATCTTTGCACTGTAAGTATCGAGCTGGATACAGGGCTCAATCTCACGAACATGTGAGATCATGACTTGAGCCGAGATCAGGAGTCAGATACCTAACTGCTAAGCCACCCAGGTACTCCCTTTCTATCTCTTGGCTTTGCCTTACATTTCAATTGCTCTTTCTCTTTCTCTGTCAGTTAGTCCTGCCCATCTCTTAAGGCTTTCATCCTCTGTGAAGGGGAAATCCTATTGGCTCTATTTTCCAAATATATCTGGAATCTGGCTCAGTCTGGATGTTTCCACTACTAATTCCCAGGCCAAAGCCTCCATCATCTTATTCCATCACTACTTGTTCATGAATACAGTAAGTCAAAGTGCACACAAAGACTGGAAAGACCTGATGAGATCTGTTCCCTCTCCCTGCTTTCCTACCATCACCTCTCCAACCTGGAATCTTTCTATTCTCACCTTTATTAGTTCCACTCCAACTACACCGACTTCTGTGCTGCCACTAGACTAACCCAGGTGCACTGAGGGATTTTAACTTGGATGGTGCCTCTGCCAAGAATGCTCTTCCTCCAGGTATTTATACAGCTAATTCTCTCAGGTCCTTGAAATATTCACTCAAATGTCACCTCCTCAGTGAGGCCCAACCTAACCTTGAAAAACGTCCAGTCTCTCTAATCTTCTTCTGCTTTCCCTGTTTCCACAGTACCCATAATATTCTAATAAATGCTATGCTTTACTTCTGCTTACCTCTATGGTTTAGAGTCTATCTGCAATATAAGCACCAGGAAGGCAGCTATCTTTGTATTTTGCTCACTGATGTATCCCAAGCACCAAAGACTGAGTCTAGTACATAGAAGATACTGAGAAAATTTTTGATGAATTATATGAGTATCTCATTCACAATGACCTCCTCCTATATCACTCTGTGGCATATATAATATTGGAACCATTCTTTTGGCATGTCCCATATATGTGCTGCCTCATTTTGTTTCTTGTAACCATAACCTGACTGCCAAAGTATATTATAAGTTTGGAGAGGTGACATCTGTGGATTTATCCTGCCAATGATCCAGTGATCTTGCTCACCTTACTTCCTGCCTAGCCAGGTGAAAGTCTACTGTCTATCATTATCATTACTCCCTTGCATATATCCTCAAATTCCTGCCCCTGACCTGATACATTTCAATCCTGATTATATCCCAAACCCAATCCCCTGGCTACTCCAAGCTTGATCCCAGAAGGGAAATGTAGTCTGATGAAAACATCTAATTATATTGATGGGCTTCACATTATATTCATAGCCATGGATGTCAAGCAGAGTTCAGCATCCTGGTTACATCTCTTACTTATCTAGACAATTCTTTCAGGCTCATTAAACTTTCATCTTTCCCCAGTGTCGAGGTGGAAGAGAACTCTCATTTCTCACTTGCTCCCAAACATGTGCTGAGTCTGTGCTTTCGTTCTCAGTGTGCCCTCTGGTTGTATCTAGGCCAACAATTACCTGGGTCCTCAGTTCCTTCCTTTTCACTGGCTCAAGCACTTCTCTTCTGGAGGTGAATCTCCTCCTACATACATAATCCATTTCTCCCTCTCTCTTGGATAGGCTCAGCAAGGGTGAGCAATCTCTCTTATTTAAAAACCCTCCTAAGTCAACACACCCATTTTCTGCTATTTGCCTATGTCTCTGTTTCTCTTATAAAAATGCTCATTGGACTCCCTGTCTTCCCTTCCTCACATACCATTCATTCTTCCCTAATCCATTTCAGTCTGGTTTTTGTCCCTACCCCTTCATTGAAATTGCTCTTGTCCAGTACCTCCATTTTTCCAGATCCAATGGTTAATTCTCAGTATTTGTCTTATTTGGTCACTTGCAACATTGGGCATAGTAGACCATCTCTTTCTTCTCAGAACACTTGGCTTACAGCTTTTCCTTCCTCTCCCATCCTGAAAAAGTTGATGCTCCAGGATTCAGCCTTTGATCCTCTTATCTTCCCTCTCTGTAAGTATACCCTGATTTGGCTTTGGAATCATCTCTCCAGTGATGACTCCCAAATCTTTATTCCAACATGGTCCTCTCCCCTAAGGTCCAGACTCATATAACCACTCAACACCTCCCCTTGGATGTCTCATGGCAGCTCAAGACTTGTTTTACTTTTCCCCAATTCAGCAAATGTCACCCCCTTTCACTTAAAAAAAAAATACAAGCATGAGTCATCATTGATTTCTTCCTTTCTTTCACAGCTCAATCCACTAACAGTTGCAATTGGATCTACCTGTAAAATATATCTCAAATCTCATTCCTTCTTGTCTCATTTTTCACTAATATCCTAGTCTAAGTTATCACTCTGTGCCTGGATTATTGCAAAAGCCTCTCTCTGGCTTCCTTGATTACATTATTTCCTCTAATATGGCCTTAAAAATAATATTATCATATTGCTTCCTGAGCCAAAACCTTTTATTGTCATTCTATCAAATTGAGAATAAAATGCAAACTTCCTACCATTGCTTTAAAGGCTCTACGTGAGGCTTCCTGGTACTTCTCTGATCTTGCCATCTACTATTGTCCCTTCAACTCACTTCATTCTTATCACTCTGAACTTGCTCTGTCTTGGAAATCTCAAGCCTACTCCTGCCTTAGGACCTTTGTACTTGCCATTCTTTCCACCTGAAATCTTCCTTTGCAAGATCGTCCCATGACTTGCTTGTTTTATTCATTTTCCCATGAATGTCTCCTCTATGGAGAGGCCTTCCCTGATACCCAATCTAAAGTTACCTCTACCCCATCACTCTCCCTCCTTGTGCCCTACCTTAATTTTCTTCATAGTGCTTGGCACTGAATCATTTTATATATTTATTTCCTCGACTGGCCTAGTAGGATGGGAAGTGGAAGTATGTGAAACGTCTTTGTCTTACCGTGGAATCTCTAGCATTTAGAACAGCAGATAACTGAATAACTACTAGCTGAATGAAGAGATACAGTAAATCATTTATTGGAGTGCGTATTTGGGCCAGACAGAGGGCAGAGTGCTATGAACACAGGGATGAATGAGAAAATTCTTGCCCTCAAGAAACTTGATGTGTCTTTTTTAGACCAGGAGTATGGACACCAACCACCTGGGAATTTGTTAGAAAGGGAAACTCTTAGGCCCCACCTACAACTAGTGGATTGGCAGCCTGCTGGGGAGAGGTAGCAGTCTGTGGGTTAACAAACTCTCCTGGAAATTCTGATGCCCTGTGGGTTTGAGGACCACTGTTCTCGTGGTGAAGTCAGACCTGAATAGGCAATCATAATGTAGGAGGACCAGTGCTGTTAACAAATACTGGACATTTTAAAGACATTCTTTGTTAAAGGTAAGACTGCTGCACCGGTACAAAGAAATGTCTCCAACGTACTTGTCCTTCTCCCTTTTCTCATCCTTTCCATTTTTATTATTATTTTTTAAATGTTTATACATTTTTTGAGAGAGAGAAACAGAGTGTGAATGGGGGAGGAGCAGAGAGAGAGGGAGAAACAGAATCTGAAGCAGGCTCCAGGCTCTGAGCTGTCAGCACAGAACCTCATGTGGGGCTCAAACTCACAAACTGAGATCATGACCTGAGCCGAAGTCAGATGCTTAACCCACTGAGTGAGCCAGGCATCCCTTCTTTCCATTTTTATCAAGGGAGTAAACTTATATTCCAAACAGTGGGGAAAGAAAAACAAAAAACAAAAATAATACACCAGCAGCTGGTCTAAGACCAAGTGAGTTGTAGCCTAGTTTAACCAGTTTTCTAAATCCAGTTAAACGAGGCCATAACTCTGGGGCTGGCCCACGCTCTGTGTTGTTTAAATTAAAGAATCTCCAAAGGAATTGGAACAACAGGCCCAGTGTTGCCCGCTGTGAGCCAGCCGAACCCCAGCTAGACAATAGAAGTCACTCACAAAACAAGGACTTAATACAGTGCTAAGAATGGAAACCTCAGAGGAAAGTGAGCCTTGATCCTAGAAAGCAGACCAGCAGGCCCACTTTGGGCCCCTCTCTGTCTACTGACCACCGTTTGAGCGTCTCTGCTTGAAGTTTTTGCCTGTTCAGAAGGGCTGTTGCCAGGACAGTTTTTCATGAACACCGGTGGGCCTTTCCCTACCACCCTGACAAATACCAAATCTGCCTGCGACCTTCCCTCTGATTTCAGCTACAGATAAGGGAAGACCGCCCGGACGTTTCTACCTCATATTTATCCACTGAGCAAAACTTTGAGAGCCAGTTTAATTGGCTTGAATACCTCTCCGACTTGCTATCAGCCGATAAATCAGCAGGAGGCTCTTAGAAAATTAGGTTGGCCTTAATCTTATTTTAAAACTTGGAGTTGTAGGGGGGAAAAAAAAGAAATACAAAAGAGAAAGCATTTGACTAAGTTTTGGTGGAGTGAAATTATTGGTCATTTCAAATGTTCTAGGATGTCGGCTGAAGCCCATATGAAAACATTTAAATGCTATTCCAAGAGAATCCAATATGCTAGGAATATGATAGGGGACATTGAATGGAAAATTCTGTAATTACTATGTTCATATTTCATGGTAAAATATATTCAAGATTAACTGTATTCTAATGGAATAGTACATGCATCCAAAACATTTGGGGGCCGCTTGGTTGGGTGGGAAGGAGGAATAATTTCATTAGGCCACGGATAGAGTTTTCTTAGCATTCTTGGTCATACCTAGTTTTGAATTTCTTTTACAACTTGGAGCCACTGGTCATGAAATCAGCATTGTTAGGAAATAAACCTGGTCAGAAGCCTTATGCTTTTGGCTCTACACATGTGGGCCTATCTTTGGTACAGGGGGAGCATGACGTGTGAGGACACAGAGCTTTCTGTGGGTTTTACAGTCGCACACTGACTTTGGAAACCAGTCAGTTTTTCTGAAAATATACACAACGTTAAACCACAGGCCGAGTTTTCAATATGTTGTAAACATTCTCACAGAGAGAGCAAAAATAGCCCGCTTTGATTCATTGCCTGCCAGTGCTTGCTCTTAAGCATGGCCAAGAGGGGCAGAGAATTGAGGAAAGAGAAAAAAAAAAAGAAAAACAACAACAGAGAGCCAAAGAGAGGGATAAGAGAGAGAAAGGAGGAGGGGACAAAGGAGAGGGAGGGAATAAGGGAGAGGGAGGGGAGGGAGAGGAAGAGAGAGAAAAGATTTCAAAATAAACCAGCAGCCTCAAGTACCCTAGAATGTTCAACTTGCTAAAAACATCAGTTCAAGGGCAAACCATACTTGCAGGATCGTGGGGTAATAACAAGTCATGTTGGGTGTGTAAAGGTAACTGAAAACGACAGAGTGACTGCCTGTCCCCCTAGCCCCACAACTTTAGAAATTCGCTTGGATTTTGAATTCATGTAGCTATGAGCATTAGAGAGGAAATAGTCCTAAGCTCACCCAGAATTGCCAGCAGGGCTCATTGCTACTTATTACTGTGAAGCAATGAGGGGTTTTCCAGGGTTTCCTAATTCTCAAAGTATCTTGCACTTAGAGACAAAAATCACTGGAATCCATTTACAGATTGTAGAGAGGGGGGAAATACAGGGAGAAATGGTGATTATGATGTTTATGATATGCAGACTTAAAAAATATTCAAAGGTGAGCACCGGGGCGGCCCAGTCGGTTAAGCGTCCAACTCTTGATCTCCCCTCGGGTCATGATCTCACCATTTCATGAGTTTGAGCCCTGCATCTGGCTCTGTGCTGACAGCATGGAGCCTGCCTGGGATTCTCCTCTCTCCCCCCCCTCCCCCATTCACACTGTGTCCCCCCCTCAAATAAATAAACATTAACAATTTTTTTAAAAAGGAAAAAGGAAAAATATTCAAAGGAAATAATACTGATTATGCTAATATTTTAATTTTAAACTTTTCCTTTGGTTTATTTAACAATAATTTTATTGTCTTATTGTTCTTTATACTCATTGCAAATTTATGAAGTTTAAGTTATCTTTTTTAAGAGGATTTTTAAGTGAGTTTAAAAAACCTTTTCATCTATTTAATCCCACTCCATATTCCTTTGAGTAGCTCACATCTTTCAAAGGACTTTGCTCCTGAATCTCACAGACTCAATTTTAGAACCAATGCTTACTATTTCAGCCCATCCTATTTGCTCCATTTAATGATATATATGATTCTAGGGTCCTTATATTTTTTAAAATTTTTAAAAATATTTATTTATTTTTGAGAGAGACAGAGACAGAGTGTATGTGAGGGAGGAACAGAGAGAGAGAGGGAGACACAGAATCCAAAGCAGGCTCCAGGCTCTGAGCTGTCAGTACAGAGCCCAACGTGGGGCTTGAACTCATGGATGGTGAGATCATGACCAGAGCCCAAGTTGGATACTTAACCAACTGAGCCACCCACATGCCCTGTTTCTAGGGTCTTTATAGACCACCAAGAATGCTGTGCTTTTCTACTTCATCCAGATTCTTGGGTTCAAATCTCAGTGTCATAGTTTAATTGTGTAACTTTAGGCAAGTTATATATTTTTTCTGCAATTGAGTTTCCTCCTCTGTAAAATGGAGACCATAATAACACCTACCAATAGGTTGGTTGTGGAGGTTAAATGAGTTGATATGAATTAAGCACTTAGAATAATACCCAGCACGTGGTAAGTGCCAAAGGGATGCTAGTTCTTCTTCTGAACCAACCATTCATGCATATAACCAATTTTTACTGACCACTACTCCTTTGGCCACAGGACCTTTGCAGGTATAGTTCTCTTTGGAATTTTTTCACCCCTTTTCTTGATTAAACTGTATATTTTTCAGATCTTAGCTCAAATGTCACTTTTTTTGACAGCTTCTCCTGAGCCCCCAGAATAGATCAGATTCTCAATGTCCTTATTTCCTTTCCTTTATAACATTAATCAGAATTTATAATTATGCATCTGGATTTTATTATTTAACTACTATATGTCCCTCACTAGACCATGTACCCCACAAGAACAAGGACCATGCAGGATTTTGTTCACAATTATGTCATCAGTGACTAATCTACAGAGAGTAGATGCTTAATAAGTAATTGTGATCTGGGGCACCTGGGTGGCTCAGTCGGTTAAGCGTCCGGCTTCAGCTCAGGTCATGATCTCACGGTTCATGAGTTCGAGCCCCACATCCGGTTCTGTGCTGACAGCTCAGAGCCTGGAGCATGCTTCAGATTTTGTGTCTCCCTCTCTCTCTGCCTCTCACCGCTCATGCTCTGTCTCTCTCTCTAAAAATTAAAATAAACAAACAAACAAAAAAATAAGTAACTGTGACCTGAACTAAGCAGTAAGTCTGTCATCACTGTGCTGAGGATTAATGGGGAAAAGATCAACAGTCTGTGCCCTGAAGGGTCTTGCTGTCAGCTACAGGTTGGAATCCAGTTTGCAATCAATTTCAATTATCCGGGTGAATACGGAGGTAGGCAAGACCTAATGCAGTGACAATGCATTGGCTACCTGCCTTGGCAACCTCCTGGGAAACTGAGGGCACGGTCCCAAGGACCAGTGAACATCTCAGTAGTAAAGTGGAATAATGGGCTTCCTCAGAAAGTTGCACTTGGGAGTCCTCAGTTCATTTTTAATCTCTGGCCTAACATTCACCTCAAAGCCCAAGAAGTTTCTCTCCATTTTTGTTCGCATGTAATTTGTTCAGGTTGTGACTGACAGTGCCTTTGCAAAACTTTCTCTCTTCCTCAAAACTAATTTTACATTTTAGCTGTGAATTCAAAACCTAAATCCAGCAGAACCTGTATCTTTATTTTGATTTCCTTTTTTAAATTCGTAAGAACAATACCTTTATAGTGATGAACACCGCCAACTTGTATTTATTAAGTATTCACTATCTTAGTGGGCTCTGGACTATTGGGTTTTAGGTGACAAGATTTTACTATCTCTGCCATTAGCTGGCTATATAAACCAGGGTTACTCATTCGTTAACATATTGTGCCCTAGCTTTCTCTCTGTCCTGGGGGAATGACTGTCATGCCTGGATCATTTAAGTATGAAGTTCAAGTGTGATAATGCATGGGAAACACTTAGACCCACGCATGTATAGAATCGGTGCACAGTAATGGTAGAAATATAGCTGATGCTGATGATATGCTCCTGAGTTGGGAAGTCCGTCATTATTCAACCCAGAAGTTTCTTTTAAAGTTATCCTGGACTGATTATTCAACCCAGAAATATCCTTTAAAGTTATCCTGGACTGATTATGTACCTAGGTATGTTGCTGAGGCAATTCAAATTATCTCTGGAGGATCACATCTTCACATAAAATCCCTACAAACTCTTTTTAAGGCCAATGAACAATAGACAGTTTAAAATGATCAAGCACATAAGGAGAGCAGGCACCAAGAGTGAGAACCAGAAGAAACAACAAAAAGCAAAAACAACATTATCAAGACTTCAGATATCAGACCTGTCAATAAAAGGTCATAAAACAACTAGTTTTGAAATAAGCGTGTTCAATAAATAAAAGGCAAGCTTCAGAAGAGCTACAAGCTATGATCCAACACCAGAAAATGCAGAGATGAACTCTGAGTATGCTTGTAGCCGAATATCTTTTCTTTAGCTCTTCTATTCACGTTGGTCTTCTAATCAACCAGGTCTGCGCATTTCCAATTTTAGGTCAAAATCTGGCCTTGAACCCTAGTCCTCATACTTGGTATTTTCCTTCCTTTGAATAGGTGGGTGATTTCACTTCCTTGGCAAACCTGGAAGTCTTCCCATGAAGGGACAGGTGTTCTGGGACCTCAGCTTGTGTTAGGACAGTAGCATATCTCATTCCCTGTCCTCTGTCCTCTATGATTCCTGTTACAGGAAAGAGGCCTCCAGATGGTTAAAATAATAAGGAAATTTATTATTTCACCTAACAGAAAATCAAAAGGAAGGCTGGGCTTTAGCGTTGGTGAATTAGTGGTTCAGCAACAGTCCCAGATTCTTTCTTTCTGCCTTATTATCCACACTGTTGGCTTCATTCTACAGCTGGTTCCACTCATCATCTCAAGATGGCTGTCAGAGGCAATTAGGACTCTGTGTGTGTCTGCTCAAGC
This sequence comes from Cryptoprocta ferox, assembly GCA_028646485.1. NCBI lineage: Eukaryota > Metazoa > Chordata > Mammalia > Carnivora > Eupleridae > Cryptoprocta > Cryptoprocta ferox. The sequence goes on along the minus strand of CM053574.1, from coordinate 43,379,356 downwards.
CCAGTGAGAGAAAAGCAGATACTGCCCCAAACCACGGATGAAAGGATTTTCTATGGTCTGATTGGGCTGGCACAGGCCATGTGACCATACAGTCAAAAAGCATTTACTGATTGGCTTAAGTCTGAATTCCTGAACCAATCGCTGGCAAGGAGGAAGTTACTATGTAAATTGTTTAGACCAGGGGTTCATGATTTTCCACAGGGCTGAAACTAGCCCTGTGAGAACATTGATTATTATCCTCACCATCATTTGGAAAAACAAGGAGATAAGAAGCTAAATGTTTTGCAAAGTATGAGGAGACTGTAATACAGTGTCATACAATAATGAATTGTTATGTGTGGAACATTTCAAAAAATAATAGTCTTATTGAGATATAATTCATATACCATAGAACTCACCTATTTAAAATATTCAATCAAAAGTTTTTTAGATTATTCAAAATTGTGCAGCTACAATCACAATCAATTTTAGAACGTTTTCATCACCCCTCCCCCATGGCAAATAAAATCCCCATAGCAATCACTCAGCCCCCATCACCCTCCCAACACACACAACACCTTACCTACTTCTGTCTCCATAGATTTGCCTACTCTGGGCATTTCATATAAATAGAACAAAACAATACATGGATTTGGTGACTGGCTTCTTTCACTCCACATAATGTTTTCAAAGTTCATCCATGTTGTAGCATGCACTGGTACTTCATTTTATTTAGCGCAAATAAAATTCCATTGTGTGGACATACCACATTTTATTCATTTATTCATGAGTTGTTGGACATTAGAGTTATTTCCACTTTGGGGCTGCCATCAATGACTTTGGGCATTCATACACTGGCATGGATTTTTGCATAGACACAAGTTTACATTTCTCCTGGGTACATACCTAGGAATGGAAATACTTGGTCATACTGGTAACTCTATACTTAAAATTTTTTTTAACGTTTATTTTTATAAACGTTTTGAGAGAGAGAGAGAGAGAGAGCGTGCAAGCAGGCAAGGGGCTGGGGGTGGGGGTGGGGAAAGGATGTGAAGCAGGCTCTGCTCTAATAGCAGTGAACCAAATGTGGGGCTTGAACTCATGAACAGTGAGATCATGACTTGAGCTGAAGTCAGACACTCGACCCACTGAACCACCCAGGTGCCCGTATGTTTAAAATTTTGAAGAACTGCCAGATTGTTTTCCAAAGCACTTTATATTCTTACCTGATCTGCACATGGACATATCCTTGTTTCTAATTATTTGAGTGCATTCAATGACCCCAATTTACATATAAACATAAGGCATTGTTTTGCAAAGTATTTCTACCCACTAGATTTTCCAAGAATGTATCCCTTGCATGAAACGAGGAAATACCTTACTATGCCTTATTTGGAACTTTACTAGGAAACGGTCACCACTCCAGAAAAATCACATCACTGACACCCACACTGTTTGCTGTATTTGAGTTACCAAAAAACCCCACACCTTATGTCCAGTCTATGCCAGTGGTTCTCAACCAGATCTGATTGTGCCTACCACCCACCGACAATGACTGGAGTCATTTTTGGTTGCTTGGAAGGTCGAATAGAGGTGTCACTGGTATCTAGTAGGTAAAGCCCAGGGAATTCCCCACAACAAATAATTATCTAGCCCCAACTGTCAGTCGTGCCAAGGTTGAGAAACCCTGCTGTATTCTTAAATTCACAGTGTACCTTTGCTCAACCATAATCTTCCCACTTTTTACTATGTACTTTTGTAGAGTCAGCCATGCCTGGGCATTTTCTGATCAAAATGCATATAACTTTAGTATGTGAAACTTCTACGTATCTTTTACACGGCAGTTAGGGAATCATACTGATTTTATAAGATATGTATCTCTGGATGTATTTCATGATAAACACAGGGCATCCTACAAATTACAGAAATCTACTAGGGGAGTCAGTGGTTTGGATCTCTCAGGTTCAACAATGGTAGCTGGGCTGACCTCAGGCCACTGGCCCTACAAGGAACGGGTCGATGCGGAGAGGAAGAAGAACTCTGAAGAAGGTCAGAAAAGGAGAACACTGGGCAGAGAGTCAACTGTGTCTACTACAGTTTCCGGTGTTTACCAAGATCCTGGTTTTCGATCCCTGGGAAGCCTGCCTGTATTCCCTATCTGGAGTGCCTAAACTACCCTTGGCACCTTATAATCCTCTTTCTTCCTTTCTTCCCTCTTTCCTTCTCTTTCTTAAACTCTTTTCAGTAGATTCTCTTATGGGCAACCAAAAAGAACCAGAAGCAAAACAAAGGCAGGTGGGAAATAACCACAAGTGGATAACAAATAGGACGGCTTTCTCATAAGCTTAAAGAGGGACTGTCATTGATATGATTTAAACCTGTTTTTCCCATTGGGTCTTATCAGCAGCAGATGTGGCTGTGGAATGTCTCCATCTAAGACTATGCCGATAGATGGAGGATCTTAACTTTCTGACTGACAAGGGTGCAGAACTTGCATGTGGACAGCAGAGACCCCACAACAAAAGAGCTGTCATGGGACGAATAAGAGCTGAAAATATTTCCTGCCCCTGGAAAGTCGGTGCTATGAAACTTTCTTCTACTCAGCCATCAAGAAACACATTTCTTCTCTGGCCCGCGAAAAACAAGGTAGTTCTATAGTGGACTAGTCAACCTTTTCTTTGCAGGTTTAAACTTCACTGTGCGTAAGACCCTCAGCATGTGTACGCATGCCCGCATGTGCCTGTGTGGGTTAAGGTTTGGATTCCTTGATTCAGCCAGGAGCGATAACTATCACAGTAGGTCTTGCGTGTATATGGGAACCTGCATTTGAAACAAGACGCTTCCCCTCTCCTTTCCCTGCTCCCTTTGATCCAAGCTTCGAGAATCGTCCTGTAGACATAACGATTTGGGTCTTTTTTTTTTTTTTTTTTCCCTCTCCTGACTGTGGCAAAAGCTGGGAAAGAAAAGGCTGCCAGGGTTTTTCCTGCTGCAGGGAGCTTACTCAGATCTGTCTGTCAGCTCGGCTTTCTGGCTGCTTCCAGACGGCCTAAGAAGCTGGCTGACATTCCCTCTGCAGTGGAATTTCCTTTGCTGCAGACCCTGTGGCCTGAATCATGCTGTGCACAGATTTTCTGGCTGCTCAGTAAGATCTCCTTAAACCAGCCTCAGCAGGGCAGTGGTTGGGAATGGGGCGCGCAGGCCCGGAGGCACGCAGACTGCAGCGTGGGCACCAGGCGCCATTGGGCAATGCAGAGGAAAATGCCCACTGTCACCTCTCAAGGGTGTTGGGCCACTGACCCTGTCAGCTGCCTTATGAAATGTGCTCTCGTGCCGCCATAAAGGAGTAACTCTTGATAAAGGCCAGGGTTAGAGAATTTGATGGATGTATTTGTATGTGTATCTAACCCCTGATGGGCTGAGGTTTCTACATTTCCAATGGACTTTGATGTGGAGGAGAAAATACAATTTAGCAAGAAATCAGCGTCAGAGAGAAGGCTTGGGTGCCCTCCCCCCTACCCTCCAAAGGCTTCTGAACCAGAGAGAAAATAGGTCCCGAGGATATGAAACGTTGAAGGGCTGTAGAAAACAGTAATTTCAGCTGGGGTTGCTGGTGGGTGTGGAGAGATGACTCAGATTCATGAAAGAAAATCAAAGAGATGCTGGAAAGGAAAAATATACTTGGTGGCATATGGTCGTTTTGCCTTTTTCTTGCTGGGAATGGGGGTAAAGACTTTAAGAAGAGGGAACAGAGGCCCAGAGGAGTGTTTGGGTAAACTAGACCTAAGTGTCTCCTACCACGGGCAGAAGTGTCCTTAGGAAGAAGTGTAAACCATCCTGGTAATAGAAATTTAGTACCATAATGGTGCTAGCTCTTCAGGGATAGCAAGTATCAGGCCCTCAGGTCACCTTCTGCCTAATTCTTGCCTGTAACAGACATTGCCAATGGATCACGGCATACTTTTTCACTCCTGGCAACCATTAGCAATTGATCAAGGTTAGCATTCATGATGAGATAGAGGAAGATACTCAAGTATTTGACCAGGGAAGGTCTGAGAGAATATCTTAAACTATAGGACATGCAGGAACAAGATGAATGTCACAGAATGATTCCAAAGCCTCTGGAATTTGAGGGGGCATCCTCTATATTTATTTTTTTAATGTTTGTTTATTTTCGAGAGAGACAGAGAGCAGGAGCAGGGAAAGGGTAGAGAGAGAAGGGAACAGAGGATCCAAAGTGGCTCTATGTTGACAGCAGAGAGCCTGATGCAGGACTTGAACTCACAAACTGTGAGGTCATGACCTGACCCAAAGTCGGACACTTAACCACCTGAGCCACCCAGGCACCCTCTTTCTAAAGACCGAGGAACCTTGGCTACTTTGTATCAATGATAATAGAAGCAAGTATTATTTATCAGACCTTTCAACATGGCCTGAGCCATTTTTCATGTCACTTAATCCTCACCCTCCTGCTGTGAAGGGCTGCAATTCCCATTTTGTCAAGGAGAGAACTGAGGCTCAGCAAAGTTAAGAAACTTGCCTGAGGTCACACAGAGGTGTAACTCCAGAGCTGCCACTCAAAATGCAGAGACCATGGGCCCAAGGCAGTCTGAGCGAGTCTGGGGAAATGCAAAGGCACGGCCCAAGAAAGAATTCTAGCCAGGTCCCACAGATCTGTTTATCTCCTAAATTACCTGTGTAGAGATTTCTGCCATCCACCACCTCACTTCTCTCTGGCTGTAGAGGGTGGGCTTTGTAGTAAGAACAGGCATGCAGAAATCGTAAGCTGACACCTCGCCCTGGTCATTTCCATGACTTATAAGCACACATCAGACACACAGTTGCTAAACACCCTTGCCTGAGACTCATTTTCCTCGGATCCCAGCTGCCTAGGAGTTCGGAAAGAAAGCTGGGGCCAGCTCTGGGGTCAGCCGAACGAACAGATGGGGATGAGCAGAGGTGACACACGATCGCTCCTTGGCATCTGCTGGGCCTGTCGCGGCTGCTTTGGCTGGCCGATGCCTTGACCCAGCTAATCCTGTTGGTTAGCCTGTGCCGGCTGTGTTGTGTCACTCATCCCAGCCCCTGGGGTGGATGACTTCTGCTCACAGAGGGTTTCTTTCCTTCAGAAAGCCATGCTGATAGTGTTCTGACTGCTTGCTTCAATTTTGGCCTTGGCTTGGCCTTCAGCCAACAGACCTCATGCATGGGCTAAAGGAGGATCTAAGATGCCAGGCTCTAGATAGTTTACTGATAACAGTCTATTTCCAGGCCCTTCCTTTCCTGGAATTTGCCATCTCCCGCCAATAATGCTTATATATTTACTACGGTTCGCTAGATTTTGTTAGAATGTCATGCTTAAAAATGGAGAACACAGGTTTAATTTGGGGGAAGTTCTTTGGGTCCATGGCCACTGAGGTCACTCATTGAGTCTACCTCCCTATGAGTTACTGAGCACCTATTATATGCTGATCAACCTTATTAGGGGCATTACCATATCAGCCGTGAAAAAAAGAAACCCGATTTCATTACTATCACCACAGAGCTTACTGTCTGCTGAAAAAGGTGGAAACATATGCTAGTTAGACACAAATGAGTATGATTATAATTTGGGCAAATCTATAAAGGAACAGAGTGTTTCAGGAACTGATAAGTGAAGACCCAGAAGCAGCAAAGAGCTTGGCTTTAGGAACTGGAAGGTAGTCCCTGGGGCTGAAACGTAGGAGGCAGGGGTGATGGGCAGGAGATTGGGACAGGTTGGATCACACAGCATCATGCTAGGGAGTGTGGATTTTGAGTTTTGCTGGAACACGTTGAAGGGTTTTCATCAGAGAAATGGCATAATCTGGGCGGTATTTTCAAACAGCTTGTTTTCCTGCATAGTGGAGAATATTTTGGACAGCTAGAGTGGAAGAAAAAAGACAAATAAAGAGGCTATCACAGTATCTCAGGAACACTAAGATGGCTGTAATGGGAATGGAGAAAGGTCAGAGAGCTGTCAAAATTATTCTTTCTGGTCATGTGGGAATAAAATGACAATAGGTTAATGGCCTAGGTAACTCAGTTTCTCCACTGTGAGTTTAAAAATTATTTAAAGGGGCACCTGGGTGACTCAGTCAGTTTTGGGTCCGACTTCAGCTCAGGTCTCATCTTACTGTTTGTGAGCTCAAGCCCCGCATCGGGCTCTGTGCTGACAGCTCAGAGCCTGGAGCCTGCTTCGAATTCTGTGTCTCCCTCTCTCTCTGACCCTTCCCCACTCACACTCTGTGTGTGTGTCTCTCTCAAAAATAAATAAACATTAAAAAATTATTTAAAAAATCAATTTAGAAATTGTGCTACTTATATTGTATTAAAACACAGATTTTCTATAAGAATGTCCACTGCAATGCTATTTTTATAATAGCAAAAATTATAGCCTCAATGTCCCAAATATCCTACCCAGAAACTTGTCTAACATATCACAATTTATCTGAATTGTGAATTTTATGAAACAATTATCAAACATATAAAATAAATCTATTGATATAGACAGATATTCATAATGTAGAAATTGAGTAAACAGGACATATTTAAGATCAATATGGATGATGTGATGTCATATTTTGGATGACATCTGCAAAGAAAAATAAATCTCTCAGATGACATCCAATCAAATATTGACAATGGTGAACCCTAGGTGGGAGAAATCAGGAAAATCTCTTTTCTTTCTCATTTCTATTTTCTGTTTATTCTATTTCATACCAGAGTATTATTTTGTATAACTTTGCGAAGCAGTAGATTGGTAGTAATTGTGTTTCTCTGTTATTGCTAAACATATTGCTTTAGTCATTGAGCTTTGGCACATGACTAATATGTTCTTCTCCCTTTGATCTGGCTTATAACCTTCATTTGCTTCCTTCTGGAATATCCTCCCTACTCTCTTCCTTGTATCTAAATTCAGTCTTCCATAAACAGGGTGTGACCATATAATCTCTCATGCAAACTGGGATGCTTTCATAAATGAAAGGAGCCGATATGTCACAACCCAGCCAAATCAGTACATCTGGTCAACCTCTTATAACCGCCTTGCTCATTAGGCATCTCCACCCTATGTGATACTCTCTCTGCCATTTTTATACTTCATCTTTTGGCAATTGTTAGAAACATAATTTGTGTTTTATATTTTTTCCCATACAGTTATTTACATCTTTGACTGTTATTGACCATTTCACCTGCCTGCGTCTTCCTTCTCAACTAGCTCAGTGATAGCAGACACAATATTGTCCACCACGCCGTCCTGACTTCAATACCTAATAAATGCTCAATAAATGTTTTCTTTATTTAGTGGTAAAATTATTATATAATTCCAGGCATATGAAAAAACATTTACTCAGATCAGAAAGAGAGTTAAAGCAAGCCTCTTGGGAAGGTGCAGCTAGCAGAAACGTAGCCAAATCAAGCCAGGTCTCCAGTTTTCCGAGAGTCAGGGAGCCCTATGGAAGTACTCTAACCCAAACTGTGGAAATTGGGAACAAATGCTTTTGGAAACTTCCCATGTTTGGGGGTGGGGTTCCTTTACAGGCTCGTAGGCCACATGGCAGTTTCAAGTTTGGGTACATAAGGCTTGGGAGTGAAAGTCAGATGTGATTAAAAATACACGTCTTACAGATGTCTGGATGCTGTTCAAACCCTCATAAGTGTGATAGAAAACCCAGTTGCTTTCCAGATTTTTAGGGCAGGGAAAAAAAGGCCATTGTGGCCCCTTTGTCTCTTTATTGAATGGATATGTTCAAGTGACGTTTTAAATTTGTAGTGTTATCTCAGCTGCTTATTTACCTTTGTAGCAGTGCTGCTCATTGCCCCGAAACTGAAAGCAGGGTAATTGGAGGAACATGTGACACGTTCCAGGAGATGAAAAGTTCTCATTATTTTTAGCATATGCTAAGTAAGCCTAGGTAAGCACAACACACATATAAACATAATTTATGGAAATGAAAAAATATAAAATCCTGGATACTGCCTCCCTGATACCAAAATAGAACACTGTTATTTTCTTTCAGCAGTTTCCTATGTTCTGATTTTTAAAAAGGGCATTTAAATTTTATTTATTTGACTTATTTTTTTATAAACACTCTCTAACCACATCCAGCCGTCTGGCTTTGTTTATAATAACCTGTTTACTCATCATCAACTTAAACATACAATCTGAACATCTGTCTCCCTCTACCCCAACATATTTGCTTTCAATCTTCATTGTAGCTTGAACTTGAAGGTCAACATCTTTTTCTTTGGGGCTCAAAGGAATTGCAGAAACCCCAGAGATGTTTCCTTGCCATGGGCCTGAGAGGTATGTTTAATTTTAAATTTCGCATCCCATCCCCCAAAAATAAAAATGAAAAAAAAAATCGGTCTCTGTTACACAGGGAGAAAACAAAGTGGGAAAGAAAGGCACTTTGTTTTGCCAGACAAAGACAGGCTATCAATTTTCATAAATCTGCATTCCCAAGACAACTGCTCACGTCTGGTAAGAGGTCCATTTCTTTGAACTTACATACCAGAAAGTATTTTTTTTCCCTTGTCTCAGAAGACTGAAGAATACAGTTAATAACAGTATATGTATAACTTAAGTAATTGAACATAGATGATTTTATTAATTTCGACAATTCTATTTTATAAGGATGGGGTTACTTGCAGGGTGGGAAAATGGTCCAGGTCCAAATAGGGAAGTCCTAAACAACAGCTTCCACAAATATACCTTCTGGTTTTCTAGAAAACATTCTTGGCAATCATAATACGTGTGTGTGTGTGTGTGTGTGTGTGTGTACATTTATGTATCAGTTGCTAATTCTAAGATGAACATTTAATTATCTGATTGAAACAAGGAGAATCTGGCATACCTCAAACAGGATTGGCAATCTGTATAGCAACTGTTTTGCATCAGAGAGTTAAATAGTACTAATATTTACTGTTTTTTTTTTCAATGTAGATGTTGTAAAGTCTTCTAAGTTTTTTGCTTGTTCTTTTCCTTCTTCCCCTCCAGTTTTAACTGCTGAACAACTAACATTTCTTGCCCAAAAACCCTAGCCATACATACATACCAACACAAAGCATGCATATGTATAGTATCTGTCAGCCTTAATCCACTTCCAAGTGAAGTTTTATGGCTGGGTCTTTGACACAGATAGGGCTCACGTTACTAAGACTAATGTACATGTAGTTCGTTAAATAATGAGATCTCATAAATCATTGAGCATAAATAGCATAGATCAGTTGATACAACACAATGAAAGAGGCCAAGACTTGGATTTTAAAAATTGCTAATTGTTCCTGTATAGGCATAGTATATTCATAGTCCCAGGGTTGGTTTTTTAGTGTCCTCCAGACAGGGGATTCCAACCTGGCTGATGATGTGAGTCACGGTGTGTGCCCGATAGACAGTGAGCTTCCCCAGCCTCTATCTTAGAGATCTGAATTCAGCAGGATGGGATAGATCCTTGGGATGTACAGTTTTCATGGGGGCTTCAGATTATCCTCTTGAATGGGCGATATGGGGAATACGACTAGACGTGCTGCTCAGAGTGTGGTCCGTGGATCCGCAGCATTGGTAGTACCTAGAAGCAGGCTAGAGAGAATCTCTGCCCCACCCTAGGTCTACCAATTCAGAGTCTGTGCTTCAGCACCTTCTGCACAGGATCCGTGTGCACCCTACTGTGCGGGAAGCAGGATGAACAGTTCAAGACCGGTATAATGACTACCACTGTCTTTGTTATAAATCCCACACTCCACTTTATTTTATTATACTTTTCGTCAGTTAAATATATCCTATAGGGGCACCTGGGTGGCTCAGTCGGTTAAGCATCCGACTTCAGCTCAGGTCATGATCTCACCACTTTTGAGTTTGAGCCCCACGTTGGGCTCTGTGCTGACAGGTCAGAGCCTGGAGCCTGCTTCCAATTCTATGTCTCCTTCTCTCTCTGCTCCTTTCGTGCTCATGGTCTGTCTCTTTCTCTCAAAAATAAGTTACCTTAAAAAAATTAAATATATCCTATAATTTGCTATTTTGAATCTCACTTCAGGAAGTCTATTTTCATGATGCTGAACTTACTGGTTGAATCGATTAGTCTGGTCAAGTGAATGGTTAATCCTGTGAAGAGAAAACATCCCCAAACCATCAGCCCAGATAATTATTCATTACAATGTCAAGGAACATACCTCTTGAATGATTGAATCATTCCTGTTGCAAAGGCTTGTCCTGATGGGACGCTATGTTAACGTGTCATGACTTAGAAGCGGGTTGCACCTTGTATGTCTTCAGTGGAGTCATGGTGTGTGGGTTAAAATCCTGAATTTTGGAAAGGAAAAGAGGTGGGTTTGAGTCCTGGTTTGTCCCCTTATTATGTACATGTTCTTGGGCATTTTTTTCCTCTTTGAGCCTCAGTGTCCTCATATGTTATTGCCTCAGATATAATTCACCTATTGTGAAATTCACCCTTTAAAGTGTGTAGGGAATAGTTCAGGTTTGGAAATGGCTCTGGTGGATTTTGGGGTGGTGTTTTAAGAGCCAGGAAGCTTTATCATGAACAGTATATGTAAATATAAACAAATTAAGGAGAAATGACTGGATCTCATTTCATTTATGAGTCTCTGTGATCCTGTTGAAGAGACCCAGGCTATATGCGGGTTGCTTACAACAAATCCTCTGCTTGAACTCTGAAGCTACTTCTCGTATACCTGCGATTTCACTTAATATGCATTACTACATTTGTAGGGGCCCTAGGACTTTTGAATAGCCTTGGTTTTCTCTGAAAATCAGGTACTGAATGACTCTGCCGAAGGGGGATTGGAACAGGTGGCAAATTATTGTGTAGGTGGCCTTGCTTCCAGCCCAACATTTGAGTTCAGTAATTTCAGATTAAAATGAATTTTCAGGGCAAGGGATATCAAAGTCACCAAAACCAAAACACACAGACTGGAGTGGTGTGGGGAGAAGGAACAAAGATGGCTTCCTTGGCAATTGCTAATGTAGGCGAAAGAGCTTCACCCCATCTTACTTCTTCACCTAGCCCTCCCACTACTTGGTCTCCTCAATATCTGGTAAGATCCCAGGGTTATTAGCTCCAGAGCTGAGCTGCTAATTATATTCAAGCCAATTCACAAAAAAAATATTTGGGGTTTCAAAATCATTTTTCCTCCAATGATTACTTGCAAGAGCAATCAAAAAATACAATTGATAATAGTAACATTTTAAAACTTAATTAGTAACCTAATTGTGTGTGTGTGTGTGTGTGTGTGTGTGTGTGTGTGTGTGTCTGTGAATGACTGCCTTCAGCGTTGGTAACGTGCTCTCGATTGTTTATTCTTAATCACTGCTGACTGGAGAAAATGATCTGATGATATATTTTGAGATTTATCAAAAGTTTGTATTTTTTTTTGAACACTGTTTTTGGACTGGCAATCCTCAGACTGAATACAAAGAAATTAACAAAGAGTTACCTGTATTTAATAGATTTTCTTGTTCCCACAGAGTTATAGGTTAGCAATTTTGAAACTACTTTCTGTGTAAACTAGAATTAAGCAGATAATTGACTGCAGATAGCAGTAGCAATGTTTCAGATTACTGGAGGAAGGAGTTACAGATACAAAAAGGGTAAGAATTAGAATAAATCCTATTAAATTGGAATTGGAGGTCTTAAAAATTGGGGGTCATAAACCACTCATTACTTTTAAAGTGTAAGGTATGGTTATTGTTATGGATACAAGTGGAGATGGGTGTGTATATGTATACACACATGTTACATGAGTGAATGTGTATATAACTTTGTGTTTTCCAGCTCTATAGGTTGAAAGCATTTAGAAGCAATAACACCTTGGTAACCACATGCACACCTATCTCAGTCTCAAAATACCATTTTTCCCCAGAAGGAACTAAGAACCTTTGGAGAAATAGCTGACCCTAGGGGAGAGGCAACAAACAAATAAAGACAAACAAAAACAACCAAGACCTGGAACTTCATGTTATGTCTGAAAGCAGGAAGTGCTCAAAGAATTACGAGGACCTACCAAAAGCACAAGGATGCCAGCTCGAAGGAGCCCCCACCAGCTAAATCTAGATCAGTTTGAGTATCAAAGTAGAGATAATAACAGATGATGACCAATAAAATAAAATAGGAAACCATGAGTCCATATGTATATAAATAATTAGTTAAGGAAAAGGGTAGTTTCTCCTTATAGGACACTGCACCTGATAAATGCAGAAGGATAAATGATGGAATCAGAAATCCACCATTCAGCAGCCATCACAGTAACAATGAACTGAAGCTAACATAGTCAATAGATACTAAAATCAGTGGGTCAAAGTTTGATGAGTAATAGGGTATTTCCACAGTTTTATAAAATATGTATTAATTACCAAAGGGGAAAAAGGTATCTTTACAGTGGAGAAATGTGTCAGATACCATCTTAACCAAGTGATCAAAGTTAACATCCTGAGTAATGAGACAAACCAACATCAGGGGCCTTTTGATATGCTGCAATGAGAAGAAAACAGTATCATATCAACTGTATTCCTGCTGCAAATGAGTACCCTTAAACCATCTGTGAGAAAATATCCATGAAATCCAGAGTGAAATACAAATTAACAAAATAATGGGCTTTTATTCTTTAAAGATATCAATATCATGGAAGACATAGAACAGTTGAGGAATTGTTTTAAATTACAGAAAACCAGAGGCTTATGACAAGTGAACACAATGTATGATCCACAATTTTATTTGCTATAAAGATCACTATCAGGACAAATGGAGAAATCTACATAAATTCTGTAGATTAGACAATATATGTTATCAATATGAATTTTAAATCTGGTTCTTATATGTGCTTTCCTTAATTTTAGGAAAGATATACTGACATACTTAGGGGTATAGATGTATTATGTCTTCAAGTTGTTCTCAAGTGAGGGAGGGAAAGAGGTTGGGAGGGAAGAAGGGAAAGTAGAGGGGAAATGGAGAGAGAGGATTAGAGAGAAGGAGGAGATGAGGAGAGAAAGAGGAGACAGGGAAAGAGAATCATAAAGCAAATGTGGTGAAATGTTCAAATGTGGGAAACCTAGGTAAAGGCATATAAGGGGATTTTTTTTTGTATTTTCCTTCCATCTCATCTGTAAGTTTAAAACTAGGTCAAAGTAACAAATTAAAAAAGATGTACTTTTGGTTGGATAATACTACTTCTAAGAATATAGGGATATAAGAGTACAGATAAAATTTATGTACAGTGTGTTTATCCTAGCATTATTTACAATACAAAATTAGAAATAATGTGCATGTAAAATAATAAGAGAACGTATAAATGATCAGACATAAGCATTTAAACATATTGTGTAGTTAGTTGAATCAAGTTTTATAATAACTTGAAGAGTTATTATAGAAGAGATATAATTAAGTGGAAAATAATAATTATAAATATAAACTCAATTATGCGAAAATATATATAAACTAAAGAAGGGGTATATTAATATGTTGATGGAGCATTTCTTTAAAGAGAAGAACTAAAGATTACTTTAAATATGTGATTTTCACATTGATCCCTAATTAACATATTTCTAACAAGAAAGAAAAGCATTTTTTTCTTATTTTCATATCTTCTAATTTGAGATTCTGTTTGATTTCAGCAAGGGTGAGGTTTTCAGTAAAAGGATATGATAGTCAAAAAAGAAAAAAAAAAACTATTTTGACTACAAGATTACGTCAAATGTGGGGCACTTTACAGACCTCAATTTATAAACAATTAGCATACTAATTACAAATTGCAACTTGTCAACACTTGTGTGATTTAATTAATTTTTTACTGCATGTTTTTCAAAGTAATATGGTTACATTTATACCACCTAAAATACACATTTCCTTGTTTTAGGCAGACCTTCCCTCTACTAAATACGTGTAAATCATAGATCCTTCTAAGATGTGATCTCCAAGGAGGGGAGATGGCTTCTGGTAAACTGGCAGATGCTTTTTGTAGAGGATGGAAGACCTCATCACAGGGATGGTAGCTATGATTTCTCCCTCATTTAAAGGGCTTATAAAATGTGGGCAAGAAGAGAACTTGACTGAAGATCACGTAAGAATTTTTAAAAATTTGCTAGTCGTAGGTAATTTGAAACCTTAACAATGGTCGTGGTAAACAACATTGAGGCAATATTTTCAAGGCTGCAACCTTTGAAGCATACACACATACTATTTATTGAGAACGTCTTCAGAGGTGGTTGGTTCAGGGAACTTTTTGAAGTAACAGATTGTGTAGAATGTTCCATATTACTGAAAGAAGATATCAGAAGAGAATTCACAAGACGAACATTGGTTAAGCAAAATTAAAATTGCCTTGAAGTTGGGTTCTATCAAAAACAAGTTGGTAAATGAAAGCCAATAATAACAACAAAGAACATGTATTGAGCACCTACTGTTTGCTTAGTGCTTTGCCTGCCTCACCTCCTTTATTGCTAGTATCTAAATGGGCAGCCTTGAAAAGCTAAAAATAAAAATTGTCCTGCAATGACTTGGTATCATCTTTTGTGTTTAGGACCCAAATAACTCAGGAAGATAGCTTGGTTGATTTGTTTATGGGAGACAGGACTTGAGTGCAAGAAAGAAATCCCGGAAGATGGGCTTCAGGTGAGCTGGAGGATTTGGCAAAGGAAGGCATGAGGCAATGTTTCCATTAGGGATGATTGGAAAAGAAAGAGGCTGGAAAGGAAATATCCATGTGCTGTTGGATTGCCAAGAAGAACATGACTCACCAATGAGAGATTTGTTATCTGAGCCTCTAAGTCCCTTCTTGAAAAGTGATACTTCTCCTGAGATGGATTGGACTCAGGCAGAATGAGATGTGGGAATCTGGATGGGTTCCATTTCGAGGGGGAGTGATACCAGAATGCACTCTGCTGCCAGTACCTTAGAGGCAAGGTATTGCATTTCCCCTGGACTTTGTTGCAGATGTACAAGCCTGATGGACAAGGGGAAGCACAGGAGACCAACCATTTTGAATGAGCAAATCTTCCAGGGAGCCTTTTCTCATGCCTGCAACCTGTCCTTTTTTTTTTTTTTTTTTTTCTTTTCTTCCTCCTCCACATTTTTTCCCACATGTTGAAATCCTGCTTTAGTTTAAAGGTTAACCCACAAATACAGTCTCCACTGAAGAATCTTCCCTGATGCACTTAAGAAATTAATTGCTCCCTTCCTGGGGCTTTCATATCATTTTGTTTATTCTTTTTGTCAAATCATGTCTTGTGCTGGCATAGCTTGCCTTCTACTCTAGCAATTGACATAGATGTTGATTGTCTTTGATATTGTGAAAGTTCTTTGAGGGCAGGGACCAAGTCTTATCTTGCTGTCCCTAGACTATCACTCAAAGCCTTGCCCAAATGAAAGATCAACAAGTATTTATTTGTGAAGAGGAATTAAGTGGCCCATCTGTGTGATACGTATTTACATAGTGAAGACTGTGAGAAGGGATAAGAGGCATAGCATAGGAATAGGTGGACAAGATGCAGTAGATAACAGATCTAGGAACACGAGAAAGAAAAGTTAGCCAGCTACATCATTTACTCTCTTTCCTCTAAAATGAATTTATGAGCTGATCTTAAGTCAGTAACGGTACTTATGGCACTGAGAACTAAGGTGAGGGCAGCACTGTCCTGCTGGCAGAAAACTGGATGAAGACTCATTGTCTGCATTTAACTTCTATGCACCTTATCCTCCTCACCTGAGAAATAGAGATGAAATGCAGGCCCTCCCCTTCCACGGGTTTGTTGTCAAAATTCATGAGGTCACTATGAAAGTGATCTGTAAGCTCAGAGTACTCCTTATCAGCATCATTGGCATTACCTGGGAGCTGGTTACAAATGCAGGACCTCAGGCCCTGCTGTAGGCCTCCCAAATCAGAATCTACATTTTAACAAAGTCTTCAGGCAGTTTGCATGCACATGAACTGTTTCAGAAGCACTGCTCTACAGGGTTGTAGAATATAACATGCAGTTGTTAATAAGGTCTGGTCTGTATGTGTTGAGGGAAAATGAACGTAGACTCAATCCTGATGACTGAGCATTGGAAGGGAAGCCACTGGAAGGGAAGCCAGCTGGTGAGTGGAAGGGTGCTAGCACCCATGGATCATACAAGGGGACTCTTCAGTTGCATATAAAATGGTGAGCATGCCAATCCCTCAGACATGTGCTCCCTTGATGCCACCTATGCTCAGTACTTTCCCCTGTCCTTTCCTCTCATCAAAACTCATCCCTCCTATGTTCTGTCTCAACAATCCTGGCCACATGAGGGTTAGATTATACAAAGTAAGCATTCAGTGTTAGGTGGTATCTCAGAAATATGCGTTAGGTGAGAGAACTTCCCAAGATGGCATCTTCAGTCCAAAGAGTTAGGGAGGTTATGGAGAATTTGAAATGTCAAGGAAGACCTAAGGATCTTATTATACAACACCATTTTGATAATCATGGCTGGTAATGACCAGGACTCTGTGTATCTCAAAGCGGTAGGGCTATCATAGGACTACTGGATTTGCATTCATGTAGGGCAATGAGATACTTAAGAAGAAGCTAGACGAAGGTTGGAAATGATAAAGAGAGCTACTATGCATTAAGCACCTACTTTGTGCTTGGCATTATGCTGGAAATTTTACCTTTACAAATATTATCCCAAAACTAACTAAAAGTTAAATTAAAAAATGAAACAGATAAAATATTATCCCATTTCACCTACACTATAACTCTATAATCCCTATTTTACAAGCATAGCAGCTGAGGTTATGAAATGTGTACAAGGTCACACAGCTAGTGTACAGTGGAGCTGAGACTGGACCTCAAATTGGATGGATGGCAGAACTTTCTACTGAAAAGAATGTAAGAAACAGAACTGTCTAACGAAGTACCTATGGATATCTAATTTTTGATACCATCAAAATATGTATAATAAAATTTGGAAGAACTGGTTAGGACAAAAAATTCCCTCTTCATACTTTATTTCTATATAAGGCAATATTTCATAGTGGAAGTCAAGACTTTGGAGTGTAACTAGAATACTCTTTAAACTTTATCTTTGATTTTGTACTTCATAAATAAAACCAAAAATGGTGACCACTTCCATAATAACTTTGTGCTGTCTTTTGCTGACTTACAAATAGTTCTAGTATGAAGATGGGTGAGAGTTAATTGAGTCTGACCTAAAAGAAAATTCCTACATGTTTAAATGAAGAGGTAAGAAGTTTTGCACTCATAAAAATCTATCTTGAAGAGCAAACTGTACATTCTTTCTGTATATTTTTAAACAATCAATTGTAAAGGATACATCATTTTAAGGATATTTTTGAGCTTACATAGTTAAGAAAGGATAGAGCACTAGTGTATACTTTCTAATACTTTTTTGGGAAAATTACAATTTTGTGCTCTAAGTATAGACACATTCTACCAGATATATGATATGACAATTTTAATTTCAGAAGACCAGAACTGTGGAATGATATAATATTAATATATTCTATAATAATAGTCCTTAATTTATTCTATTTGCTTTCTAATAGTTACAGTGTTAGGGGCTGAAACACACATAATGGTGCTCTTCCCAACCATTTGGGAACACAGATGTTTAACTGCTATCTAATAGGGGTCATTTAAAAAAATAGCTGGGCCAAAGCAACAGAAAACCTTTTTGCAAATATAATATGAGTGCATCTGTTCTAAGGACATCACATAACTCTCTCTAGCTATATACTAAAATGAAAGCAGAGAAGATTTAAATTTATAGGGGAAGCAGGAATGTTTCAAAGGCTTAGGAGTGTGGATTTGATATCAGCCATTGCTTCAAGTACAGCCTCCACCACTGTCTATGGGAATTTGCACAGGTTATTTAACCCCTCGTTGACGATTATACGATCAAATAGGGACAGGAATAGTATCTCTATGATGTAGACACGATTACTGGGAGAACTGGATGGGACGATGAATACTAAGCTTTAGCACAGGGACCCGGCATATTGCAGTTAAGAGAAAGCTACTGTTGCTGAAACTAACAAATGTTACATCTGATTATTTACAAAGTAAGGAGTTCTGACTTCAGTTATATATGGCAGCTCTGGATGGAAATTGGGGTGCATCAGAATTAGAATTGTTGGAATCTGCTTTAGGGCTTGGCCGTCCCCAACCCTTCCTAGAGTCGGGACTTCTTAAGAAAACAGAGTTCTGGTAGATTTTCTTATTTGTATTTGTGCCAAGCCCTGTAAGATGTCTTGTTGCTCCATCAAGAATTGGATTTTTTAAAGTTCTACCATCTTGGAGAATTTGAAAACCAATGTGTAGAGGATGATGGGAAACTTGATAACTAGACCAATGTGCAGTGGATAATGTTCCCCAAAGGTCAGCAAAATCTTGGATCCATCTGTGGTCTATATTTCTGTTCTTCATTGACATTTCTGCTTTAAAGGCCAGCCACGATCTTCACTGGGATGTGATAGAGTACTATGTGGGAAAATGATAAATCACACATGAACTTTTTCATCTTTAGATAATTATGGTTTAAACTTTATTGTTCAGGCATAACAACATGGATGAAATTGTGTCTTCTCTACAGCTGGTTTGAGGATTTTTTTTTTTTTTAACTGAGGAAATGTGGACTTTGCTGAGAAGTTACATTCAGCCAACTGTGGGGTAAGAGCAAGTGTGGGGCTGGGACAAGTTTTCATGCAGAAGAAGGAAATGACTTTACATTTATAAGAATCAGAACCTGGAGTAGAGGCAAGGGGCCAAGAGAGAGAAGCTACATGGGGAACAAAGATGAGAGAGACAAAGGGAAACCCACCAGTTACTTAGAAAAGAGCCCCTGGGACAAGAGGATTGTCTTGTGGGGATCTTGACTGAGATAATCACTGTGGACTCTGAGATGAAAGCATCCTCTCCCTCACTTAAAAACTTCCATAGAATTTACGTCGCTCACCAGTGTTCACGGTCTAAGCAGATTCTTTTTAGAGAACACAAAAAGGTCCTGAGACTGCCTCAAACTAGGCATGAGGGTAAAATGGAGCCTGTGTGGGAGGAAACCAACATATGGTACACACAAGTGGCACATGCTAATTGTGGAGAAATGAGAAAATATGGGTGAGTAAAAGGAAAGCAAGGAATCGTCCAGATTTATACCATCCCGAGACAGCTATTCTTAACGTGTTGATGGCTTCTGGGTCCTTCTGGGTCTAGATTATCGTGCACATTTGTGTTGTTCTATTTTACTTTTCTTCAAAGAAAGTGCAATCCAAGCAGTATATACTGCTTTATAACCTTTTTGATTTGTCTAATGATATGCTGAGGACAACCCTCTAATGGCGAAGCCTCATTGGCAGGGGCTAGGTAGAATACTCATGTGAGAAACATTGATTTCCAGGCTTTTGCTATCATAATTACTGGCCTGATAATATCCTCACAGCTAAATCTTGAACACTTCTCTGGTTCTTCCCTTCAGATAAACTTTCCCTTCTCTCCTTTCTTCCTCTCCCCCTTTTCATTCATCTGTCCAGCAACAAATAGTTGCTGTCTTAGCTCGGGCTGCTTTAACTCAATACCACAGACTGGGAGACTTAAACCCCAGATGTTTATTCCACAGTTTGGGAATTAGGGAAGTCCAAAATGAAGGCGGTGGCAGATTCAGTTCCTGGCGAGAGTTCTTTTCCAGACTTGCAGACAGATAACCTCTCTCTGTGTCCTCACATGACAGAGAAGGCAAGAGTGAGGAAAAGAGCTCTTGTCTCTTTTTCTTCTTTCTATAAGGACACTTCTTCTCTTATGGGGGCTCTACCCTCATGACCTCCTCAGAGCTTATTAATTTCTAAAGGACTCACCTCCAAGTAGTATCACAGTGAAGGGCAGAGTTTCAACATACGAATTTTGGAGTGGACACAAAACATTTGGTCCCTAACAAATGCTGAATGTTTCCTCAGTTTTGGGCCCCAGGTGAGGTTCTGGGGACAAAGACCTCTTGACCTTCACGTGGGAGACGTAGGCACTAATCAAATAGCCAGGCAGAAAGAATAATGTGTGGAAGTCAAGGAAGATTTCACTGTAGAAGTTATACTTGAGCTGGGGTGTGAAGGATGAACAGGAAATAATTAGGGGAAGACAGAAAGGAAGAGGATCTCAAGAAGAAGGAATAGTAGGTGTAGAGACTTGAAGGCAGGAAGGAATATGCTAGAACAAAGGAGTAAAGGAAGATCAGTCTTATGAAAGTAGACATAGTCAGGATGTTGCCAGGAACTGCTGGTTCAAAAGGATATAGTAGTTCCAGGCCTTATTTTAAGTAAAACTGCCCTTAAGAAATATTGTATCACAGTTAATTGTACTATATTTTAAATACTCCATTGAGTTAAATTATTTTAATGGGAAAATTTAAATAAATTTAAATAAATTGAAATAAAAACTCCTGGACTATGGATATGGTATGGAGGAGGCTGAGTAAGCCTGAGTGAATCTGCAAGAACAATTAAGAAATCCCACTTGAACAGTATTTGTAACCCCTTTAACAGCCCATATCTAAAAGCTCATCTGGTTTGGGCTAGAAAGAGATACACCTATCCCTAGTGAACAAATCAGCAGTATAACTCGATGAGCTTAGTCACATTTGGTAGATTCTACCAGAAGATCATTTTGTCAATCACTAATCCTGGGCCCAGTCTTTTCTCAGCCAGCAAGCATAGGGCACCTACAGAGCAAAACGATGTGTACCAACAGCAAGAATGTTATCTCTCAGTTGACAGAACTCCATGATATTCTTGGACAAGGTCCAGAATTAAAACATAACTTCATGAACATTTCCGTGATTTTTTGACATGCTGACAATACGGGTGGGGCTTCAAAGTATTATTTATTACTCAAATGGAATATCTAGCAATCACTGTGCTTTGGCTTAGAGCTGCTGCCAGCCCACACAGAGCCTTTGTGTGAATAGAAAAATGGCACCCATGGCAGATGCTTGACTTGGTGATCTTACATGGTGTCTGTGTGAACTGGGGAAAGGTAAGCCTCCTCCTGCTCTCATCAGTGTAGCATCACACCAGGGTGTGCTGCTTGGTGAGGGGACTGTAGGGGACACTTGGGCTACACCTGCCCCCTTTGCCAGGCACCTGCGTGTCAGGCACAATTCACAAGAACAAGCCAGTAATCTTGCTTTGCCTTATCCTCATTTTGATGTAAATCATGGCATGAGGTTGCTTGCCTCAACTTTATTTTGGTGATTTTTCACAGAACAAGTGAGAAAAAAAAATTTTTTTTAAAGCAAGGTTTAAAAACCACCTTTTTTCTTTTATTTGATTTCCCAATATTTGATCTGATAGGTAACCTTTTTGTCATATGGATAACAATTGATCATATCGCATGAATACTCTCTTATCTCCATAGGGAATGTCAGCAAATTTGGCCCATTTTTACTTATGATTAAGGAGACAGTTATTTTTAAAGTCTGCTCTTTTCTTACAGAGCTGAGTTCCATGATGCTCAAAGCACAGCTTCTGTTTGCAGATGCTTTTCTGGCTTTATCTTTTTGTTTATTAGTGGTCTAGAAGGATCGACCCCACTTTATGGCTCTTGGTTTATACTTCTAGAAAGGCCAAGTGGGGAGCAGTTTTGGTTTGGAAAATCTTTTTAAAGGATTTTAATTGCTACAGAACTGATGGGGAGGAACCCCAAACAGTTTCCTAGGAAGGCTCTCCTTTCAAACCACGATGCCCGGGGAAAATCATTAACAGCAACAGCAGAATAAAGGACGCTTCATTGAATCAATGTTCTTTTGTTCTCAATTGTCCTTCTCAAGCGTACTATGCCACTATGCCAAATATCAGCTCTATTTAGGCCAATCATTAAATAGAACCTGGCACCAAATTTACAACAACTATTCAAGAAAACAAGGCTAGTTGGTTCCATTTGATCAGAATGTGTGCATATGAGCTCAAAAACTTTTTTTTTTTTTTTTTTTTTTTTTGAGCTCAAAAACTAGGGGCGCCTGGGTCACTCAGTTGGTTAAGCATCTGACTTTGTCTCAGGTCATGATCTCATGGCTCAGTTCAAGGTTTCAAGCCCCATGTCAGGCTCTGTGCTGATAGCTCAGAGCCTGGAGCCTGCTTCAGATTCTGTCTCTGACTCTCTCTGCCCCTCCCGTGCTCAGGCTCTCTCTCTCTCTCTCTCTCAAATATAAACATTTAAAAAGGTAAAAAAAAAAAAAAAAAACCTTCTAGATGTACACAGTTTCATGGAAACTTGGTCTGCCCAAGGGTTTCTTTCATGCCTTTCCTCGCTACTTGAATTATTCTGTAGCAATTTATTCTTCCTTTCTTTACAACACTGCCTTTTCCACTTAAAGGAGACATGATCTTTTTTCTCACATCCATTTTCAAGATAAACGAGAAGAGATTTCTCTCTCACAGTGTCCCAGGCTTGGTTGGCACTAAAAGCAAAGAGAGAAAGGAAGAAAAACAAATACAACAGAAATTATTTAAAGGAGGAGGGCGACAGGGAGGAAGCAAACAGCAAGCAAGCATGCACCGGGCGGGCTCAAGGGTTTCACAGAGGATAAAGGTTCACCAGTAATTTCACCCCAGCAATACTCGATCTCCTATCTCGTTCTGGAAATTGTGACTAAGAGGCCACACCGGCAGGATATTCTACAGCTGAGAGTTGCCTCATGTACATTTATTTTTCTTCTAGTTAAGTGGCAAGTAAAGCAGGTTGGCTTTTGGAAATTTGGGGTTTTGTCTCAGCCCCCCCATGAACTTGTGTTTTAGTCAGCTATGGCCTTAATTATGCTGCAAAACAAACCATCCAAAATCTCAGCGGCGTGCAACAATAAGCATTCATTTCTTGCTCAATGGACTGTGGGGTGGCAGGGCACAGCCCTGCTTCTGGCTGTGAGTCTGTGGGTCAGCTGGGGTGGCCCCGCTGCAGGCTGCCAATCAAAGTTAGGCTTACTCTGGGGTCTTTCATGCTGGGGTGAAGTAGAAAGGGCGGCAGCTACTCGGGGGCATATTCATCTCATGGAGGAGGTCAGAAATTCCTGAAGGGCCGATGAGAACACACGATTCCTCTGATGGTCTATGCTTGGAATTGCTGCACTGGGCCTTCCATTCTCATGGACCTTTCTTCCTCAACTGGCCAAATTAAGTCATCAAAGCAGAGGAAGGGGTGAGGGGAGAACACCACTCCCTTGGAGGGGGTGGTTGAGGAGTGAATATTGGCTGAATAATAGAATTTGCCATAACTTGATACTTGATTTCAGGTAACAACTCTATCTCCCTTTTTCAAATGTGTGAAATAAGAATTTGGACCACAGAGGCAGAGAGAAATATATCCTGCCAAAGATCAAGTGAGGAAACAATGGTTATTAACTACCTTTTAAAAAAGTCAAAATTAAATATACTTAATGATCTCCATCAAAAAATCATAATTTAGGGGCGCCTGGGTGGCTCAGTCGGTTGAGCATCCAGCTTCGGCTCAGGTCATGATCTCGCAGTTCGTGGGTTCGAGCCCCGCATCGGGCTCTGTGCTGACAGCTAGCTCAGAGCCTGGAGCCTGCTTCAGATTCTGTATCTCCCTCTCTCTCTCTGACCTTCCCCTGCTCACGCTGTCTCTCTCTTTCTCAAAAATAAATTAAAAACATTAGAAAAAAATGTTTTAAATCATAATTTAGGTTGAGTATATTATTATTACATGGCAGAAGGCCAATGAGAAAGCTGTCATTGGTTTTTGACTTCTTGGATTTTTCTATTCTAGCCCATTAGAGAAGCAGCCTGAGACAAGGGAGTCAAACTAGCCAGGTTACATATGGCAATCTCCCATGTCTACCTTAGGGCTCTGTTATTGGGCTCAGTCAGCAAATATGGCCTGTAAGCCAAATCTGTTCTCACATGGCCTTTTGTGAGCGATGGATAGTTTTTAAATTTTTACAAGGTTTTTTTTTTTTTAAAGAAAATAATGTTTTGTAACATGTAAAAATAAATAAAATTCAAATTTCAATGGCCTTAAAAATCCTTCGTGAAACATAACCTTCCTCCTCCACTTACATGGTGTCTCTGCTTTTATGCTTCAGCAGCAGAGGCGAGCACTTATGACAGAGACCGGAGGGCCCGAAAAGCTGAACATATTTGCTCTATGTATGTTGGCCCCTTCCAGGAAATACGTGCCAGCCCCCGGCCTACCTGAGTCACCCAGGTATAAAACGCTATAATTGTATATGTTTCTAAGAAGGGTGTGAGGCCTAACGACTTTGTACCACGAGACAGAGAAGTGAACACAGTGTTTGATGGGTCCCTTTGCCTCCCCTGAATCTACATCACGCTGACAAAGCAGGAAGCTCAAATGCACTGGGGCCTGACATTCCCTTAATCCTGTCCACAGACTTCACCTTGGACCCACCAGATTCTGTAATGAAGAAATCCGTCCTTTCTGCGGCCTCGGTAACATTTCTGATTTCTCTCCCCCAAATGCTTCTTACTACTGGCTGGAGTTAAAGAGTCAGCTCTTCAATGGTCCATTGAGCATGCCTCCATGTTATCCCCATATACGTTTCACATGGCATTTTGAGTAACGTCAAAAATGGCTCTTGAAGCCCCTCGATGGACTTCAGCTGACATTTCCTATTGGTTTACACCGACAATTTGTTTCCTATTGTTTACCGCACGCATTTTTTTTCCACCTTTGTCAGCTTGGATTTTGATTTTTTTGTTTTATAAAAACAAATGTCATCCCACAAGGGGAGATAGCTTTTGTTATACACACACATGTGTAGGACTGTAAAACTTAATGAAATTCACAACCAAACGTTATAATAAAATGGCCTCGGGACAGAAACAATCTGATCAGCCTCCAGTGAGTCACAGATGATCGGCTGGAATCACACACAGGTGGCTGAGGGCACAAGGCCGCTGGCGTCTTGCCTCACAACACACAGGGGACGTGCATTTTATGACCCAACTCTGCGTGCCCTGTCGTGCTTTATTGTTTGCATATTTCTGTTTAAACCTGCCCTGGCAATGTAGCCGCACAGAAATTACAGTCTGCAAAACCACACTCATTAGGAGAAGTTAGCAAATATTTCACTGCCTGAGAAAGGACCGATTTCTTTGCAAAGCAGCATCCAGATGAGGGAACTCAAGCTTTGGGGGCTTCGGCTGAGGTTTGCAGCTTTGAAAAGGAGCACAAAGGAACAGCTCCCCTTCCCCCCGACTTGTCTTTAACTCTTGTTCTGATCAGTCTGTGGGAGAAGAGGAAGTATTTTCTATAGTTTGGACTATACACTTTATTGAGTTGGAGAGAGTCGGTGGGAGAGTGGACTTTTAGCTTTGGGGAGTACCAGTATGGAGACAGCTTCCCGACCTTCCATCCCCAAATTAAATCATGAGCTCTTTTATACATCTCGGGTGGTAGTGCAAGCTCACTGAAATTATTTGATGGAGGCGGGGAGGTCAATTTGCAGTACTTGGCTGTGTACTGATGCTGAATGAGCCAGTGGTGGGGTGGAGGAGTACATTCTAAGAAAGGTAATACAGCCTTGATCGTGGAATTGACTGATGCTACAAGGGGAAGTCTGTGGGATCATCAGCTACATGAGGCTATCAGTGACCGAAAAATCTACCCAAATCTGAAAATAAATGCATAAACCATACTGCATTATTTTGAGAACAAAGAAATCACCTGGGGTTTTTGAGTCATACCAGTAGGGGCATCACCACTGCCAGTCACACTTCTAAGGGTATCTGCAACCGTTTTCTGATGGCATTTAGATAGCAGAATGGTCCTGAGCAGGCTCTGGAACCAGACACCAGGGATTGAAGCCTGGTGTGTGCAGTAAGGGCTCTGTAACCTTGGGCAACTTACTTATAGTCTCTGTACTTCTGTCTCCTCTGTAGAAAGACAGGGATAATAACAGCCCCTACCCAGAGGGTTACTGTGATGAGACAGTAAGTTAATCAATGAAGGGAGCTTCATGCAGTGGTTTCCACATAATAAGTGCTTCTCTGATATTAACTATTATTAATGTAATTATTAGGTGTCTATGTTCGTACATCTACCCAGGACTCTACAATCATAAAGTTTTTAAGAAGAAAGAGAGATGAGAATTAGCAGTTACTGCATACCATGAGCTAGGTCTTAGCTCATCACTCTCTATTTATTGTCTTATTTACTTCTTCTAACAGTCTTACAGTGGGAGATACAGATAAGAAAGCAAATTCTAGAAAGGCAATGAACTCAGAAAGCACCCATCAGCTACGTGTCAGCAGACCTAAGTGTCAGCCTCTTACTTACCAATCTATGCCCGGTTAAGAGCTGGAGTTTTGGGTTTAATTCTTGACTCTGTCTCTTACTAACTGATCTCAGACAGTTTAACTTCTTTAAACTTCATGTTCTGCCTGCAAGAAGTGGGTAATTATAGAAACTGCATCACAGGTATGCCATAAATATTAACATCCATGAATGTGTAACACAGTACCCAGTACTTGAAAGATAGTGATCAACAGCTACTAGCTACTGTAACATGAGATGTGCACGTACGCTGACTCTGTATTTCCCCATCACAACATCTGTCATGTGGTTAACACACCCATCATCACTATAGGAGTGTGACCTGTATCATATTGGTTACCCCAAGTATAGAATCACTTTGTGTTTCCAATGTCTGGGACAAAGATTTTAGCTCACATCGGGTATTCAATAACTACAGTAAATGATTGCTGAATGGCTAAATAAATTAATTTTTATGTTTCACTCACTGCACTGCCAGTGCAGAGCCCAATGTGAGGCTCAAACTCACGAGCCATGAGATTATGACCTGAGCCAAAGTTAGACGCTTAAGTGACTGACCCACCCAGGTGCCTCTAATTCATCCATTCTTCTGTTTTCTTAGAAGGTATGAAACAAAGTTACTATACTTAGAGTAGAATATTTCTTATCCTTAACAAAGAAGGAAACCCTACCACCAAAGCATACAGGGACTAACTTGGAGAACCCCATGCCAAGTGGTGAAAGCCCATCAGAGAAAGATAAATAATATAACACTTATATGCAGTATCTCAAATACAAATAGATACTGCGTTTAAAATAGCCAAACTCCTAGAAGCAGAAATTAAGAATGGTGGTCATTCTCCAGGGGCTGTGGGGAGGAGGAAACAGGGAATTACTTTTCAATGGGTAGAAACTTTTAGTTATGCAAGAGCACTAAGTTCTAGAAATGTGCTGTGCAACATTGTGCCTATAGTGAATAACTGTATTACACACTTAAGAATTTGTTAAGAGGGCAGATCTCATGTTAAGCGTTCTTACCACAATATAAAACAACAACAACAACAACAACTTGAACTGAAATATTTGAAATAGTTCTCATTAATTTCAAGGGAACTTTGCCCAAGAAAAATTTTCCAATTTCTTAATTTGACTTGAAGAACTGACATTTACAGATGACCCTGATAAGCCTTTTTGCTCTTTAAAAAAAGAGGGATCATGATAGAAACAAGAAGTTATGGACAGCCTGGCATTTTTGAGACCCTACTTAGTGACACGGCACTGTCACCATCACAGTGCAACCACCAGTAGCTTTTTCTGTACTTGCATCAAACTGTACCAAGACCTTTTCAATAGTGACTTTCTTTAAAATGTTTTACTTATTTTTGAGAAAGCGAGTGGGGGAGAGGTTGAGAATAGGGGAAAGAGGATCTGAAGTGGGCCCTGTGCTGACAGTGTGCTGCAAGCCAGTGCAGAACTCGATCTCATGAACCATGAGATCATGGCATGAGCTGAAGTTGGGCACTCAACCAACTGAGCCACCCAGGTACCCTGGGACCTTTTAAACAATGCCTTATTTAACCCTCCCACCAACTCTATAAATGAGAATTCTCATTTCTATTTTCTCAGTGAAATAGAACAGATGTTCATAGAGTTTAAGTGACCTTCCTCCCATGGTCACAGAGCAGGAATGTGTTGGAGCGAGGGATGGAACACCACTCAGTGTGACTCCAGAACTACACTTTTGTTGTCTCTCTTTATGCACCAATTCTGTGAATATTTATGGAGTACCTACCATTAAGTAAGTAGATATTCTTAAAGAGGTTAGAACAGTGTCAGGCACAACGTTGCACAACAGTGTGTCTCACACATACATGAACATCTAAGTTCTGGGCTCCATTGGAATATATCAATGAACAAAGTGCTTCACAATCCCTGCTCTTGTGAAACTTACCTATAATGGAGGGGACAGCTGATAAACAATGAACATGATAACCATGTAGCGGTGTATGGTAGAAGATCATAAGTGCTGTGGAAAAATGAAAGCCAGGCATGGGAGATGAAGCAGGAATGTTCATAGGGGTGGTGGGTTTTAGTATGCCACGTGGTAGTCAGGGCAGGACTCAAGCAGACGGTTTATGAGTAGAAGGTTCCTTGTCTAAGGGGAGGATACTCCTGACAGGGGACAGCTAGAGCAAGTGACTGGGGTTGACTGAGGAACTGGAAGGAGACCAGTGGGTCTGGGCTAGAGTAAGCAAGGGCTAGATGGCAGGGAATGAAGTCAGAAGGAGGAGCAGGTGAGCAGTGGTAGGCACGCTATAGGCTATTCTGGTCCAAGCTGCTCTGATTAGGATCCCGAAGCCCAACCCGTACTGGCTGGTCTAGTATTTACAATTCTTGCTTGGGGACATTTAGAAGGTCTCAGTAGCCGCTTCCAATGTTTGACATCTGGGGGTGGTGGGGAAGCGAGAGTTAAGGCAGAATGCTCAGGCACCCGCGGGTCAGCAGGCTCTGCTCAATCCATGAACATTAGATCCTGCAAAGGGCAAAGGTTATTTGGATGGCTGCAAGCCTGTAACATCTGTCAGCCACACACTGATAGAGGAGCCAAAAACGGTTTGAAAAAAATGAATATGCAACAGAGGGAAGGGCTCTCTGGGAAGAACAAAAGACTATAAATAGGTGTATATGTGTGTGTACATGCATATTTAATTCAACTGAATCACTAGGTACTAACTGCCTGCTATGAGCTAGTCAAAATGAGCACACAAGAAAATTTTGTGACATGGAAGGTTTCAAGCATCTTGAAAGACTGGAAAGGGCACTGACGGTCGGGGTCAAGAGCAAAGATTGGAAACTCTTTCCGTGAAGGACCAGAGAGTAAGTCAGACTTTGTGGACCCTAGGGCCTCTGTTGCAACTACTTAACTCAGCTGTTGTAGAGGGAAAGCAGTCGCAAAGAATTCATAAGTAGGTGTGGCTGTGTTTCAATAAAACTTTATTTACAAAAACCGGCAGCCGTCTGGATTTGGGCCATGGGCAGCACTTTGCTGTGGCCTGAGCTAGGGACTTGTATTACTATTAGTTCCTCAGAAGTGCCCCCTCACTGAGTATCCCCTTCTTGCTGCCAGGATCCCTTTTGGTACTTCTACTAATCATAATGTAATTGCTAAAGCATAAATATTATAATCTCCTGGGGCACCTGGGTGTCTCAGGCAGTTAAGCATCAGTCTTCTGATTTCCAGCTCAGGTTGTGATCTCAGTCGTGAGACTGAGCCCCATGTTGGGTTCTGCACTGGGCATGGAGCCTGCTTAAGATTCTCTTTCTTCCTCTGCCTTTCTCCCCTTTCTCCCCTGCTCATGCTCTTTCTCTACTCTCTCTTTCAAAAAATATTATAATCTCTATTTTGCAGATGAAGAAAGAGAGGCACTGCTCAGAGAGGGTGAGTAAATTAACTAGGGTCACACAGCAATTCAAATGCAGAACTGAGAAGCACGTCATGGAACATGACACCTCCTGGCATGTTCTCTTGGTCACGACACACGGAACCTCACAAAAAAGACATGCAGATCATAATCAGACATTTAGCCCTTTATACAAAGCATGAAAAACTAAACAGAATCAAACTACGATTTCAGTCACTGTGTATTCTTACATTTACAATGTCCATTTTACTTCTGGGAAAGGCAAAAAAAAAAAAAAAAGACATGTTTCTACTTTGCCTTCTTTGGCATGTGTGTGAACTTCCCTCCAGAGATTTCAAAGCTGCTTGGCTCTGAGAGTCTGCATTTCTCTTGGAAACAATCTGTGCCTTTATGAATGCCAGAGGGGGCTCTGAAGCCTTGGAGGCATAAAGAAACTCTGCCCTTGTCCTGTGCAAGGGACTGGCAGCCTCCAAAATGAAGTGGGGGGAGTGGAAAGCAAAATTTCTCCTTGAGTCGCATGAAAACTTAGAACTTGCACAGAAGTAAGGCCACCACCACACCTGCTGTCTCCATTCTTCTGTGCGCCCTTCTCCCTGTACTCTGAGAAAATCAGCCTTCTCTCTGTCCACAAATTGAACGCCAAGCACAGTCCTGAATCATGGCCTTTGCACTTGTCCCCTCCACCTGGAATGCTCTGCCCCAAGATCCTCACATGCCTGGCATCTCCTCAGGTGGCTCAGTCCTTTCATCTTTAGAGGAACCTTCTAGAGCTCCCCGTCTCAAAGTCCCAACCTCAGGCCTTTCTCTAACACATTAGCCTCTACTTGTTCTTGTCCCTTCATTTATGTGCTTTTGATCTTCTGTTTCCTCTGACAAGATCATATGCTCGGAAACGAAGACCTTGCCTATTTTGCTCATCATTGCCCACAGCGCCTAGGACAGTGCTTAACAGAGAGAGGGCATTTGGAGATGGTTTGTTGAATGAATATATGATCAACAACAGTAGCAAAGCACATATATTGAGTGTTAATTATCTGGCCAGCACCATCCTGAGTCTGCATATGCACTTTCTCATTAATGTCTCAGCAACTCCAATTCCTCAAGGAATGCAGATTTATCCCCATTCTACAGATGACAGAGTAGAGACCTGGAAAAGTTAGCTCTGCAGGTGCACTGCTATACAACTGGTATGTGTCAGAGCTCTGATTTTCACTCAAGCCCATTTGACTTTGAAGCCACCATTTGCAAGATATGGGGAAAGTGAAAGATTGAACTACACACATTTGTTACCCTGAAGGATAATGAAGATATTCTAACTAAAGGGCAAAGAGCCAGGCCAAGAAAGAGAACAGAACTACGCCAGCCTCACTTTCTCGGAGAGCTTATGCAAGGGTGAAGGAATTGTCATCTGGGTCCATTTCAAAGAAATGTTCAGGAAGAAACAGCAGGCAGACTGCACGTTTTCGTGGAAGTCCAAGAAAGAGCACAAGGGCACGGCTCCTTCTGGGGTCTGAGGGGACACGGCGCTATTGTCATTTGGCCTTGCCACATTACCAAGGTGCATTAGTAAAGAAACAACTTTCAGGGGAGACTGGAAATCCCAACAGGGAGCCCTAGTCTCCAGCCGGTGTGGAGCGCCTAAATTCTCCTTTGGGCGTGACAGTCTCGTCACCTCTGCCTGTTTGGGGACGGTATTAAGAAATGACACTTAATAAAGCCTTCTCCAATTCCGCCACTTCCATTTGGGCATTTGGCACATTTGCTTTGAGTTTCCGGCTTTGATGTTGGGCCTTGTTCAGCCAGCTCTGGGGGTGAGTGAGAGCTGCAGGGAGGAGGGATGCTTTGTGTTTGAACTGGCATGGTGATTGATTAACCCTTTCTGCAACTTCTCTGGTGAAAAATAGATGGCTCTGCAAAGCAGGCTCCAGATGGCCACAGGATGTAGGCTACATTTCCTGAGATGCCGATTTCGGGGGCTGTATACCCCGTAACAGATTGAGTTTGACATGTGGCCATACTAACATGTGAACCCCGGGAAAACTGGTTTCCTGGAGGGCCTTTTATGAGTTTGGGGGTGAAGGTTTCATTTTCTGAGCAATTTTCAATCTCAGGGTAGCCCTGGCCCCCTTCATGGCAAACAAAGCAATCCAAAGAGAAGGGACAAAAATAAACTCCAAAATAAAGCATGTTCATAATTTATTTTGGTCTTGATCTTTTGTGTTGTATTTTGTAAACTCCACTGTCAACTCCCAAGCCTTGACTACAACTGGGTGAAAAGAAAGAAAAAAGGAAGGAAAGAAAAAAGGAAGGAAGGAAAGGAAGGAAGGAAGGAATCTACAATAGTAACTTTAAATATTTGACCTTCTAAAGAAGTTTGAAACACAACACTGTTGCCATAATATTCAGTGAATAAAGCAGTATTTTCATTTCTGGAACATCATTTAATATTTTAAGGCAAAAGATACTTGCTCTTTTTACCCCATTTATTACACTATCCCAAGCACATTTATTCTGGGGTAAAGTCAAGGGAAGCCAGCCCTTTTCTCCTACTTCAGTGAAAATGAAGTGAGTGTTTACAAACATGTTTTTAATCAGACTTTTTATTTTATTTTATTTTTTTGCCATTTACCCAAATGTTGCTAGTTCTTTGGAGGAAGAGAAAAGTACCTCCCTTGTGAAATGCGATACCGTTCTCTCTGCTGCTTTGCCAGGGGCCCAGCCTTTACAGTTACTAGTCCTGGAAGAGGGGAGACTTGGTTATCTGCCATCATGACACCAGTTTGGAATGCTGGGACCGATTTCAGCAACCAGGCCAAGCTCCTCATACAACCTTTGAAACCAAACCGCAACAACGGAACAAGTATGCCTTGCTCCATTTCTTAAGTGTGTTTGAGGTGGGAAACTGCATGCAAATGTACAGAATGGTTCAATATGGATTTGGGCATATGTTAAAAACAAGCCAGTAGGGCAAGGCATCAGTTGTTAATAGTAACTCAAGCTGTGCCATTGGATCAGAGCACATTCAGCCTCGGCTATCAGATTTGTGATTTTTAGCCAGCTCATCGCTTCCTCTGGTTAGTGCCAGAGAGAAATTGTTATGTCTAGTAGGCCTGGGCAAATGCTCTTGGAATGGGGCTCGACAATATGGGGACCCAGGCTGCCATTCTTCCATGTCTCACCCATGGCAGACATCACTAATCGATTATGGCACTCTTTCCCACTGCATCCATGAGGCCTCAGAATCTTGACAAAGTGAGACACCGTGTAGTCAGTTCATTGGTGTTGGAATTGTCATCACATGAAAATCTGCTGGGCCTACATCCAGGTGACACCAAAGTGTCCTGCATTTTTGACAGCTTTGTGCCATCACAAACATCCCTCTTATTTGTAGCCGTATGTAATTCCCGCCCCTTGAATGTGGGCTAGACCTAACAATTCACTCTAGTGAGAATAGGGCGAAAGTGATGGAATGTCACGTCTGAGACAGGGCTACAAAAGACTGTGACTTTCATCTTGCTGGCACTTGCTCTTGCCATCTTGCTCTGAGGAGACCAGTTGTCATATTGTGAGTAGCTCCAGAGAGAGGCCCAATGGCAAGGAACCAAAGGAGGCCTCTAGTCAATAGCTCATGAGGAACTAAGATCCTCAGTCCAAAAGACAGTAAAGTACTGAATTCTGCAAAAAACCACGTGAATAATCTTGGAAGTAGATGTCTCCCAGCTGTGCTTTGACACGTCTATGGCTTTGGCTGATACTTTCACGGCAGCCAGAGGACCCAGATTTTTCACTCACAGCAATTATGAGATAATAAATGCAGTTGCCTTAGGGCTGCTCAGTACTGGGTTGATTTGTTACACAGCAATAAATAGCTAATGCAGCAAGATTTTGGCAGACTGCATGTAAGGAAGGAGACAGGGATAGAGGGGACTTGTTTGAATATGGAACTTGAGACTCTGAAAGGAAATTCAAATTTTTCTGGGATGGAAAATACTTAAAATCACATCACAGCTATGTGTTGAGCTATGGCTTTGGGGTGATTGTGTCACTCTTATCAAGCATTTACTGCATGTTTATTTCAAGTATCATCCCCCATGAGATCTTGGAGATACAAAGAGGCAAGCACGATATAGTGGACATCAACTGTTTTTCATCTGCTTAGGAACCATTTTTGTTCCTTTAGTTTCAGCAGGCTGACTTTTCCTGCAAAAACCACCTTGATCTCTCCTAGGACATTTGCTTTGGGTGGAACTGACTCCATCTAAGGTTGCATCTGATGAGAGGTTGCTAACTTGGTAGAATGTAAGCTTAGGGATGTTGGTGGCCAGCCTTGTTCCTACACGGGCAAACATCCCTCTGCATCATACCAAAGAGGAAAACAGAGCTGACAGAAGGAAAGAAGTGCTTTTGTCCCTGACAAACTCCTTCCAGTGCCTTTCTCCAAATGCACTTGAACTGCGACTTTCAATTCTATTAACCAATGAATCCACGTTTTTTATGTCTGTTTGAATTGGATTTCTGTAGCTTGCAGCTGAAATATTTCAGAATAATGCAATATGAATGTTGTGAAAATGTGGGCATTTTAAAGAGCTAGTCCTGAAAGGAGGCTTTGAGATGGGCCTGGCCTAGCAGGAGGATAGGGTCCTAAGCAGGTTTCTAGGTTACTAAGTCCTCTAAAGACAATGCAGAGATTTAGAAAAAGGCATGACTCCTAATATGAGTTCTATGCACGACTCATGGTCCACCAAGACTCCCAAGGAAAACATGTCAGCATATTAATAATGTTCATTCACTCAGCAAATATTTAAGTAGAGATGATGTGCAAGGAACTATTGGGGGACTGGGGACACAATGACAAAACGAAGTGTCTGTGCTTGTGGACTGTGTGAGAGTCAAGACAGTTTGTGAAGGTAGATGAGAAATAACTATATCAGTGTATGGTGAGGCTGGTGATGATAAGTACCAGAAGAAACCAAGCAAAGAAAGGCTAGGTAATGTTGATGGAGGCTAAGGAGTGTGGGTGCCATTGTAGATTCAGTGACCAGAAAAGGGCTTATTGTAGTGTGAAAATGTGACCAGATCAGTGAAGGAAATGGGAGATATCTGTGCCGATAGCTGGGGAAAAGGTCTTCAGTTGGAACAGATTATTTGGTATGTTTGGGGACAGCTACAGCCAGTGTGCCAGGGACACGTGAAAAAGGAGGAGGGGGAAATAAGATGAGGTCAGGAGAGGTCAGATCATTTGGGCATGCGAGCCATTGTAAGGATGTGAGCTGTTATACTGAGAGCAATGGGCAACCAGAGGAGCGCCATGCTCTGACTTACTAGGCTTCCTGTGGCTGCCCTACTGAGAAAGGACGGTCAGGGGACAGGGGTGGAAACAGAAGACCAATATAGAAACTACTGCAACAGTCTAGGCAAGAAATGATGGTGGCTAACAGGTGGGTTTGGATTCCAGATATATGTTGAAGGTAGAACCTATAAGATTTGCTGACACATTGGGTATAGTACATAAGAAAAACTATGTTATGTTAGGAAGAAGAATGGGAAGGGTAAAGATACTTAAAGGACAGAGAAGACTGGGAGAGTTTGGCTTGGACCTGCTCAGTGTATGCTGCCTCTTAGATGCTCAAGTGGTGCATGGATGTGGAATACCAGAGTACAAGGGAAGGTCTGGGGTGGAAATATGTATTTGGGAGACATAGTGGACAGAGGTTTTTAAAAATGAGACTGGTTGGAATCACCTGGGGAGTAAATATAGACAGAGGACAGAAGAGTTTCAATGGGCTCCTAAGATATTCCATCATTTAGAGGTTGGGAAGAAGAGGAAGTTGCTGGAAAAGAAAAGTGAGACAGAAAGTTCAAGCCACAGGGCTGTGGAACCCACTACAAAACAAAAGCATTGATCCTTGTGCTTCTTTTTTTACCTAGCATTACATCCCTTTCACTTCATACATTATTTTCTCATTAAATAGTAGGAAAGTCACCCTAAATCTCTACAGCAGTCTTCTTAGTCAGAGATCAATTTTAATCAAGACAAAGGGTACTGGCCTTAAAGAAGATACAGAATTTACATTGCAATGAATTGTGAATACAGGTTAAAGAGCAGGTGCTGGGGAAACTGAGGCAAGTTTCAAGGAATCATGTGAGGAGTCAAAACCACAAAGGCAGGCAAACCTGTAATCAGGAGGCACCCAGAACTAGGTTGGGGAAATAATGGACAAAAAGTATATTACATGGGGGTCTTGCATTTCCAGAACCCTGAAATAGAAGGTGGGAAGCCCAAATCCAAGTACCCAATAAATTTCCAGAACATGAGCAGGGAATGTCAGTTGAACAGATGTGATGACCAAGTAACATCAATTAGTACATTAAATTACCCTTGGTATTCATGGGTTTTTATCTTCCTTTATTCAATTTTCTTACCTTTAATTTGGAGAGATGAACTAATTACTAGAGCAGAACAAGTCTGGAGGTACTTGGAAATCCTTGGATAGAAGGAACACCGACTGGAGACAAAAGTATCCATCAACACTGACATCTGGTCAACCAAGCAGGATATTGCTGTTGCCATTCCCAGTTCTCTGCTACAGACCCCTGGAAAGCACCTTTAAGGCAGCATCTGTGTCTTAATCTTTTCTGTACCTTCCTCGGTGCTTAGTAGTATATTGATGTGCAAAGACCATGGGCTTTCATCCAGCTGATTTAAAATGTTTTTATTGGCTCAGACACATTTTATTTTGTATTTTGGGGTCTCCTGTTCCTCCATGGAACTGGCAAATTTTAAAGCTTGGCTTTATCCCTCATTCACCTAGAATGCCAATGTCCTTACCTGTGAACAAGGGCAAAGCCCAACGTAAATAAGAACACCACCAAGAATAACAACTAACATGGCAGACTGCTTTGGATGTATCAGGTATTGGGCTAATGCCTCATTTTATACCTATTACCTCTTTGTTTTACAGATGGAGAAATTGAGACTTAAAAGAGTTAAGTGATGTGCCAAAGTTCCCACAGCTAGGGAATAAGAAAGCTTCAATTCAAACCTAGAGCTTTTTGATGGCATCGTGACAGTGTCAGAGGCATGTGGGGTGGGGTGTAGGTGAGGGCTGGGTGAAGTGGGGCTAAATGAACATGAGTTTTAATGATGGTCTAGTTGGCCATGGGGACCGTAGTAGGTATTGAGCAAAACTGATAGCAGTGTTGATGGGAACACATCTCATGAATGTGTACCAAGGTCTTTCTACCTTGGTGTAGATTATCAGCCTATCCAAAGAAATGTCCTGAAGACTTAGATGGGTCAGGGAATTAGGATAAGGTGTTCTTTCTTAACTCAGTGTCTGTGATCAACAGCCTCAGTCCCCTAGAGAAGGAAGGTGGGAAACACCCACTTAGTGAGCATATGTTAAGCTAAGTGGTCACTGAGCAAGGTACTTCCCATGTGTGAGTTTTGGTATCCTCCTAGAACAATCCAATAGGGTAGGTATTTAGTTCCCCTGTGTTACAGATGAAGAAACAGACTCAAGTGAGTGGCTAAACTTGTCCAGTATGAAAAGGGATGATGCCTGTTTGTTCCAGAGTGTGCTTGATTCCAAAGCTCATGCTCTTTCTCATATTCCTGCAGAAAAGGTATTCTTCTTCCTGTCTCTAAAACCAGTACAAAACCAGATGTGTGTTTTCTTGCCACTTTAATCTCTTCTATGATAGTTTCCCTTTTCCTCCCCGATCCTCTCAAATAGTTCGGGGGAATATACGAGTAGTGCAGGCCAATATTTCTGTCCTTCCCTTCTGTTTCCTCTCCTGAGTATCTTAAACATGTTTGAAACTTGTCCTCATTCCCTTCCCCCAAAGTGAAAGTTGCTGTCTTTTGGTTAACTCAGAAATGCAGGGATAAATTCTTGGGAAAGTCATGTGCTTTTTATTATTATGTTGTTTATTCATGTACTTGAAACACATTTATATTGTTAGGCTATTCATGGAATAAAGCATTCAGATGAAAAAACAAACCAGTGAGTTTGGAAGTCATCTTGAGGAAACAAAGAGAAATCTCCTAAAGAGGAGCACATTTAACTCTTCTTGTCTCATTTCCTAGTTCAGCAACCCGTTGACCAGTGGTTTGGGTTGAAAGGATTCCCATTTTCTCCCTATGAAAGTCATTCTGGAGGAGACTGTGAGTTGGCTGTCAGCATTATGAAGGAAACTAGGTGCTCAGAACTTACTGGAAAAGCACGTGCAAAGCAAAGAAAGTTAGTGCCAATAGCACCTCCAACTGTCCATTTCAAAGTTCTTGTTGGGAGTGTATGTTTTTATGGACAGTGGGAATGGGGAACTAATACCCACTGAGTACTGTGATCAAGCACTCTACAGCCTAGCTTCTCAAAGTGTGGTTCTGGGACTGGCAGCATTGGTGTAATTGGGAGCTGGTTAGGAATGTGTAATCTCAGATCCTACCATGATCTTACCATGACCCCACTTAATCACAATCCACAATGTTAGAAGATTCTGGGGCAAAATTCCATGCACATTAAAGTTTGAGAAACACTGCACTTATTTATACATTTGTCACCTTTAGGGAAGAGGTATTCATATCAGTGTTGTTTAAATGAGCAAACAAAAGCTCAGGGTGGGTAAGTAACTTGGCCAAATCCTCAGTTAGTTTGTGTCAGGGCCATATTTGAACCCTGTTTTGTCTGACTTCAAAGCTTGTCTATTTTCTACCTTCTCATGTTACCTTCATTTTTTTCCCTAAAGCTTAGGTTGCAGTGTGCTGGTTTTGTCTCAATGAGAGGAAACATGAGACCTGAATTTCCACGAGGGGACTCAGTGAAGCTAGAATGGAGGCCCCAGTAATGGTGGACCAGGGGAACCAATAAGCAAGTCAAATGAAGACAGGCTCTCACAGATGAGGATGAGAAAGGCAGGACCTTGCTGATCTGGACTGTCCTCTGTGTATACTCAGGCCATAGTAGTGTACCCTGGAAATCTATCTGTACCTCATGTAACCTCATAGCCTTGTCTGGCCTTTCCTTCCTCCCCAGCCTTTGAATAATTGCTAGAAATGTCAGAATTCTTTTCCGCCTTCAAAGTTTTCTAAATTAAAGCTTATAAAGAGTAACCTTGAGGGCTTAATTCAACCCACAGATGGGCATTACTAGGGCTACATGATGTTGGCCCAGATAATGTTTTAAAATTCTTCTAAAAACTCAAGTACCTGCCAACACATTTAAAAACGTTTCATTAAAGTATAATATATACAGAAAAGTACATATATAAGGGCCTGGCTAGATGAATTTTCATAAAGAACACGCCTATGTAATTAGCAGTAAGATCAAGAAATAGAACATTACCAGCACCCCAAAGTTCTACTTGTACTTTTTACATAAGGTAACCAATATCCTGATTTACAGTTGCATTGATTAGTTTACTTGACAATATTCAAAAATTAGAAATCTCTGGCTTCTCCTGAAAAACTGAATCATCTAGCTACATTGGGCTCATATTCTCACAGGGCAACAATCAGCTGAAGATGAAGAGGGACTGCTCTATTTATTTTAATGTTTATTTTTGAGAGAGAGGGAGAAAGAGAGAGAAAGAGAGAGGAGGGAAGGGGCGGGGGGGGGAGAGAGAGAGAGAGAGAGAGAGAGAGAGAGAGAGAGAATCTTCATGCTAAAAGCACAGAGCCTGACTGATGCAGGTGAAACCACGAACTGTGAGATTATGACCTGAGCCAAAACCTGGACACTTAACCAGCTGAGCATCTGAGGCACCCGGGACCACTCTCTTTAATCATGCATACCGCGTCTTCAGTTTTCCACAGTCCCCACTACTCCCCACTACTCAACACTTAGAGCTAGTGGCAATGGCCTTTAATCAATACACTTATAGTCAACAGTAGAATTAAAAATTAAAATATAATTATGTAAAATCATTTCTTATATTCTCTTGCTTCCCTCATTTACATTATATGTCAGACTCCTATAGACATTTGAATTTCAGATCCCCGATATAAGCCTGAAGATTCCCCATGTAATTGTCAACCTCAGAGGATATCTCAAATATTTCTTATTTAAATGTTTATCTATTTATTTTGAGAGAGAGGTAGAGAGCGAGCGAGCGAGAGAGCATGCATGATTGGGGGAGGAGCATAGAGAGAAGAAGAGAGAGAGAAACCTAAGCTGCCTCTGTGCTATTGGCACAGAGCCTGACGCAGGGCTTGAACTCACAAACTGTGAGGTCATGACTTGAGCAGTTATTAAGAATTGGATGCTTAACTAAGACACCCAGGCGCCCTCACCTATTTCTTAAGAATGTTATGACAATCCTTTGTTATTCTCACAATTTGACTTTGAGGGTGCTAAGTAAATGGTTAAATATCCTTGTTAAATTTAGTGCAAAGGGAAGGAGATTCACTTTCTTGACAGATTTTTTTTTTCTTTTCTTCTGTTTGGCATAGGTAGGTGTTTTTGTAGGGGTTTTGGGCACATTACAACCAAACATAGCCCGGGCAGGTCTGCAGGAATGACCACATCCACACCTAAGTTCTGAGGCCAGCTCTTCTGCTCTGCTCAACTAGTCATTTCCTCCTGCGTAACTTCCCTCCAGGTTCTAAGTTGGAGAAAAAATTTTCTCACGGAATAGGTATTGCTCTGGGAAAGAGTAAGAGAAAGAAAAGTAAATGAGGAACTGGGTAGGAAGCTTCCATATAAAGAAAGAATAAAAACAACAAAAGCAATTGTATCACTGCCAAATTCAAAGGGTGGGCTGTGAGGACAGCAAAGCCAACACCAGGGTGAACATATAGCCCTTTTCCAAAGGCCTTAACTCCATCTTCCGTTGAGGGGAGCCCCATCATAATTGAAGAAAACCACTCTAATTCCAATGAAAGAGAGTGCTATATTCCCTGCCACATGACACAGGTATGAAATGATCCCCTGAGGTGAAAACAGATTGAAAATAAGTTAAAAATATTTTTTGATGAATGATTCTAGGCTAATAAAGGGAAGTTACAGACCAATGTTTTCAGCCTTGAAATTGCTGTCAGTGAGAAGAGATTTTCCTCCCTGAAAATTTCCTGGTTATTAAGCTTACATTTGGAGCTGGATATCATCCTCAAATGGCAGTGGAAAAACTGGATATCCAAATGCAAAATAAGAAAAATAGGACCCTTATCTTACACCATGGACAAAAATCAACTCAAAAAGGTTTAAAGATTTAAACATAAGACTTGAAACTGTAAAATTACTAGAATAAAACATATGGGAAAAGCTTCATGAAATTGATCTTGGCAATGGTTTTTTTGTCCATGACACCAAAAACACAGGCCACAAAAGAAAAAATAGACAAGCGGGAGTCGATCAAACAAAAGATCTTGATGGAAACAAAGTGAAAAAGCAACCTGTAGAATGGAGAAAATATGCACAAACCATGGATCTGATAAGGACTTAATATCCAAAATATATAAGGAACTTGACTCATTCATGAGGAAAAAAAATAAGCTGATTAAAAAATGAGCAAAAGGTTGAATAGACATTTCTTCAAAGAAGACATGCAAATGGTCAATAGGCAAAAGGAAAGTGCTCAGCATCACCAACCATTAGCGAAATGCAAAGCCACAGTGAGACATCACCTCACATCTGCTGAGAAGGCTATTATTCTAAATACATATATTAGAAATATACGTACACACACACACACAACAGGTGAGGATATGGATAAATTGGAACTTTTGGACACTGTTAGTGGGAATGTATAATGATATAGTCGGTATGGAAAACGTATGGAGTTTTCTCAAAAAATTAAAGATGGAACTACCATATGATTCTCTAATTCCACCTCCGGATATTTACCCCATAACCCAAGGAATTGAAATTGGCATCCTGAAGAGATATTTGCATTCCCGAGTTCACTGTATCATTATCCATTAGCCAAGTTCAGAAACAGCCTAAATGTCAATTGGTGGATAAATGAATAAAGAAAATGTAACACACACACATGCATGCACGTGCATACACACACGCGTGTACACACACACACACAGGAATATTATACAGCCTTGCAAAGGATATCCTTTCATATGCAACAGCATGGCAGAAGTTTAAGGACACTGTGCTAAATGAAATAAGTAAATCACAGGATGAATATTGCAAGATACCATTTATCTGAGGAATACAAAGTAGTCAAATACAGAGGGTAGAATAGTTCTTTCCAAGGGCTGGGGGGAGGAGAAATGGAGAACCACTCTTTAACTGTTCTAAACTTTTAGCTATGCAAGATGATTAAGTTCTAGAGACCTGCATTGTGCTAGCTCACAACACTGTATTGTACACTTGCAAATCTGTGAAGAAGGTAGATTGCATGTTCTTTGCACAATAAAAAAAAAATGGGGGTTGGATACACCATTTGTTCTTAAGAAAACTGAAAATAAATTCCTTGATGAGCGCAAACATCCCTTCAGGCTCTGTAATATGCTCATCTGTCCGTGCATGACACCATAATGACAGAAACCACAGTTCACCTAATTTCAAAATGGACACTATGAGGTCAACAGTATGAGATTTTAGATGTTATGAATGAGGAAATTGAGGCAGTGAGAAGTAATGTGTCCGAGTTGCCAAACTAGTCCTCTATAGCATATTGGCTAATGCCAACAACCTCTGCTTTTAAAAACCACGCTGATTGCCTCATCACCATTAAAACAAGATTTTAGAGTTGATCTCTCATGCCAATTCCCCTCCCCCAGTGCTCTAACTGGGATGGATAGAAAGACAGAGATTGAGTGTCAAGTGGGTGAGCATTTATCCTGGCTTGCGTTCTTTGTCAAACGCCATCACATGAAAAGCATGAGGTGTTGTCACAGGAATAATTGGCCACCCAGGAGGGAGAAGAAAAGCTGTTGTCTTGCTTCTAGGAGTACAGGATAGGCTCTTCTGGATTTTCTTGGAATCTCTTTTGCAGGAAGTGTCTTTGGCACATTTCCTATTCCAGAAAGACTGCTCCTAAAATTATCTGCATTAGGAATGTGACAGAGTTCTGGCCCCCGAGAATTTGGTATGGAAATAAACAGCAGAGTTGATTATCTCTATTCAAACTTAAATAAAACCGTATGAAGAGCTCAGGCAATTCCTCCCCCACCAGCCCCACCTCATCTCTGTGTTTTTTGGAACATCTATTATAACAGAGCTTTTTCTTTTCCTTTTCAGTCTCTTCCTCCTGCAAATAGTGGCCCTTTACTCCCAGCTGTGTGCTGCAAATCAGCATATACCTCCAAGTCTTTCCCAAGCGGCTAGAGGCTAGAGAAATCCCAAACATATTTCTACCAAACCTCCTCCTTCTGAAATTTTAAGTGTGTATGAATTCAGAAATGTAATCAGCATGATTAGGACTTATCTGTGCTTTGCTCATTCAAGTTCTATGTTGCCAGAGCCATTTGATGTCAAGTAGAATTTTTTAGTCTTCTCCTCCTCCTTCCATTCCAAGTCTTTTATCTTAAAACCAGGAAGTCACATTTTGCCAGCCGCTTATGAACTGTAACCACAAAAAGTTGGAGATGGGTTCAAAGCTCAGGACTCATGAGAGGCCTGAATATGTTTTAACCTTGGCAGAAGGCATTCCGCAGTCATTCGGGCTCAATGAGCCTCCATGACGGCTGATGCGGGCAGCGGTGTTACTCATGACATGGTTGGTAGGTGGCTCTTACAGGCTGAGGAATATG
Organism: Cryptoprocta ferox; assembly: GCA_028646485.1. Taxonomy (NCBI): domain Eukaryota; kingdom Metazoa; phylum Chordata; class Mammalia; order Carnivora; family Eupleridae; genus Cryptoprocta; species Cryptoprocta ferox. Next base: position 43,335,966 of record CM053574.1, on the reverse strand, counting down.
TGAGTGAAGCAGCCTTGTTCTGGGAGGTGCTGTGCAGGACTGGAGGAAGAGTTGGTTTCATTTTCCACTTGGATGCCGTCGTGGAAAGAATCAGTCAGGAACCTCTCCTTTCTTGGCTGTCTCTTCCTGAGCTCAGATGTAAAGGTCGTTGTTCGTCCTCTTACACTGGGGAAAGGAAACCTAAGCCATGTGAAGTGGTCACTAAAAACACTCCCAATTTAGTGGTGGATTTTCCCTCAGTGCCATTTCCTATCTCACCTTCCTTGACCCTCCGTCTTTATCCTACAATACAGAGTACCTTGAGTTCCCTGGGCACACTTGTGGCTTTTCTTGTCTTCCTTAGAGCTTTTGTACATGATGTACCTCTTCAGGGACCTTTCCTCCTCTGCTTGAGTCTTCCTGAAAGCACACTCAGACTATTCCTGGAGGATCATCTCTTGTGTAATGGCTTACATAAAAGGATATCTCTCTTCCTCTATCTTTCCATTTTCTTTGACACCACTGGAAAGACCTCATCACTCCCATGTTTCACCTCCCTGTTTTGTATATTGATACTGGTAGTACTTTTTAAAATGATTATCAACTTCTATGAGTCTACTTAACCTTCTAGACCACTGTGGTCCAAGGGAACTTTCTGTAGGGATGGACATGTTCTACACCTGTGTTATATATGGTAACTACTAGTCTCATATGGCTACCAAGCACTTGAAATCTGGCCGGTGTACTTGAGGAAGTGAATTTTTAATTTCACTTAATTTTAGTTAATTTAAATATAAATAGTTGCACATGGTTAGTGGATACTGTATTGGACAGCACACTGTAGACTGTTACCTTCTTGAGGATAAAACGAATGTATTACCTATTCCTTGTTTTAAGGGCTCAGTAAACTTTTACTAAATTCAGTTGTTTGTGATACTTATGACAACAGTCCTGCCAGTCTTACCAATTAACTCTAGTAATTTCATCTTTATACACAAAAACAAGACAAAACAAAACAGCAGCAAAATGTGGTTCAGCGAAGTTAAGTGATCCAGCCAGGATCAGAATCACAATCTGGTTAAAATACCCTCCCCCATCTTACCATTTTTTCCTGCTTCTATTGGCAGTGCTTTGGTATTTGGTGAGTAAAGTTGTATGTACGTGGTTGCATATACAGTATAGGAGCAGGCAACATTTTACAGAACAGTTAATTGACTTCATACGATTAGACATGCAAAGACTTGCCTGAAAAATCTTTGGAAGGAAAGTCAACGGAAGAAAAAAGAAAAAAGAAAAAAAGCAAGTTAGCACATTGCTTATGCATCTCTAGTTCCGTGCACACATTTAAAGGTTATATTGGCGAAATAGATCTCTTTTAAAGGAGGAGTGTGTCATAAAAGAAAGATTACAAGAGCCAACAAATTAGGTTTGCAATTTGTGATTAACTTTCAAACGTTGACAACCTGAGTTTGGCAGATGAAGATCAAAATGGTGGAGGTAATGCTGCCATCTACTGGCAATCGTGCAGTTAGCTGGTATTTCAAAATGTGAATATTCCAGATGCAGTGAATAATCAGTTTCCTATTCTTTTACTTATGACTTAGCCTTATACATAAAAACAACTTCAACAAAATTCTAAATTTGAGGGAAAAATTACCATCCTTCAAATTTTTTTTTTTTTGCAAATAAATATAGCCACCTGGAGTTTTCAGGTCCTCCTCCCCTCTTCATTTAACCAAATTGCCAGTTGAAACAATCTAATAATAGTTTCAGTTGGCTTTTCTCTGATTCATGTTCTAGCTCCTGACAAATGATTGTATCAGGCTGCATTCTGATGGGACTACACATAATCATGGTCCCCACCCAGGTCTTAAAGAATTTCTTTTTCTCTGCATCACATTTGTTTCTAGATCAGTGATGAAGGCTGTACCCTGAAGTTATGCTGTTAGGACAAACTTTGGGATTTGGCAAAAGCACTGAGTCAAGTACTCGCAACAGAAAATATCTTAAACCTCCAACTGGGACAGACTAACCAATACTCTTTGCCAGAAACCAGAACTCATGCTGCCATTTTGATTAGCCACAAAAGCCCAAAAGGCAATATGGGACATGGGATGTTGATATTCTTTGAGTTGAATTCTTTGCGGAGGGATCTAGACTCTATCTGATGATTTTATAGTAAGAGTCTCTGTGTCCCTATGTTTTAGCAGCTGGAAGTAAGGGAAGCAATATGAGCCTGGGGAAATAGATGAAGAAGGGAAAAAAAAGCATTTATACTGTTGGATTGTATGCACACATATGAGTTTCAATGGACTTGTGGTGACTGATGGTAAGAAGACCATCATGTGATCTCTCTCATCTAGGACCATAGCTGCCTCACTTGGGTCATTGCTCAACCTTTGAGCACCTAATTAGTTTTTGTTTTAAGAAGCATCTTGGATATACTCTATGAGAGATGAATGACAATGACACATATTCATGAATTCATTAGCTATCCATTCAACAAATATTGAACACATATTAATTGATGTATTAATAGGGACATAAAACAGAATGAGAACTGGTACCTATCTTCAAAAGATCCATTGCTTTATCTTACATATATTGCATATATTGTGTGCTAGGCACTATATTAAATATTTTATAACTATTAAATTAGTTATTCATTTGTTCAACAATGCTAACTCAGGGCCTACTCTGTGTTAGGCACTGTGCTGAGCACAAAGATGAAATGATACACAAGTTGGATATGGTTCCTGGCCTCACAGATATTGCTGCCTTTGGGGGAAGGCAGAAAATTAAACAGAAACATGGTGTGTTTAACTTCTGCAATTCATTTTGGCCGCTCAGCCTTTGATTTGCTTTCTACATGAAGAAATGTCTTATCAGTGTGGATGGAACAAAGATCTCCTCTAACTATAAAGGCTAAAAATGCTGGGCATTTTTTCCCCAACACCACTTCCAGCTATGTTACAGGTGTGTGACACAAGATTTGCCAATCAGATAACACCTCGCTAGAATCTGAATAGGTTCTGCCTCAAGGAAGAGATATGGCACTTTATTTCTCTGATGGTGATTGTGATGGTGTTAACATTGTCCGCATCAGATCTCTCAGGGACATAGTTTTAACTAGTTTTATCCATTTGTTTGTTTGTTTCCACTTCCTTTATGCCAAATCCAATAGACTTCCAGTGATGCCAGAGCCTCTTATTAGTCTGTAACACTTCCTTTTCTTGTTGGTCAGCGTCAATCACTACCTGTTGTGCGGAACCAGGTACTCTGACAATACCCACTGTGACATGGGAAGAACAGGCATCGTTGATGGTATAGTCAATACACAGAGATCACTGACCTACTAAAGCAATGGACAACACTTGTATCTTAAAGACAAGTAGGAATTATCCGGGATAAAGTTATCAGAGGAAGGAGCCAGGAAACAGATAACAGGCAGAGGAAACAGCACATTTGAAAGCCCAGGTACTCCTCTGAGGTAGAAATTCTTAGGTCTGTTTTTACATTTGAGGAAACTGAGGCTAGCAAGCAGTAAATCCAGGACTGACTGTAGAGTTCAAACACTTTGGCTCTCTTCCAATTGATGCCTGGAAATATATTTATACCAGTGGTCTCCAGTACGAATGTTTAAAGAACTTTTTATTTTCAAGCGTCTGTATACAGAAGAGTGGCCAACCCAAAAAGGTACAGCTTAATAAGTAATCACATTCATTTAACTACCACTGGTCAAGGATTTAGAACTCTGGACCGCCCAGAAGATTCCCCTCTGGTCCTATTCCAATCAATATCCTGCTTTCCTCCCTAGAGGTAACTACCATACTGACTTCTAACACCATGGTCATCATACCTGGTTTTCAACTTTGTATAAATGGAAAAATATCACACGTATTATTTCATCTGGCCTCCTCAACTCAACATCAGGATTCTGAGTCTCATGTATGTCTTTTGTAGCTTTTTCATTTATATCACTGTATAGCATCAATTGCATAGATTGATTTATCCTTTATAGTTGAAGGGCGTTTGATGATTTTCCAATTACTTTATGGCCATTGCAAATCATGTTTCTAAAGCATTCTCATTCCTGTTTCTTGTGTGAAAAAAATTTGTTGAAAATACACCTAAGAGTAAAACTATAGGCCATAGAGGGTGTTGTATACTGAATTTCAGTGGATAATACCAAACAGTTTTCCAGAATTGTTAAGGCAATGTAAGTTTCCATTTGCGGTTTATGAAAGTTCCAGTTCCTCCATGCTCTGCAGTGTGTGGTATGGTTAATCTTTTTAACTTTAGCCATTCTGGTGGGTGTAGTGTTATCCCACTGTGATTTTAATTTGCATTTCCCTGAAGACTTATGATGTTAACTTTTCATATGTTTATTGGCCAGAACCCCAGTGCTATTTATCAGACAGCCACTTCCTGGCATGTATTTTAGGGTAAAGTGCCTTAAGGATGAATCCATATGATTTCCAAAGATAGTGCGGTCTTCTTTTCCTATTCCCCAAGGTCATGATTTTCATTATTTCTCTTAAGGTAGACACCTTCTAGATTTGTGGGGGCTCTGTTCTTTCTCAGGAAGTGACTCTCTTGGGACTAACTTTCTATATGTAGAGTTGGTTCAACAAATGCAGAAAATCAAGGACAGACTGAGGAAAAAGCCACTGAGGCCCTCAACTGGGTCACTAATGGTTTCTTCGATGTTGTTTGGCTAATACTGGCCTCGACAATATTTGTATTTTCCCACACATTCACAGGGTAAAAGTCTCAATGGACATGTTACTGTGAATTTACGATGCTCTTTGAGGGGTTTGGGTTAGTTCTGTAATAAAAATTCTGGCATATGGAGACATATGTCTGGTTCCCACACATTTAAGGCTGGAGAAAGCATAGCTACATTTTCTTAAGGTCAGCTTACTGATGTCTCCAAAGATAAAAGGCACCTTCTGATTGAAGGCCTGCTCTGAAAATATTTTTGGCAAAAGATTTCGAAGTTCCATTCTCCTGGGATGATCAAATTGAGTTCTGTTTTGTCTGTTGTTTTGACAAAGTTTGGCAGGGAAAAGGGTTTATTGCAGGCCCCTCTGCTTTGATTTCAAGATTTTATAATTAGAGGCAAGGAGAAGACAATTGTAATCAATGAAAACAATTCATTCAGAAGACAGAGTCGGGTACAAACATATAACGGAAACCAATAACACAAATTACAGCCTTGCTCTTGTGTTTTGCCAAAGGTTCCTTACACTTAGAGGTGTTTAGTCACGTTAAGTCCATAATGTCTACTATTTTTAGCTTTAAACCATAATGTACTGATACGATTCTAGCCTCTTGCACCAATGTCATGATGTCCCCAATCTCTCAAAGATACGGACATTAACTATCCACAAGATTTTGAACAAAGCCCCTTTCCATTAGTCAGGATTTTGTTTGTAAGCAACAAGCCCTAACTATAGTTATTCTAACAGAGGAATTTATCTAAGGAATATCAAAGGCTTGCAGACTTAGCAGGAAGCTGCAGACTAGACATGGAACATGGACCAGAGTCCAGAAAGCTGCAGAGAGTTTGGTATCAACGATCATAGCAATGGTCACATGGCAGAAAAGTCAGTTTGTCATGATGCTGGGCCCACGGAAGTCTCCTTCCTAGAAAGTACATTTCAAATACAGACACATGAAGGACCGGTGTTGGAGTGGATTCATCTCATTGCAGCAATTGTGGAATAGATTCTCTTTGATTTCTACTGTCCAAAAGCTGGAACTATCCTGATTCCTATCTTTTCCTGTGCATCATTGTTCATCTCTTCCATGGACATGGGGAATTACCCAATATTCTTCTAGTCAGTGATTTTAATGGCTGTTGGCCAGAGTTTTCTCTTACTTGAAACCAAAATCTCTAACAGAGACTTTAATGATGGTAGATATGGCCCAGGCTTGTGTTTTGCTCTGAAAAGGAAGAGAGAGAAGATACCTCCCTACTTTTAGTGAAACCAGAAAGCTCATGCGGTCTAAGGACAGGTCCTGCAAATGGTCTCCTTCATATCTTCATATTCACTCTGTGTATTCACACATGAAGGCCCTGCAGAGCAGGGTGATTTGGGCATGGTGGGCCCTCTAAAGATATTTGTGGAGTTAGGCAATCAATTATTGGTTTTGCAACTAGGGTCTCAGCAGTCCTCAGGATTCCCAGGAAGTGTTTATATGGCTAGTGGGACAGTGAAGAAGGGGTCTCCTCTGCCACCATTTTTACTCAGTCCTTCTGCTATTATCATTTCATATACTGGGATTCTGTCTAAGGTTTGTTCTTTATTAAGTCCTTTGCATTTCAAAAGTACTGCACTGAATTTTCATTGTCCATTAACATTTCAATTCATTTTTTTATTTTAAGAGGAAATGCTACTCACTGGATTCCGACTGAATTGCAGGCATTAGACCAATTCTTCATCTATGTGATCCCATCTCTTTCCTTACTATCATGAAAGTCAGCTCACCTGTTGGCCATTCATTCATCACACTTATCAAGAGGTTCTTGTCCTATAAATTTGGCCATAGGATTGCCTGTTTTATTAGCTTCTTAAGGGGTTGGAGTTAGAGTGGGTTAATCCTCATTAGTATTCGGTTTTTTAAAAAAATTCCTTAAGTTTTGCTCTTATATTTTTTTGTTTCCTTCCACCTGCTTTTCTCTATTATTCCTTTTTCAGGTTTTTGAGGTGGACATGTAGCTCATTGACTTTTTTCTTTTCTTTCGTATGTTTTTAAGGTAATGCATTTTCCTCCAAGGAGAACTTTCACTCTGTTATACATCTGGGGTGTTGGGTCAGTTATTTCTAAAAAAATATATATATATCTATATATATATCTATCTTTTGCTTTCTTTTTTACCAATTACTAAGAGACGAATGTTTTATAATTTCTGAATGTATTTGGGGCCACGACTCTCCTATTTTCTTGACTTCTTTGTTATACTTTTGCCAGAGAACATAGACTTTGTGATCTGGATTTGTTATATTTGATGCTTTAATATCTGTAGGACTTAGAATCTGTAATATTTGTTGCCTCATTTAAGTTAAATTTTTAAAAATCTATTTTGCACAAAGAGAAACAAAAATAATATTGTAGGGTGGAGTTCTAAACAGGAATTACATGAAACTTGTTAATTATGTTCATAGCATCTATATTCTTAGTTGGGGGCATAAGTGTTTACAATTGTTAGATCTTCTTGAGGGATAGAGCCCTTAATTATCATACAAGGCTCTTGATCTCTTGTTACCATTTTAAAAAAAATCTAATTTGTCTGACGTAAGTATGGCTACTAGAGCTTTCTACTGACTTCCCTTAGTATGACAGATGGTTCTCCATCCCCTCACTTTGAATCTGCAGGTGACTTTAGGCCTAAAATGAGTCTCTTATAGGCAACATATAGATGGATCTTGTTTTTTTTTTTTAATCCATTCTGATAACCTATGTCTTTTGATTGCAACATTTAGTCCATTTATATTCAGAGTGATTATTGAAAGATATGAATTTAGTGCCATTGTGTTACCTGTAGAGTTGGTGTTTCGTTATTAATTTTCAGCTCTGGAGAGAGGGCTTTCTGAGCCAGATGCATTACATCTCCCTTAGTGATTCTGGGCTGAATCATTTTTCATTTTAGTTTTATTAACTTTTGACTTATACTCTGGAATTCTGTTAGCCATGTATTGGCTCAGAATAGTTCCATCTTCCTTTTACCATTACATAACATCCTTGTTTACTCTTACTGATTCTTTTATCCTTGTCTGTATCATGTGATATTCATATTTTCTACAAGAGCTGGTTTTGATTAATGTTGGCTTTCTATTTACATATTGCTTTAGTTTCAATTTTTCTATGCCATCATGTTTTACACACATTTGGAAGCTATGAATTTTGTTTTATTTTTATCTACATCCGAGAACCTGGGTAGGGCAACTGGCAAATTGTATTCATCTTTTTAAATGTGATTACAAATAAATTTAGATTTATTGTTACCACCTTTCTTTGAGCTTTCTCTTTGCCATGATGTTTTTCTCTTTACCTTGATTTTTTTTTTCTTTCCTTGCTTCTAAAGTACTGGTTGAGAGTAAGTAGGTTCATAGCAGAGATGGGATTTATTCTTCATGTTGCTGGGAGTGGAGGTCCCCTAACTTGAGTGAGTGCCAGGCTATATGGTAGGGGACAGGCACAAGTTGCTCCTCTCCAGTGGCTCTTGTACTCCAGCGCACAACCTTTTCAATCTGTCACAGAAGGATTACTTTGCTTAGTTATATCTTCACTAATTAATTCGTTCATTCAACTAATATTGACAGAGGACCTGCTATGTACTAGGTTTTGTACTAGGTGCTTAAGGACTGTGTTGAATAAAATACATGTGATTTCTACAGTCTAGTAGTGGAGTCACTTGTTGCATTTACACATACAAAAGTACAAATTTTATCGTGAGCTGTAAAGGAAATAATCTGTGTGCAGTGAGAGAAAACAATGGAATGGGGTTTACTCCAACCTAGTGGCTAGGCTCTTTGAAAGAATAAAGTTAAGGAATACGTAGAGTGGGAGATGTGGCAGGGTCTGAAAATTACTCCCAGTGTGCATTCCTCCATTCTTTCCCAGCAATACAATCCCAAAGTTTAGGTGCACAGAGAGACCACTCAGAGTAAACCTATCTGACAGTCTTCGTTGAAGTTGGGTGTGACCATGGGAGTAACATTCTGGCCAAAGGGGTGCAAATAATGGTAGTAGTATGTGTGACTTCTCGAAAGTGTCCTTAAGGGGAAGGTCATGACCTTTTCCTTTCTCTCCTTCCTGGTGCCTGGAATGAAGCTATGACAGCTAAAACCAGAGGAGAGCTCCTGAATCATGATGTGAACTTGAGAACAGAGGCAAGGAATGGTGAAGCAACAAGAACGATAGTAGTAGTAGGAGTTCTGGAACAGTAGAATCCTGTTCTAATCCCGTTTTATATACAAAGATTTTTCCATGAAAAAGAAATACATTTCTACATTTTAAACCTTTCCTCTTTTGTTTTTTTGTAGACTCTCTGCTGAAAGCACAGTATTTCAGGCCTAAGGGAAAAGAATTCTTTAGAGTAGTGACTCTCAGACTTTAGCACTTAAAAAAAAAAAAAAAAAGCACATGGAGAGCTTGTTAGAACACAAACTTCTGAATCCCATTCCCAGAAATTGATTTTGTAGATCAGCCATAGTCTGAGAATGTGCACTTCATAGAACCTCCCAATGATGCAGAAGACCCTTGGACCACACACCGTTCTAGGACTCTGAGTCAGAAAAGAGTTCAGCACATTTAAGGAACTGAATCAAGGCTGACAGGCATGAAATAAGGTTGGGAAGGTAGGTAGAGAACCAGATTATGCAGAGCTTTGTAGTCCAGAAAAAGGAATGATTTTCTTCTAAGCCTGGTGGGAATCCACTGAAGGATACTGAGCAAGGAAGTGACCATATCTAAGGTTATAAGATCATTCTCTTCTCTATGGAAAATGGACTGCAAAGGGGACTAGGATGTTATATCAGTAGACAAGGCCAGAAACTCTGGCCAGGGTTTTAGCAGCAGAAACAGAGTCAAGATACATTTGGGAAGTGAGAATAACAAATACTTTGCTAATAGATTCAATGTGTGGAAAAGAGGAAGAGGAGGAATTGGGAAGGAGGATGATTCCCAGGTTTTTGTCTTGAGCCAATGGGTGGAATCTTTATAAGATACGCTGAGCAGATTCCTATGCCATTGACACACAAGCCAGAATTTCCAGGGATGGTAGTCTACCACTCCCATTTGTGGCACTTTTGGGAGATGCCAACTCTCAGATTATCCCTCCACTCCAAGCTATTCACTGCAATTGCCCAATAAGCCTCTGAGTGGGTTGGCCCCACCCACATGACATCTTTTCATAAGCACTTGTGCCTTAGATGTGGTTTGGAATTATTTTGTCTGTTTTCCAGAGATGATCTCCAGGGTTTTGTTTTTGTGTGTGTGTTTGTATATGTTTATGTTCCCTTTGGCAGGATACACTGTGATTCTTCAATCACAGCACACAAAGAGTTCTCAGAGTTCTATAGTTCTGGAGGTGTCTGATGTCTTGGCCAATGTGTACAAACGGCCTGTTTTCCAGTGCATTTCAGTTGTAATTCACCTCATTATGGAATGACTATCACAAGAAGAGTCATTAAAATTTCTCTGGTCTTATTTCCCATAACTTGTTGCTGCTCATAGAATTGTTCTGGATCCTTAACAAGGCCCTATATGATGCGGTTACCTATCTACTCTTCTGGGCTCATCTTGTCTACTTTTTCCCCAATTTCTTTCCACCGCAGCTACACTGAACCTCTCTCAGTTTTACACATTCAACTTGCTTTCTTCTGCCTTGGGGCCCCTGTACAAGCTATTCACTATTTGTAGAAAACATTTCCCTGTTGGTAACCTAGCCAATCCCCAATCATTCAGCTCAAATTTGAATAAATGACACTATGTCAGCCATTTTCTGTGGCTCCCCGATATCCTCTCCCATCCCCTGAGATTGGGTAGTCGCCCTTATCAAATGCTCCTGAGGCTACCTGAAGAGTTATTTTGCTAACTTACCATAAGTTAGTTAATTATCTATAGATACTAGTTTTATTATTACTTACTACTTGTCTTCTCTGGTTAACTATAAATGCTATGAGGACAGAGACTGCATCTGTCTGACTTGCCTTCATATATCCCCAGTGCCTGGCATGCAGCATTTTCTCACTAAGTATTTGTTGGTTCACAGATTGATTTCAACAATTGAGATATATTTACACTTTAGCTTTAGAAAGAACTGTCATAGATTTTGAGCAGCTCAGATTATTTTTAACTCTGAAGTTATGCATGGACTAAATATCTGTATTCCAGTGCATCTGGTGGGCAATGTAATACAGCATCCCACGTTTCCATATTGCTGTGTTTTCTTTTATTTCCAACAATTTCAAACTGAGGTTTACCTTCAAAAATTTTATTTGCAGGCAAATTATTTCTCTGTTTTGTTTCTCATCAGTTTCAAATTGGGGTTCTTTTCTATTTAAAAATTTCTTCCCTCATTCCTGTTTCTTTTTCTCTTTATCAAGAGTGCCTTCTGGACTTTATTTTGAATATTCCTCTACAGTCAAACATTGACAATTCTTAAACACTGTCCCCCACTTCAAAAGAACAAGGAGGAACAATCTCTACAAACTACCCACCCATTCTATGTTTTTCTTCAGCTCCCCAGATTAAAGTTAACTGCCTCTATCTTCAGATTGTAAAATTTCTCTAGCTGGGAGGTTTTCTGCTCTGTGTACTTTTATGACATTTGTAAGCATTAATGATATGCTACAGCATTTTGTAGAGTACTATAACAGAGAATTACATATTAGAGAAAAATTAAGGCCATCAAGTCTGTCATCAGGCCTTAGGAGAACTGCTGAATATCTCAAATGTGTTTGGGATTTCTATAAAATTTGGTTTGGCATTTATATGGGGTTCCAAATAGTTTTTTCCTCTTTCATCTTAGGATTACCCCAATTCTTGTACTCTGGCTTTCCATTTTGCAGAAGAACTCAGCAAAAAGAAATTTCTGTGTCAGCCAGAACTGGTAAAACCAAAATTAGACATCTTGCTTTTTTCAGTTTAAAAAGTAAATGAATAGAAATACCTTTCACTGCACAATCTTCCCAAATGATGGGGATGATTAATATGTAAATATCAACTAATACCTCAAAAGAGAAATAGCTAAAAGGTGTTAATTTTCTAAACGGCTAGAAACTGGTAAGTCCTCTGGCTTTTTTAGTATAATGACCCCCAAGCTTACAACATTCCTGGAGAAGAGAAATTCTAAGTGGAATGCAAGAAGGCAAGTGCAGTGAATTAGGTAAATTGCTCCAGGTGTTTTGGTTAGAGAACTATGGGTATGAGATATAAATGTATATCTGAATGTTTCATCATTTTTGCCCTTAGTAAGACATGGATAATCCAGTCCAGGTATCTGTCCTCATGGAGCATAGATTCTGGTAGAGGATGGGGATATAAACCAATACATTAACAAGATGTCTTGAGAGACCTAGGTGCTGGAAAAGTATCAAATGGGACAAACCAAAGAAGAGCAAGCTGATGTAGGTAGTAGGACTGAGGGGGGACTACTTTATAATCATTTAAAAATTTTTAGATTTCTTTGTTATGGAAAAACTCAAATACACAAAGTAGAGAGGACAGGAAAGTGAAACCCCCCACGTAACCATAGTCTCCTTCAACAATGTCAACTTATGGTCAATCTTATTTCATCGGTCTCCACCAATTCTACCTGATTATTTCATTTTTAAATATTTCATGATGTACTTCCAAAAGACAAATAACCATTTTTTTTCTTTTTGTACCAACACTACACCATTATCACATCTGGACAGAACTTAATAATTTATGATTTGCTTTTAGAATTTACATTTGAGACAAGGTCTACTGGAGGAGGTACAATGTGATGAGATCCAAGTGGAAAAAAGGAGCCAGCCTTGAGAAGACATGGGGATGGTACCAAACTTTTATTTTTTTGGTTTTTGTTTTTTATACAAATTCAAAAGTTTGTAGCTAGAGGGAAAAAATAATTGATTCCTCAAAACCAGTTGTTGTTCCTTGTTAAACATGACGCTCACAGAACATTTTCGACTAAGGAACAGAAGGTCTATGTTTTTGGTACAAGGTTTGTTGTCCCCCCCCCCCCGCTTCAGGTGACAGATAGATGTAGCTAAATCAATGAAGAATACTTGCCTCAAATGTGCAAAATAAATATAGAAATACCATGAACAGAAGATTCAAAACCAGTACTGGAACAAAACCAACTTTGAGCCCTGGTGCATCTTCTGTGTAGAAGGCCACACCTGAATGACCAACAAAGTCTTTCAGCTGTTTCCTTGTTCCATAGCTAGCCAGACTACAGATCTTGCGGCCTGGATTTTTCATTATTCCTCCTTTGAAAATCTCCTTAACCACACCTTTCTGGAACCATTGGATTACCTGTTACCACTTTGAGAAACATCTTTGTGCTTACTTGTTCTTTCTCTGGATGAAGATCAGCTGAACACAGAAGAAGCATTAATGTTCCTTTGCTGGCAGTTCCATCCAGCCTCCCAGGGGAAGGCATTTTGCCAAGTCCTTCTCTGCCCATTTGAAATTCAAATCCCTGAATAAGCCTCAGTGCCACCTTTGTCCAGAAACCTCAAAAGCCCCAGTCCATGTCAATCTGCCTTGAAATTATAAAGGGACATATTACTGCGTAGGATGATAAACTGTGTTGAAATAACATCCAGGGTGGATGTTAAATAAATTCAGAAAAACCAAGACATTCACTGTTAAGCCAAGACTTTGTCCTCAACTCACCTCCCAGGCAAGAAGTGGGCAGAGAAGTCACATGTTGGGGGTGGACACTCTTGAACTAATAACTTCAGTGGCTATTTGACTTAAAAATAATGTAACTTACCAACTTCTAGCAGCTTCCGAACTGTTGTTTCAGACATCTCCAGAGGTGTGAGTTAGCTTTAGCTTAAGAACATTTTAGTTAAGATGGGAGAAACTTGAATCGATTTTCTAGCTCAGAGATTCTATCACTGTGTGACCTCGGCATATTCATTTAGGACCATCTTGAGTTTTATTTTCCATATCCACAAAATGGGCCCATTCAAATTGGATTATACAGTTGTTTTGAGGATAAAATAAACATGGGAAGATATTTTCAGAAGTAAAAGGTCAAACTCAATGCAAGCTTTAGAGATCAGAAATACACTTAAGAAGCTGTGCAGCTACACTTTCTGACTGCTAAGGGATTTGTTTGAAGCCTGTGGTCTATTTGATTTTGTGAGTATTTACCAGGCACCTACTCTGCATTTAGCATGTTTATCCTGGTGCCAAAAGAAGTTTCGGTGTGGAGGTGTGGGGGTAGGGAGACAAGAAAAACACAAACAAAATGATTAAACAGCAATACATTGCACCATGAATCCTTGAGCAAGGTTAACCTCTCCAACCCTGAGTTCCTTTATTAATTAAATGGGGATAATAATAAGACCTACCTCATACAATTCTTGTGAAGATTAAGAGAGAGAGAATGGGCAAAGCATTTAGCATAGTGTCTGACAGAGAAAACTCCATAATTTTATCTGCTTTTAAAAAGACTTTAAAATTTTTCTTCCTCAATAAAGGCAGTAAAATTCTGCTTTTTCCCCCATCAGCTTTAAGAAGAATGGATTTTTTAATGTCGGTAATAGGAGCCATGAAGGTTGGTGAAAAGGAGTTGCTGCATAAGATTAACCGGGCAGCAGTTTTACGAAGGAAAAGGAAGGAGGTAGGGAAGTAGATGGGAGGCCTATTAAGACATTATTTTAATGATTCCCAGGATGGAGGCATGGAATTCTGATTGAGAAGGATGATGAATGACAAAGTCAGGTGTCAGAGGAGAGAAGGGAGAGGACCAAGAATGTAGGACTTGGTGGCATACATCTACTACCCTTTCTGTCCCTCTCCTTTTTGTGGAAGAGGGTGATTGGCATCATCTGATCATGGTGGTCTTTCCCACTGAGCAAGCACAGCAGAGGTCATGGCCTCTGACTCACATTTAGCACATGTCACGTGCTCTCTTTAGAGATGGAGAAGTTAGTCTCAGAAGGGAGGAGCATGACTTTTCTGGAACAAAGTGCTAAGAAAGAGACAGAGGTTGAATACAGTGAGTGATCTCAAGATGAAAACACCTGCATAATCTCAACGGCGTGTTCCATACTGGAATCTGGTTTAGGATTTGAGCTCACAGGGTAACAATGAGGTGGGGACAGCAGGGAGTGAGGAACAAAGAGATGGTTTAGATCAGACTGCAGAATAACAATGACACAGATGCTTTGAGAAATTATTATGACCAGGCACTCTGTTGGGTGCTTTGCATGCCTTTTCTCATTTAATCCTTCCAAAGACTTGGTGATATAAATCATGTTATTACCTCCATTGTATAGATGAGGCAACTGAGGTTAAGTAGCCAAAATTATTTAGCTAGTGAGTGGCAAAACTAAGTTTTGAGCCAGGGTATATGATCCTGGAGCCCATGTATGGAGCTCAACTGAGGATTTTGAATATATTAAGGAAATAAGAAGTGGATAAAACCTAATGAAGGAGGAAATGCAAACACAGTGGATGTTGCATTTTTACCCAGGGCTTCATATTTATTTAGTCTCAAAAATACATTTTTATGGTAAATAAAACAGGAAAAGTGAAACCACTTCTTTGATACAAATTATGGACAAAGCTTTGACAGCTGGCTATGTTTGGTAAGGGAGAATACCTCTGTGTGTCTAAAGGAGAGCTGATTATAAATGCTACAATGGAAAGTTGTCTTTTCAGAGAGCGAGAGAGGGAGAGAGCAAGCAAGCGAGAGGGCACACATGAGCAGGGGAGAGGCAGAAAGAGAGAGAGAGAATTCCAAGGCTCACTCTCTGGAGCAGGAACTGAACTCAGAAACCATGAGATCATGACTGAAGCTGAGATAAAGAGTCAGATGCCTAACTGACTGAGCCACTCAAGCGCCCCCAAAAGTTGTATTCTCAACAATGTCCTCCTTAAAGTTATCTGTTGATTGTTGCCAAACAGTAATATCGAGTGCTATAGAATCCATTTGTGTGTGTCTGTGGAAACCTACCTGTGTTACATTGTCTAGTCATCCTGCTAAAAACAGCTGGACATGACGTGAAGAATTATCTAACCACAAAGCAGCAAAGCGATTACCTAGAGTGGTTTGGTTGTCATATCATATTCCTTTGATTCATTCTTATTTTTTGCTTTAAAGTTTCATTCCAATGAACTATTTAGTGATGCTCATGGTGGAGCTTATTTATTCCTCATAAAATAGGAGGATTTTATCACCAGATGTGCTATTGTAATGTTATCACTCTACACCCACATGTCTGTAAAATAAGACCATCTTCTGATAGATGGTGGCTTTCAAAAACATTCCCTTTCTCATTCAACAATGCGGAGCATCCAGGAAGTCAGATGTTTATTTATTATACAATTCATGTCTCTGAGGAGTCACTTTTTGTTTCATGTTTCTTATCAGTGTCAATTGTAATCAATTAGTTGTATAAAACGATAGAACACCTAATTTATGACATGATGACACACAGTAGATACATCGTTTCTATCTAGAATTGAACTGAACCCCTTCATTACTTTCCTGCCAGAGCCAAGAAAGGGCTCTGGGGATAGAACCAAGATGAATAAAGCATATTTTCTTTTTCTTAGCCCCCTTTCCTAACTAGTTCAACTTTTAGAAATAACATTGGCTAGCCAATGAAAACACTCCTTTGATAAAGGCTAAGAATTAAAATAAAAAACAGCTGGGCAAGTTTTTTTTTTTTATATATGAAAGGAAACAACTTTGAACTACATAGACAATGTCGTTTAAACCCAAACAGATGTGGTTTAATCTTGTTTTTGATCCTCTTGTAGATTTTTCTCAAAATGCCTGCATATGCAAAGAAATGATGACTTTCAGATGTTTGAACATAATTTGTCTCTGTTAGAATATCACCTTGCTACATAGATCATGTACACCAAATATTCCCCGTCTTTGAACACGGACAGCAGGGTACCAGAGAAAATTTATGTTGGTCTTTTGGTTTTGCCCACCAATTTTGTAAGAAACTAAAAGGGGAGGAAAAAAAAAAGCAATGGTATCAACATACTGTCATTTTCGAAACAAGAGTCACATGTGTTCTCCATGACTTCAGTAAATCATGGTGATAGTTTTAGATCCTAACACTTAGAAATGCTTTTAAGATGAATCCCATCACGTAAATGCTCTAAAAATAACACAGTGTTGATTTGTGCACCATTTCATGTCCTCACTGATTATTACCCACTTATCATATGATATCCTCATGTATTAAGGTTTTCCCATCTGATTGCTGGAAGAAGAAACCACTGGAGCAAAACTAGGTTAAAATATAAAATGTCATCAGTCAGACTGTCAAGGAACCCACTAAAATATACTCAAACCCACTTTCAACTTCAAAGGCTATTAAAGTTGTGACCGCAGGCATTAGCCCAAAGATTGAAGGGTTATACAGATAGAAATTTTATACATTTTTCCCTTTTCTTCTCTCTTCCTTTCCCCATTTGAATGAATATAATGATGAAGCAGTGGGGATAGTCTGTAAAACACGTGGAGAGACTTAAGATCATGAGTAGGAATCAAAAGCAAAGAGAACTCTGGGGACAGAGGGCACTGGGTAATTAACACCCAACTCTATCAAATGACCTTGGTCAAGAACATGGACACCACTATTCCTGTGTAGCCTTGCCTTCAAGGCACCTCCTCTTTGGTTTCGACAACTTTCTCCCCAGTCACAGCCCTTATAAAGTATTTAAAAAACCACATCTGGACAAAGAGCAAACGAGATGCACATATTTGAAAAATTCTGGAAGGATCATTGAGTGTGTGCTGTGTGTGTATGTGTGTATGGCATGTGGGGGAAGTGAACAAAGGGGTAGATGGAAATGAGGTGCACTAATGGCAGTGGTGGGTTTGTGTTTGATCATTGGGAAACCAGCCCCATAGCTCCAAATAAAACACAATAAAAGGGACCAACTTTTAAGTGGGCAGTTTCTAGAACTCTGTTGGTTCTCTGGCAGCAAAGTGTTGTTCTGTGTAATGTCTCACCCCTTCATAACCCACCTCGGGGCATAAGTGCAATGTGAGGTCATTTGGAGCCACAAGCTAATCTACAAGCATCATCTGGCATCATATGCGAATGCTTATTATTTAAAAAAATGCAGTTCTGTTTATACTGTTGGAGTCTCTATGTCCTCTTCATTATCCATTCATGCTGTCTGTCTGGAGGTGTTTTCTGATCTTTGTGTGAGGAAGTTGCCTCTTCTCAGTGTGACTCAGGGAGAAAATATTAGACTCAGATGCCCTATGTTGTCATGATTCCCATGCCAGGGGTTTCATGAATGATGTTTCCCACCAAGAATTACCGTAGCTGCCAAAAGATGGAGGAGGCAGGCACTGGCCCAATTACAGAGCAGCTAGTGAGAGTTCCAGAAGTTTCATAGTAACCCAACTGACTCCTGGGGCAGTGAGGAAGGGGCGAGGAACTAGAAGAGGCATGGGGGAAGAAGCATGCCCCCTGTGCCAAGGATGCTTGGACCCCGAGCCAAGAGAGGAGGGAAGTCAAGGTGGCTGCATCTCCACTGGTGAATAGTCTTAGGAGTGGAACATGGAAAAGGGAGAATGGAAGAGATACATGTGACACACGAGGGGGCAGACATCAAGATGGAGAAAAGTCACTGGACTAGGGGGCCATACAACTGGGTTCTAGTACTACAACTCATTCAGTGTGTGATTTCAGACAAATTATGTCCACTTTGCTTATATATGTTGTGTAAAAGAAAAAAATTAGATGTCTTCTAAAGATCACTCCAACTAGCAAATGTTCTGAGCATAACAGTCTTTTGTCACTACTTGTGATTCAATAAATGCACACCTCCAACTCATACTCTTTCAGCTCTCTGCACAACAGAAAAGAAAAGGGGGAGGAGGAGAAAAGGAGAGAAGGAGACCAGGGTCAAGACAGAAGAAAACAGAGAAATGAAACACAGTAATTTTGGCCTGCCGTCCACTCTGTAAGGGCATGTGTGGTGTGGTTTTAAAGAAATGGGTGTCTTTATCTACATTTGGTCTCAGACCCCAGGAGCCTCCCATTCCATGGGAATCTCACCCTGCTAAGTAACATCCTGATGTTTAAAGAGACTCCTGTTAAACTTTAGAGTGGTTTACATTCTTATTGTTGTTTTTGGTCCAACATAGGTTCTAACAAACCAAATACTCAATTTGATACTCAACCAAAGAGTCGTTACTCTGGTGCAATACTGGAGGAAAACCTGGTTGGGTTGGGCTTGCAGTTAATGTCTTCCTAATGAATCTTCAAGGGTAAGTCAAACTGTATGTGATTTTTCATCCCACGTGCTGACTTTGGAAATAGAATGCTATACCTACTGCATATGCTTCTCCGTGTTGTGACAATCCCTGCTCTAACTTGGGGAACAGATTAAAGAGACCCACTGAGAAGGGAAGGAAGGAGCGAACCCATGAAGTCAGTCTTCATCTTAGAGCCTCTGTGAGGTGAAGACAGTCAAACAAATAAGTAATTTGTATTGAAGCCGTTCTGTGCGCCAGGTACCATGTGGGACATTTTATACATATTCCTTTCTTTTTTACAACAACTTCAGGATTCATTCAACATATAACTCATTTTACTGCCTATCTACTAAATGCCAAAAACTCTCCTGGACCCCAGGGGAAGAGGAGCAAACAGAAGAAAACAATGATTCTTCTCTTTTGAGGCTGAATTCTGGTAGGGGGGTGAGATGAGAAACAAATAAATACATGTGATGTCAGCTGGTGATACGCACTATGATATGTTAATATACAAGGCCAGAAGAACAGGTGGAAGGTCAGAGAGGCATTTCTGGTGAAGTCAAAGAAGCAAGGGAGCCAGACTGGGGCTAGAGCAGAGAAAGTAGTCACATTCCCTATTCAGATGGGGAAACTGAGCTTCCCACGGTCTCTCATTTAATATGCTGTGAGGATCCCACTAGATCCCAACACAGCATCTGCTTTCCATTTTAAAAGGATTCAAGTCAGAGGAGGGCTGTGCATACAAGCAAGTCTGGAACTAAAAACTGCATGCATCTATTAACAACACACCATTGCTTTGCGTAATGCCTGAGCTGGCTGGGTTCTTCTACTTGACTCAACTAAGAATTGGCAGATTGCACTGGTTTTATAAAGAAAAGGCACACATTTTCCTGTAGGTCTTTCCCCTTATTCCTTCCACTCGTGAACCTCAGGTTATAAACAAAGAGAAAGGGAGGCCTGGTTTTCACCTCATGTTCACAAAGTGACAGGGGGCTCCTCAAATAGGCTTACGGACTTTTTTAGGGGATGACAGGGAGGTCAATTGCTAGAGCTCATGGCCACCGACGCCTTCCTCTCTCAGAGCAGCAGTGGTTTCATCTCTCTAATGTACTGGGCTCTGAAATGAAATTTCTGGGACTAGTACAAAAGTTGAAAAATATATGAAAGCTATGGCTCCTTGTGAATAATAAAGATTTTTTTGAGCCATATTAATAATTTGGCTTTAAATGCAAGGTTTCTTAAAAAGTTCCCGGTGGAATAACTTTAGAGGATAGGTTTCAAGTTGTGAGAAATGAATGGCATATGCAAGTCTTTTATTGGATGAGAAAGCCAGCTGATCTAAACAAATGCTAAGCAACTTTGTTCAAAGATTTGGAGAAACCTTGGGAAGAGATCACTGTGTAACTACTTTTCTCTGTCCTCTTCCCTAATGAATGTGGTATACACCTATCACACACGTGCATGCGCACATGTACATACACATGTACATACACGGCATGGGATTTAGTTCTTTTTTAACAAGTTTATATATAAACATCAGGTGAGGAGGGACTTCTTCCACTCTAAACATTTAAGAAAATGTATAATTTCCATACTGGAAAACTTAGAAGCCTCAATCATCAGGCCAATAAATAGTAGGAAGAATTGGAAAGAGGTTGTGAAAGCCAAAATTTGGTGTCTAATCCACGGTTTATAGAAAGATCATTTCCTTATCATTTCACTGTTTGTGGCTGTTTGGTTAAAAAAAAAAAAGACTATCCAGAGCTTACAGATACATACCTCTGGCTGTGGCATGTGTGTTTGTATGTGTGTGAGTGTGGTCTTTGTGAAGAAAGATCTTTCTGTCTCCTATTTCTTTCTGAAAGGCTTCTGAGAGCAGGGAGTAGGTTCTCACCCATGGAGTGAGAGCAGCAGTAGTGGGTTTGCCTTCAGAGAAACCTTCTTAAACAAAGCTTGTTGCCTCTGAACTTTCTATTTCCCCCATGAGCTGGACCTTGGATGTGTAATGTGAGCCACCTTTAATCAGGTGGGTGAGAAATTGCATAAGAGGATGACAGAGTCATCTTTCCCTCAAGGAAAAAAGAAACTAGAAACTTGGATTATTTCTTGGAGAGAAGCTACCTACAACCTAGACCTTGTGAGTGCCTCTGGAATATTTCAACAAAGAGAAATAAACCTGTTTTATTTGAGCTACTGTATTTTTGTGGTTGTTCCTGCTTTGTTTCTCTAACAATTTATCCTATACTCCAACCAATAACCTATTGGATCTAAAAGAAAATTAAAAGTTGTCTTGGCTTCAGATTACCAATTTTTGAGTTCTCTCTTCAACTGGCCACCTACCACCCTTTGAGATCCACAGAGGAATGAGATACATAGATGAAGATTTGACCTCAAACTTTAGTCCTCTAGTGAGCTTCGGTTGAGTACAAGAACAGGTGTTATGAATGCAATCACCAATAACGGTTGGGAAGATAAATGCAAAGAAACAAAGCTTACTGGATAGAGTTGGGCTCAGTGGGAAGTGTGACCCATCTAAAGCACTGTTAGTCAGAACCATGGGCTGAGTATTTATTGATATTTTTATCTTTTTAAAAGAAAATGGAAATCTAGATTTATTTAAAACATCAAATTCATACGTTTTAATTAATAGGCTAATTAAAAATATTTTAGGAAAAAAAATACTATGTGCACCAAAGAAAATATTTCTATAGGACAGGACCCTACATGCTCGGAGAAATTTCCTGTTGCCTGGGTTAGAAGTTCGTCTTGGGCCTAGAACCAAAGTTATGAGGTTTAATGAAATTTTTGATTCATTCTCAAAAGTCTAACACCAAAACCCTGGAAATCTAATCAGATAACTATTGCTAAGATAAGCCTATTCCAGGCCAAGCATATATAGGCAGCCAAAAGATGCAAGCCCAAAAGTAAGAGAGGTTAGGTTCATGTCTTGAGTGGACAGGGGATGGGCCATTTGGCCAAGCATTTCTGGTCCAAGCTAATAGTTCTTTAATAACTTATTGAAATGTCACAAATAACTAGGAGGTTGGCAAGGGCAGGAAATCAGTTAAACTCCTATAATCTTGGTTTTTCCAATGAGCGTGCACAACATCAACTATCTTTTGATTCTGTCTTTGACATCTTAGCAGAGCTCCATGCCCACAAATAACAATTGCTAAATGGCTCTAATAAGGGACCAGTTAACTATACATAGTTAATGACCAGGCTGCAGCCATTAGAAAGAATGTGGTACATCTCCTTGCTACCAAGGGATTTGGAGCACCATGTTGATAGCCACAGAGTAGAGCCAGGGAAGACCCACAAATGAAAATGATGGTGGTACTTTTCTAAGAATAGGAAAAATATTCTTGGTTATGCCAAAACAATAAATAGCCATTGTAATAACACTTCCCATGTGGAGATTCCATCCTGTCATTTCTTGAGAAAAAATTTTTTTTTCTGAATCTCACATCCTGAAAAAAAAAAAAAGAATTTTACAAGTCTAGAAAAAAAAAGTACTGTAATTCTCCTGTGATAATAAAAGACTGACATCACTTAGAGACATTACTCTTCAAAGGAATCCAGTGAGGTCAAGAAGAAAGCGAGAGCACGAAACTGGGCCCTGTCAGCTACTAATAGTGCATTCTTTTGATAAAGTGAATGCTAAGGTTATTCACTTGGTATCCTCTGTAGTAAACCTGTAAATATTGTTCAAAGAGATAACAAGATTTGGAAGAAAAATAATTCTTTAAGTTGTCAATTTCTACACACACTTCTATTTAGAGTTGTTAATCTTACCAGATGAGTAGCATGTTAACATTATTTATAGTTACCCAATAACATTCCTAAATGTTTTCCAGCATTTGGGTATTCAAGCTAGACTACAGTTCATTGTGAAACTACTAAATTTACCTTATTAAAGATTTTTGATATTTCTAAAAGTGAGTTAGGCTGTATGAAGAATGTTGGGCATATTTAATAACAATCTATGATTCAGGGTATTCCAAAGAATTCTAATTTTTGCCCAGTTCTCTAACATTAAATCTGTCTGGAGATTGGAAACTACACTTGCCATAGGGAAGAAGAATTGTCCAAAGAGAAAGCAAAGGAGGGAAACAAAGAGAAAGAATGCTGGCCAAGTCTTCCCAAGAGGGAGAGCTGAGGGTAATCTATACTACCATAGCCCTGAGAAGAAAGGAGAGACTCTTAGAAGGGAAGACCACCAGAGAGGTAGATCACAATAGGCTCCTGCTTTAGGGAGGACTAAAGGAGGAACAGGATCTGAATGTGTATGTGTGAATGAGGAGAAGGGAGGAGGGGAGGAAGAGAGCAGAAATAAGCTCTCTCAAGGGGCCTAAAGAATCCACTAGAATTCCAACTTTTTTTTTTTTTTTTTGATTGGAGAATTGTCCAAACTTGGACTTGGGTGTTCCATCTGGGCTGACCAGCTGGATTTGATTGTCCCCATTCTCCCACTAGAAGTGGGTGCACCTGAACATGATTTCTCATGGGGGAGTAGATCTCTTCTGTCTGGGCGAGGCTGCAGCTGCTCATTGGCCCCAAGGTCTCTAGGAGCTACACAGTTGGTTTCCCAGACAACTGCTATAAAAAGCGAGAGGATACTGTGCAATTTATCCACCCAAATTCAGTGGAGACCAAAAAGAAAATGCCCACCTGGTGGGAGAAAGAGCAGCTGAATGAGCCCTTAGGAAGAGGTCTGTTTTATCACTGACTTGGATGACCATTCCGAAGATACACTTCATGAATCTGTGAGTGGCATAAGACTGAGGGGCACAGTCAATATGTGGCTGTACAACCAGAATGCAGATGGAATTTCACAGGCTGAAACAATGAACAGAATCTACTGTTGAACCTCTTATGGATAAGTGTGTCAAGTCCTGGCCTTGGGTCCAAACACTAACTGTTCAAGTACAAGAAGTAAAGAGACTTCATCACTTAAATAAACAGAAAACAGTTTGAATGAAGAGTGGAGAGGGCAGTCAAAAACTTGTTACTCTATGTGATGAATTAACAAGAGTAGCTCTTCAGAATATTCAATAAGTTACCACATGCAGTACCAGGAATATACCAAGTGCTCAATAAATGTTAGTTACCATTGCTACTATGACCACTGGTGTCTCTTGTTGACGAGAGGGTGAAAAGGGGAGAGTGTTGAACACTTTAAGGTTTCTGGATTTGCTCTCATCCTCTGGTTTCCCCTCGTCTTTTCTTTCATATTCCCTCTTAAATGTATCTCAGTGCTGCTGGGATTGATCAAAGTAAAGTTAGGAACTAACTTTAGTTCCTAACTTCACTTTGGGAGGGAGAGGGGCTTTAATCAGGAACCAACCTTAAATCCTTCTCACTCTCTAGAGCCATGTCAGAAGCTTTATATGGATTATGTGGTTGAATCCTCTCAATAATCCCAAAATTAGCTGTGATAATTTTCCTGTGTACAAACTAAGTTCGTACTTCTCCAAAACAAACTAAGGCTCAGAAAGTGACTTCACTGATACTATGGAGTTAGGAGAGGACAGAGCCTGGATTTAAACCTAGATCTTTAATATTCTTATACATGGCTTTCTCTTTGTGATTATGTCCCCACTATAGCAGCCATCTTATTCTGGGTCTGCAGCAGAGGTGGTGGGGATTGGGGTAGAAATGGGGGATTATGGAAGGGTTTTGGGTAGTTTAGGGTGGGGAGAAAAGAAGGGAATTAAACAAACCATTTATATGGCTACATCATTCCCAACAATTAAAAATGTTCTTTCTCCTCAGAGAGGCTCAACAATAGTATGTTTGCCTTTAGCTCCAGAAAAGTGGTTGGGTTTGGACTTCTGAACTTCCAATTTTAAGTGACCCTTCAGAGAAAATTGACTAATAAGATAAACTGGTAAGTTTTTATTTTCCTTTCTCTTCAACCCAGACAAAGCTATCATATCTTCAGTTTTGATAAGAAGAAAAAGTTTACAGGAAGAAAAATGTTTTTCCTTTGGAGATAAAAATAGCATCTACTTTTCTGAGAGCCAGTCAGCAGCTGGAAGAAATTATTTATGTTGTCTCTAACCCTTTTCTAACAGTTCTGGTCACCTTTCTGTTTAATTACTTTTACCATTATGATTTACAGCAACCACAAGTTTAGCATCCATTATTTCGATAGCACCTGCATGTTCAGGTTTTTTACTCAGCTTTAAAGTTTAGCTAAGTTATACCACACGGCAATTTTAGGAGCTCTCTTCACCCTTTTCTAAACACTTTACTCTAAAAACAATAGCTATCATTTTAGAAGAAAAAGTTTCCAAAAGGTTCAATGACCCTTTGCATTTGAAATGCAAAATTTCAACAAATTCTCTGAGTTTGAATTAAGCCACCAGTTCCCACAACTATGTAGGGAAAATAGTCAAGTTTAGGGAGCTATCTTTGTTGTCTCTTCAAGTATTATATTTTAAAGTAAATTATATTTTGGGGGGCATGAGGGAAAACACATTTAAAATGTGATCCTTATTTTATTTACAGAAAAGTTGTCTGGTACCCACTGGACTCAGTAGGCAGAAACCTTATTATTAACTAAAATTTGAGAGCTCTGTAGAATGGTAACTTTGAAATGGCTCTTTGTTGTGGTTTGAATTCTAGGATGGGAGAAAAAGCTGTCAGCAACCTTGGGGAATTACTTAACTTTTCCTGTATTTGCTCCTCACCAATGTAAGGAATTGCTCTCTTCAGCAGTGGGAGTAGTGAAGCATGCTTTAAAAATAAGAGTAGGAGAGTTTTTCTTTTCCCTTGAATTCTCTTATCCTTAGGAAAAAGGAATGAACTTCTAAACAAAATTTTTTCTCTCTATCCTTGAAAAATACTGATTGAAAAGATACCAGAGAGAAAACAGAGAACGGGAGGATGACAAACAACAGATAGAGAAATTGAGAAGAGTCTACTTCCCATTGTCAGCACTCAGATCAGGAGACTGATAATTACTTATGAGGTGGCCAAATGGTGAATTCTTAATCAGAGGGTGATTGTGCTAGGGATAGTGTTTTGTTAGGGCTAAGGTAGCAAGGACTTGCTTCTTACACTACAGTAAAAGTGAGCATTTAACAGCACTCTACTAAAGTTTTTTTAATGTTTCTTTTATTTATTTTGAGGGGGAAGGAGGGGCAGAGAGACAGAGAATCCCAAACAGGCTCCATGCAGCCCAACATGGGGTTTAAACCCATGAACTGCAAGGCCATGACCTGAGCCAAAACCAAAAATGAGACACTAAACCAACGGAGACACTCAGGCGCCCCTTTACTAAAGTATTTTTGTCAGTTTGTCATTTAGAATCTGAGAAGGAAAAGAGCATTAACCTCATGCAATGATGACTGTCTCTTGCAGCCTGGAGGAAGCTAGAGAGGTAGAGCTGACCATATGAGCACTTATGTAGGGCAGAGAGTGTGGGTGTCTGCGTAGAAGGCCCAGCTCCCCCGTGACAATTTGGTTGCCAGGGACACATCAGAACAGAGCCATTTCTCATATTTCTGGGCTGTTTAAGTTTAAACTGCTTTTGGGGGAGTTGGAGACCAGTCCCACGGACTCAAGATTGGAATCATTCAAACAGACTGAGTCTCAGAATATCAACTTTGCCAGTCTCCTGCCTTTGGGAAGGATGTACACACAGGACACAGGAAAATGAGTGTTCTGTGGCCGACACTTTTCCCTTGATAGGACCATCTTTAAATGTAATGAAATAACAGTCTGGGGCTAAACCTCCATTTAAATTCACAAATGTAATTATCAATTTCTCACTGAAATTGAATGTCTCATTGCCTAATTTTTGAGTTAATATTAAACAAAAAGAATTCTGTAATTCCAAAGTTTCATGTCATAAAGCAAAAACTAAAAATCATAAAATCTTGAATTATATTTTACCTTTCAGATATAAAGTTCAAAGGCACAGTTCCATTACACACATTTTAGAACTGCCCTTCTCAAATGACCATGTAATAGCAGAATTTATCTTCCCCAAACTAAATGTTGTCTAAATTTGGCATGTATAGTGAGTCCTTTCACCTTTGTAGTTTTAATTTTCAAAATACTTGATCAGCAAAATCAATACTCTTACTTTCCATTTTGCACCAATTTAAATAAAAGGTTAGGGGTGCCTGGGGGCCTCAGTCGGTTAAGCGTCCAACTCTTGGTTTTGGCTCATGGCATGATCTCACGGTTCATTGGTTTGAGTCCCGTGTCAGTCTCTGTGCTGGCAGTATGGAGTCTTCTTGGGATTCTCTCTCTACGCCCCTCCCCCAATGTCCCTCTCTCAAATAATAAATAAACTTTAAAAAATACAATTAAAAGCATTTAAAGTATACCAGAAGCTCTACTTTTTAGGCAAAGTTTGTGATACTATCATTCAGTGGGCTCAAAGGTAGAGCAAGCATGATATTTTGAATTGTTTGTTCAGTCAACATATCAAAGTATATTTTTGGCTTTGAGTGCATTAAGGTTATCAAGTTGTGAATGCATGGGCTGTACAAATGTTCAGGGACCACTTGCATGCCATAACACACTGTATTTATAAAACCACTTTGCTTTTTCGAAATATTTCAGGTTGACTCTTATAAAAGGACTCTTTCTCTGAGGAAACACATTTGAAAGAACACACATATAGCAAAGGACAAAATCAGATGAGTGGACTGGCTTTTCTAACTGTTGAATTCATATGTATTAGTGGAAAATCACTGTGTTTTCCCTCATCAATCATTCTTCTACGTATCCACCATGAATATTTATTTTGTATATACCTTGACTACTTTAAGAGTAATTTCTGTCAGTTTAAAACAAAATAACTGATATATTATGATGAATAAATTAATAAAAGAGACAAAACCTGAGAGAGAGATGGATAAATTCTAATGAAAACTCCTGGTTTAAGGAAGACATAGCAATGAACACAAAACTCAGCTCTGAGGTTCCTGGCAGCCAGAGGAGAGAGGGGAAATATAGTGCAATGAACTGTGGATTACACTGTTGACTAAAAGAACGTATTCTGGTTTCCATTACCAAGAGCTGCAAAACAAACTAACTTAACATCTGTAGCTGAAATCATGACGACTCACCAGTTTTCAGAATTCTGTGGGTTGGCTGAGGGACTTTTCTGCTCATCTTGCTTGAGGTAGCAGATGTAGGTCACGCACTTAGAGGCCGAGACTGACTGGGGTTGTTCACTGGGAATCTTGGTTTATGTCCTCATGGCCAACTTGAGCTTCCTCATAACATGGCAGTCTTTTTCTTTAAATGTTTATTTTTGAGAGAGACAGAATGTGAGCCAGGTAGGGCAGAGGGAGAGAGACAGAGAGACAGAGAGAGAGACAGAGAGAGAGACAGAGAGAGAGACACAGAATTTCAAGCAGGCTCCAGGCTCTGAGCTGTCCTCACAGAGCCCGACACAGAGCTCAGAATCACAGACCACCAGATCATGACCTGAGCCAAAGTCAGAGGCTTAACTGACTGAGCCACCCAGGCACCTCTATGGCAGTCTTGAGATAGCAATCCAATAGGACAAGCCACTGTATGCAAGGCTCTGCTCAATCATCCTTGCTAATGTCCCACTGATGAAATCAACTCATAAAAGAAACAAGCCCAGAGTAACATCAGTTGGAATGCCAGGAGGCATGGTTCATGGAGTCCATAATCTATCAGTTTCCTAGGAAATGCCAAGTTAGAAATCTGAGACTCACTGGCACCCAGAATTTTTGGTTTTTAAAATAGCTATCTTCAAGCTTCATATCCTTTTTACTATTTAAACCTTGTTTCCATGTGTTACATCCTTTTTCCCCCTCTATCGACACCACCAGTGCAAGCCTTATAAGCTCCTATCTGCTAGGACCGTAACAATTTTGTTAGCCTTCTGCCTCTGGAGGCCTTAGAATAATTTTCTCTGCCTTTTTGTTGATGACTCCCTAGACTTCGCTTGCTAAAACAGAAGTTTAGCAATAGTCTTGCACATGTTGTCCATGGATTCAAATGCTTCAGCACATCTCCTGTAAACTATGATGAATTATACAAAATTATTGTAGTGCTCAGGTGTGAGTAAGATCAGCTGGGGGAATATCCAAAATGCAGACTCCTGGGTCTATCAAAACTTAATCTACAGAAAGATAAGCACATATGAGGCATTTCAGGGACATGAAGGAAGACTTCCCTCTAAACTATACTGTCTTGCCCTTCTTTTTCCTTCTGACACTTATTGTTTTCTTTCAGTATTTTCCTTATCCTTGGCCTATTTTGCCTTCAAATATGAGAAGGGGTAAGAAAATGGGAACTATAACCTAACAGCTTTGGGTTTAATTCTCTCCATCTGTTTGGCGACTGGTTGACTTTGGCTAAATCACTACACTTGTCTGAGCCTCTCTTTCTTTATGGGTTAAGTGGAGATAATTTCCTACCTCATATCATTATGGTAAAGACTAAATGAGACAAAATAGTTAAGCACGATGCCTGAAACATAGTAGAATTTTACTACTGCTAATACTACTTCTACTACTACTACTTCTTCTTCCTACAGTGCTTTAGGTTGTGCTTAAGAAGAGAGCCAATGCGGGGTGCCTGGGTAGCTCAGTTGGTTAAGTGTCCAACTTTAGCTCTGGTCATGATCTCACGGCTCATGGGTTTGAGCCCCATGTAGGGCTTTGCAATGACAGCATGGAGCCTGGAGCCTGCTTTGGATTCTGTGTCTCCCTCTCTCTCTGCCCCTCCCCTCCAAAATAAATAAACATAAAAAAAAAAAGAATAGAGCCAATGCACAGGAAAATAGTTGACAGATGGGAGAGCAACTCAGTCTCTGAGTACTTTGCTTGAGTACTTGGATCCAGCCGTGCCTACAGCCATCTCCTTTGTTAGATTTCTTAGTTAGTAGAGTTGACACGTTCTCTTTGTGCCTTAAGCCAGCTGGAATTAGGTGTCTGTCGCTTGCAAGAGAGGTCCCGACTTATGTAGGATCCAAACTTGCTCTGTATCAGTTTCATCTGATGAATGTCATTAAAATATAGTTTCTTGCTTTGTCCCCTCAAGATTCTGATTTTGTTGGCTTGGGATAGGACCTGGGAAGATGTATTTTTAGAGCACCCTAAATCAGTTACACATCACTAGGCTATACATCACCTTTCGGAAACTGCTTCCTTCAATTCAGAGTTGCTTATTTGGCAGTCTCTACAGGACTTTGTCAGTTATCTCGCACACAGAAGGCCCACTAGTCCATTAAATATGTGTTGAATTGAACACACATTCCAAAAACATGAATAAGGAGAAAGGACAGATTGTCTCAATAGGCTGATTATATAAAGTTGGGAGGACACTTAAAAAGAAACAGATTACTTCCAGAAATTTCTAGCATCTCAGGGTAACTACCTTGCTTGAATTAATTTCACACAAATTAAAAATTCTGTTCAGTTTTCTCCTTCAAGCTTTGATGATTTGGCTGTGACCAATTTATCACATGGCATTGGACCTCTTTCCTGACAATTTAATGCTTCATTTTTTCTATTTGTTTCAAATTAAGACCTCTTGGCTCTATATAAAGATTTCATGTTAGGGTTGCCCTTTATGATAAATTTTATTTCAACCAAATGACTGTTTAAGTAGAAGTTTCAGTTTCATTCCAACCACATCAAGGGGTTTCCAGAGAAAAATAGTTTCATACATTCAGGATCCTGATAAATGGGGTGGGAATCCTCCTTTACTAAAGACAGGCAGTAAAAGGTGCTACTGATGGAAACATTACCAGTACATGCTATCAAAGTGGGAGACACACCAGAGCCCACCTGCAATAGAACATTGTTCCATTTATTTAATGCATACTTTGACAATTTCTTGCTCTTGGCCCCACAAATATTACAATGGCTCTTTTGGGGAAAAAATGCATCTCAAGTCCTGTCTGGATGGATTTTTAAGAGTTATAGACTCTAGAGTTGACAATGTGACCACAGGAAAAGATTTATTCCAAAGACTCTCAATGGGAACTACCTATCATGGGCACTGAAAGGGGGTCTGAAAGACTACTTTTAAAAGCAGCATTGCATTGATGGTTTGGATTCCAAAGCTAAAGGAGGCCAAAGATAACTCAATCCAAACCACTGAAATTAAATTAGAACCTGAAAATTCACAAGCCAGAAAAATTTTGCATGCAATCACATCTTAGATGTCGCTCTGATCAGATGCATTATGATAAATCAGTGAGAGAAATCATCCCATTTTAAACATCACAACAAGATCTGTACCCCCATGGACATGTCCTTCTGTGTGATCCGGGGTAAGGAGAGTATCAAAGCCAGGGTTTCCCAGATCCCCCGTCCTGAGGATCTCCAGGAGGGAGAAAAATACCCCATCCTTCCTGCTCAAGTGCCACATCTTTTTAGATGGAAGAAAATTTTGGCAACACATCGCTCAGGGATACTTCACCTTGATTTTATGGATCTGCTGTGGAGAAGGGGGTCTGTGGTGAAAGCCTACAACATCACTGGGAACTGAAACACATAACATTTTACATCAGTGTGTATATGAGACTTTTGGTAGGCAGAAGCACTGAGAAAGAGGAAGAGTTATCAATTTTCTCTCACTTAAACTGTATGGATGGGGTGTTAAGGACTACATGGACATGCCCAACGTCACCCAGCAAGTAACTTGAAGAACTGCCTTGGGGTTGTGATAACGGATGGGAGCCTGCGTGTGAAAATGAGGCTAAGGGGACGGGAAGCTCTACAGTGAACGTAGCCCACAGCCCTGCTTATTTGACCTGCAGTGTTTTCTCCATTATGAAAAGTCACGAACATCCCTCTGTTTCTCAAAAATTGCAAGATGTGGCAAGAGCGAGCCCAATTTCATTGGCGTGTGTCCGCCAGCTTGACTCAGTCCCTCGCACTTTCTACCATCTTGTGCCCAGCTGCTTCACTGACTTTCCTTGCCCTCCCTGGTCGCTAGAAGACCGGAGTTATAGTTTTGGATGCCAAGAGTCCTGGCACGCGCCGAATCCCTTGGAAGTTTTACAGAACTCCTTTGGATCTGGTTCTGTGTCAGTCAGGACAGTTGTGGGTTTTAAGTTTTATAAAAATAGCCAAGTCACAACTACTTAGAGTAACATATTTTAATGCTTGCTCATGCTACATCTCCCTCAGTGTTGGGACAAGAGCTCTGCTATTATAGTCATTTAGGCATAAATTGACAAACAGCTGCCGACGGAAATATGACCAGCAAGCGTTCAAGGTGGTCTCACACTGACAAATGCTTTGGCTTGAAAGTGACACGTGCAGCATCTGCTCACAGCTCATTGGTCAGCACTAGTCACATGGCCCCAGCCTACCTCAAGGGGCGTGGAGGTGTAATCCTATAGCGCGTGCAGAAGGCAGAGGAGGAGGAGGACTTCGTGAGCACCACTGGTTCCTTCTGTTAGCTTAGTTGTGGACACCTGCCCTGGGTCTTGAGCAGTGGCGTGTTGTTCCTAGAAGAGCTAGATTGCTTTGGGATTCCTTTGGACAGCTTTTCTATACAGACAGAGTACTCTGGGCATGAGGAACATGGAAGCATGTGAGGTTATGGTGTCCTATTGATACAGTTGTCAAGCTTTTATCCTGACTTCAGTTCCAGGCTTTTACTATGCACCATTGGATAAGTGTGCTGTGTGTCTGAGCCTCAGTTTCCTCAGCTTGAAGAATTGCACCCAACAGATTTGTGGAGATAATTAAACGAACTTAGTAAAGTCCAATGTCTCCATCAATGGTAGCTGCTACTTTTGGAGCTGGTTCATATTAGCAGTTATGAGAATGGGCTTACAAGTAGCTGTGTGACGTTGGTAAAGTCACCAACCTTCTCTGAGACTTAGTTTCTTCATCTTAAAAATGGGAACTCATTGTGCTATGTATGAAAAGCCCCTTGTATAAATTAAGCAATCAAGAAAAATGGTATTTCAGTATTTAAAATTTATTCTCAGGGCACCTGGGTGGCTCAGTTACTTAGGTGTTTGATTTTGGCTCCGGGCAACATCTCACAGTTCATGAGTTCAAGCCCCTTATCAGGCCCTTTGGTGCCAGCATGAGCCTGCCTTGGATCCTCTAGTCCTCTCTCTCAAAAGTAAACATTTAAAAACAAAACGGGGCACCTGGGTGGCTCAGTCTGTTAAGCATCCGACTTCGACTCAGGTCATGATCTCGCGGTCCCTGAGCTTGAGCCCCGAGTCCGGCTCTGTGCTGACAGCTCAGAGCCTGGAGCCTGCTTCAGATTCTGTGTCTCCCTCTCTCTCTGCCCCTCCTCCACTCACATGGTGTCTTCAAAAATGAATGTTAAAATTTAAAAACAAAAACACATTTTCATATGGGTTAGTATGCAGATGCTCCAATTCTTCCATTTCTTTAAAAACAAAACACTAACACAAACTTTTTGCTCTGCTGACCAATATCACTATCACCTGATTTAAGCTTGTTTTTGGCATAAAATGTTCTTATGTTACAAGCTTGTTGGTTATAAAACCACTTTCTGCCTGGGGCTCCAAGGCACACAGTTCTTCTCGTGACTATTCTGGACAAGTATACAAGAAATCCAAAACCTAAACCCGGTTCCCTAGACGTCTGTCTCCAGGAAAAACACCAAAGGATGAAAAAAGCATGCTTTTTGGGAGACTGTTAAGTGCTTTATTATTTTTTTTAATTCTCCAGACACTGCCCTGTGAGGTGGTTCTACTTGTTTCCATTTTATGGATGAGGAAACTGAGACTCAAAGAAGTTAACTACTGTCCAAGGTCACACGTAGGGCAGATCTCATATTTCAACCATGCCCAACTAGCTCTACTCTCGCATGCAATTTCTCCTGCCGGGGAAATGTTAGCTGCAAAACTGTTAGTTTTAGAGTCAACTTTGTAATGTGGCCATAGAGAAGTTAAGCAGTGTCTTAGATGAAATAATTTGAACATTTCACAGCTGCTTAATGGAGGGAAGTGGCTCCAAATCCCGTGTTCTTTCCCTGATTCTATCCAGCCTCCCATAGCAGGCTGACTCTTGGTTCTAATGTTGACTCCCCAATCACCAGGAATCTGAGGGACTCAGTCAGGACCCTCCCCACCTTGCTCTGGCACTGAGACCCACTTCATATAAACACCTCTCCATGGGGACCACATAACATGGCTCTGACACTGCCAAGTGGATGCACATCGGGAACCCATCTGCCAGCCAATCATCACTGTAATTTTTCATCTGCCTTTTACACAGGCAACATTCTACCCTGAGCTCTGAGTGACAGCAAGTAGGACACCAGACCTGCCCAGACAAGCTGCTTCAAGCAAACTGGAAGTGAGTAACCCTGGGTTCTCAGCAAGGGGGAGAGAGAGGAGGTCAGCACGGCAAATTTCAGCACCCAGATTTCTTGACAGAGAGAGGAAGGGGGAGCTTTTTAAAAGGGCACTCTCAAGCGTGCCCCAAAGATCCAGGTTCTCCCCCTGCTTTAGGGATGTCAGAGTTCTGCATGAAGCTGGCAGAGGCTCTGGGGGCTTTTTACAGACGGACAGAGCCATTTTCCTACACGATAGGGAATTTGGTTTGGGGAGTCATGGGATCTAAAGCAGGCCTGACATTTTAAACCCCAGCTAGTTTTCAACTCAAGTTCTGTGGATGGGGGTGGGGTAGAGACACAAAACTGGTGACTCTTGGTGTAAATACATGGCTGGCAGAATACAAGATTCCACAGGGCCCCAGATATGTCTTGGGTGGAGTTTCCTTAGGTTTTGGGAGTCTCCAAAGCTTTAACTTTTAACTCCAGAGCTTTAACATCGTAGATTGAACATTTAAATTAGCTAGAGTAAACAGAACAATTCCATCATTAAGGAAAGGAATGGTGGAGATGAGGAGAGGAGTGGGCTGGGAGGGACAATGATTCTTCTGGACTTTGATAGTTCCTTCCTGCGCAGGGCATGTATTTGGCAGACCAGAAGTTCTGGCCTCTCTGCCACCCGACTGCCTCTACTCCAGGGAGGTGGAGGGACCTACCTGATGGGGAAGAAAAAACTAGATCTTCCTTTTTTTTTTTTTTTTTTTTTTTTTTTTAAGGTGCGAATCCATCAGGATGATTGGATGAGCCCAGCTCATCCACATTGGGCTGCACTGCCTGGACTGTGAGTGTTAATATACCTGGCAGAGGCCGGCAGGTTAGGAGTTCCTAATTCCACTGCACCTAATTCCACTGCAAACATCTCCATCCTAGCCTGTGGCTGCCATCAGAGTTATAGCTGGATTTTCCAACCTGAAACTCATCTGTTGTATTTCTTTATTTGTTCAGAATCCAGGTGGGGAAGGTTGTCATATTTATTAGGTTCCTAGGATGGTTAATTTTAATGTGTCAGCTTGGCAAGGCCATTTTACTCAGGTATTTTTTTCCCCAGTCTAGATGTTGGTGTAAAAATACTTTTTAGATGTGATTAATATTTAGGGGTGCCTGGGGGGACTCAGTTGGTTAAACATCTCACATTCGCTCAGGTCATGATCTCATGGTTCATGAGTTCGAGCCCTGCATCAGACTGTATGCTGACATTTCTGAGCCTGGAGCCCCCTTCAGATTCTGTGTCTCCCTCTCTCTCTCTGTCCCTCCCCTGCTTTCACTCTGTCTCTCTGTCTCTTTCTCAAAAATAAACATTCAAAAAAAATTTTTTTAAAGATGTGATCAACATTTAAATCAGTTGACTTTAAGTAAAGCTAGAGTAGCCTCCATAATGTGGGTGGGCCTCATCTAATCAGTTGCAGTCCACAAGAACAAAGGCTAAATTTCCCAGGAAAAGCAATTTTGCCTCAAGACTGCAACATGGAAACCTGCCTGAGTTTCCAGCCTTCAGACTCAAGACTGCATCAAATCTTAATCTCCAGCCTGCTAGCTTCACTTAGATCTAACACTTATTAGTACCCACAAATGTCATGGTCAATTCCTAAAATAATTCCTATTAGAGAGTTGGCAATGTATCTTGCATATATATATATATACACACACACACACGTATGTGTACATATATATACACACATATATGTGTGTGTGTGTGTGTGTGTGTGTGTATAATGTCCTATTACTCTGTTTCTCTGGAGGACTTTAATACAGTCCCCCTATAACCTCAACAAATAATCACAGTGGCTGACATCATTAAACCCTCAATCTCAGAATTACTTACAAGGTAGACAACTGCACGTTTTCCATTTTATAAATGGGAAAACTGAGGCTTAAGACAGTTACGTAATTTGCTCAAGCCCATGCAACTAGAAAGTGGAAGGGATGTAGCATTTTAATCAAATTTTCCTGCAACAGTAGCTGATATTCTTAATCATTACACCACACCAGGAGAGAAAGACATACTCAAAGCAATGATGAAATGTGTATAATTAAAGTTAAGTTGGGTATTCTCATTTGATCATGGCCAAGTGAGGCAAATCCCTGTCTACCAATTATCTTGTAGTGAGTGCTTGTATTTTGAGGTTGTATGAACTGATCACATGTTAAAGCAGATACTAGCAGCCCTTGGGGTGCTCCCTTGGCCAGCCCCCTCAGTGTTTGCAGGGTCTGGCCTGTCTCTGATTGATCCTGCTGTGTTTGGTACTCTGATATTCACCATAATGAATAAATTTCAAGGATGGCTACATAGAACTAAAAAAAGAGCATGTGTGGTCTATCTAAAATTTGCTGTTAAAAAACTACAATATTAGCAAGAACAACAGCATGAAGAAAAAAAGGTATCTTCATAGATCAAATTCACCTTTGAGGATTTAGTCTGATGTTCATCTATTGACGCATTTATACAAAAGTCATCAAGAAAAATATACTGAGAATTTACTCTGTTCACGTCTTATTTCATTCACATGTTTATTAAAAATTATGGACTTCTTAATGCATCCTCTCTTTTTTTAAGGGTCACTCTCCCAAGTTTCTCCCTGTATTTCCCTACATAAACTAGTGTCCT
This sequence comes from Cryptoprocta ferox, assembly GCA_028646485.1. Lineage (NCBI taxonomy): Eukaryota > Metazoa > Chordata > Mammalia > Carnivora > Eupleridae > Cryptoprocta > Cryptoprocta ferox. Next base: position 43,299,064 of record CM053574.1, on the reverse strand, counting down.
TACAATGTGCCCACAGTGATAATAAAGGACATCCCTTCTATTCAGACTTTGTCATATCCACTGCTTAAAAATGTATCTAACTTATTTCTACTCCCCTTAGACCCTTGCTCTCTACTTTCCATAATAATACTTAGTTTGCTAAACTAATAAAGAGAAACAGGTTAATGGATATGGAATAGCCTAACAGTGATCCAGTCCAGGCAACATGTATTTTAGAAGAAAGATCTTTTAGAAGCACACCACTTCCATGCAGAAGGAGTGACTTTCATGGTGGACATTTCAGATCTTGTACTTTGGGTGGTTTTGGTCAGATGAGCTTTCTCAGTGTCCTGTCCAATGTCATGCCCTGTGTTGAGGACAAAACCACCACCATCTGGGAAGCTAGCAACATGTCCTCTTGTGTGACATCATTCTATTTGTTAATGGGATGATTTTATCACACAGTAAAAAAGAACCAAGTATTTGCATTAAGAAAATCATGTGTGACACATATAAAACCTAAGATAATGGTTAAAAGAGAACAGTTCTCTTCCAAGGATCTCCTTTCCACTTTCACAAAAATTTTACTTGACAGGTGGAAGCTACCTAATCAATATCTACTCTTTTTGTATTTTTCAATGGCTGAACCACCATTTTGTTAGCGTGACAAATGGACCTGATTTCTCAGCCTCCATGCATCTTTTCAGTAGTGTGTGTAACCAGATAACCAGTAAACTGGCATGTTTCTCCCAGGAAATTTCTTCAAGGACCAAAGACTCAACTAGGAGGGGCTTGTCTTTTGCTTTTCCCTCTTCCTCCTGCCTGGAAAGCAGACATCAAGGCTCTAACAGCCATTTCTGAACATAGAGAAACATTGAGATATGAAGCTACGTAATAGCCTTGCACAACATAGATACAGGACGAACGTGGTGAGTAGGGATTTATCCTGTCAGTATTGGACTATCTACTTCTAGAATTTTTACGTAATATATAAACTTCCACCTCATTGCAGCCACGGCACGTGTATATGTACCTGTTTTGTATAGCTGTAACTAAAACATCGCTCGTTTATTATTAAAATCTATTAAATGTATTATTCCAACAATGTTTTATGAATGGAACCAACTGGGACTTGAGTTTATTCACAGCTGACTGTTCCAATCACTTGGAAACTGAGTGATTCATAAGCTTTTGGGTCCTGGGTCCTGTATTTTGTTTTAAACATAGATCTTCAATTTTCATTGTTGCCTGACCGTTGCTACTCATGGAGTATCTAACAAATTTGTAAAGAAGTCATTGTCCACAGAATGTAACTTTCACTTTAGGTGGAAAAGCCACGTCTGCCTCTGCTTCTTCCTCCTTTGTTTTCCCTTGGAGTTCAAGTAAAATTAAGCCTGGTGTAAATTGTTGAAACCTACCCTCCATTTTCTAAACCGTATCTGTCTTAGAGATTTTAACACCTGTAAGACGTTTGTTATTCTCACTTGTCCTCATCAGGAACTGAATAAAAAGACATTTTGACATCTTGGAAAGAATGAGGTTTCTGAACTTAGGCTGATCTGTTAAACCAGTTAGTTGAGCAAGGCCGGATGAACCCTCAGGAAAAATCATGAAAACTAAATTAAACTGCACACAAAAAGCAATTTACCAGCAATGAACCTAATTCATAATTTGCCTCCTCTGGAGAAGAATATTCTGCCTTGGCTGCATGCCAACAAGAGCTCCATGCGATAATCTATAGGATTGCACAATTCCTCTTAGGACAGTTATGAAAGGAAAAATAACATTTGTTCTGCCAAAGTATGTGGACTTGCTGACATTTGCTGAAATACAGATATCATCTAGGCGAAAAGTGAACAGGATGTTACCCTTAAGGTGCTTCAGAGAGCAAGTATGTTACCGATCTTTTCCACACATACTTAAGGCAGCTTGAATTTCTGGTAATTGTGAGGGCTTGACTCTTGCAACTATTTCCAACAGACCCCTGGTGACTTTTGGCTTTGTGAAGATTATTCCTATGATATACTCAACCTGGTGAGAAATTGTTCCTTGCGATTTTCAGTAACGTTTTTCTATTTCTCCACCTGCTGGAATGGTGATTGAAGAGGGGGATGGAATGTGGAATTGTGGGTGGGGAATGGAATCCGCACACTTTAAATCAAGTGTATCTGTCATATGAACTGCTGGATTCTACAGCGAACAGGAGAAACATGCTGGGAAGGGATGGGGAGAGACATACCATACATTTTATATCTCTGCAGAGACTATTGGGGAGATTTTTAAACAATGGAGATTATCACCAATCCATAGGGGATACGTTCATGCCTGGATATGTGAAGGGGAAAACACAAGAGATTTGACAGCTAATGGCAAATCTGGATAGTCCTGCTTAGATGTTAATCAAAGTTAAGCATAGATTAGAAGTACTACCAATGGGTAAAAGCATTTCAAGATGAAATATGGTGAATAACTCAGAAACAGAAAATATTGACAGTAATGGACAAATTGTTCAGTAACAGAATCAAAAAGAACTTGGCCAACAGTCATCAAAATATTAGAGGATCACAAAACAATCCATAGGAATTAGGAAATTTGTTTCAATAATATCTATCTAAAAACTAAGAATCCAACTGCAAAAAGACTTCATGTTGACAGAGATTGAATGTGATGGTTTAAAAATCACTTTTAAGATGATTTTATACACTAGTAAATTAAAACTCAGTGCTTAGACTGCTGGTTTGCAGTGTTGCAAGGAAAACAGCAGCCCTCTTTAACACAGCATCTAGGATTTGAAGATCAATTTTGGCTTTGAGTCAGGTGGAAGCTAAGAAACTAGTAAGAAATTAGTAAGTGAAAATGTCAATGTTTGAAAGGGCCTTTGATATCGCACTGATGTAAAATTTTACAGTTCAACAGAAACATTGCACAGTTTGGTTAGATGGAGTGGTTAATGAAGGATATACTTGGCAGTGAATCAAATCCCAATAGAATTCACATCAAGAAATACAGAGATGTTGCCCCCTGTATGCCAGGCACTGTGCTGCGTGCTGTGAAGCCAAAGATGAATAAGTTAGAGCATTGGTCTCTAAAAATTTATAGTTCGATCAACAGGAAAGTGACATGGTAGAATGCATGAAATGAGACGTATATAGTTCCAGGACATGTACAAGATACAGAAAGAATACAGGAAACCAAGGAGCATTGTTTAGTGGGCATGACTCAGTGGTAAAAGGTGAGAAAAATGCAAAGTTTTAGGGAGAAATTTCTATCTGAGCTTGGTAAAGATAAAGAGGAACAAATCAGAGCCATTTAAAGATGTATAACAAGAAACAATTGGGAATCACTAATAGGACCATTTGCTCTTTTGAAAGAAGGGAGCAAGAGCCAGATGAGCCATTAGTGTCTCTCCCAGACCCAGAATTCAAATCTTTAATGTTGTCACTCTGATTAATGTTTGGGGTTTGCATAATCATCTTATTAATTAAAAAAGTTTTTTTTTGTAGAACTGAACTGACAAAGTCCTTTCATTCTTTAAGTTTGAAAGAGCTTGTTAGATCATTTTTGATTTCCCCATGTCATTAATTTATTCAACAAACACCTACTGAGAAACTACTATGTGCCAGGCTGGCGAGCACTGTGTTAAGTACCCATAATACAACAAAAAAATAAAAGAGCCAATATCCTTGCCCTCGTGAAGCTTATGTTCTAAGAGGAAGAAAAAGACAATAAATAACTCACATATAATAAATGTGTCAATATCCTAAGTCTATCAAAAGGCTATTGTTAAGGGAGAAGATCAGGGCACATGTGGTGTGGGTAGGTCTATGTCTCTGCCCAAGGCAGGCTTACTTTATTCCTACTGTCCCAGCATAAATATCCTCAGCACCCCCTTTAACTCTATAAGATGCCCCAGCTTGGGGCAGACACTACAGAAACTAGTTCCATAGTTAGAAGCATTTGGAATGTTCGCCCGTATACCTGGGTGTGTCTAGTGGGCCATGTTACAATATTTAACATGGTAATCCAGGTAAGCTTCTCATAGGAGGGGACTCCTGAGGAAAAATGGGAAGGAAGCGAGAGAGTGAGCCACCAGATATTTCAGTAAGGACTGTTCCAGGCAGAGAAAAGATCTAGGCCAAGGCCCTAAGATTTCAAGGAATGCAAGCAAAGCAGTGCAGCTGAAGTGGAATGAATGGAGGAGAGAGAAACAGGAGACAGGGCCAGAGCTAAAAAGGAGCAGGGGCCACACTGGGGAGAGCCCAAAGCCACTGTAAAGGGAGTTGAATTTTCCTCTCAGTCCCGTGGGAACTCATGGGGGTTCCTATAAACACAGGACATAATCTGACTTATATTTTAAAATTATCACTTTTCCAGTTCTTTGTGGAATCTAGACTTTGCGAAGAATACTCTAGGAGGCACAAGTAAAGGGAGTCTATCTAGGTAGGAGACTCGTCCTCTAAAATGAGTAAGAAACGGTCATGGCTTAGCACAGGATAGTAGCAGAATATGTGGTGAGAAGTGTTCAGATTCTGGATATGTTATAAAGCAGCAAGATTTCCTGATGGACAGGAAATGAAGGGATGAGTTTCTATCTTGAAGCAGTAACAAACAATTCCTTGCAGAACTGGTTCAAAAACTTTTGAGTTTGGGTTGTGATTGACCTCTTAAGAAAAGAATCACTTCTCCCACTTGGCTTTAAAGCCTTGACTTCCCTTTCAAAGCATTTGCAAAGTGGTGAGCCCCATTGATGACCCACTGCAAACACAGCATCTTCTGTCTGGTGAATATTAAGGATTGTTGCAATATGTAGTTCTGATGAACTGCAACATAGGGTATGCGCCACATTCAAGGAATTCTGTCAAAGATGGAGCCTTCCAAACAGTAGCAAATAGTAATCAATATGTTGAATGGAAAGCTTATATTGTGAAATGGTGAAGAGTGTGGATGGTAGCACATCCAAGGGGTGATGTATTATTGTGAGTGGCGTAGCAGAGAGAGTTGGAAGTTCTGCCCATGCCACTATCTGTCACTGTCACCACATCCCTTGAACACTCTGAGATGAATGTCCTTAGTTGTAAAAGAAGCATTTTACTGTGATTATAGCTCTGTTCTTGTGTTAAATATATTTTTGGCTCTAGCATTCTATAACTCTGTAAATATTTGGGAATCAGGTGAGAAGAATAAGGCTATATAGACAACTAGGATTCTGAGCTCACCTCATTATTGTTATCTTTAGTGCTCTTTTTTGTGTATATGTATATGTAAACTGGAGATCAAGGACTGATGTCTTCTCTAACAATATTTCCATAGGCCATAAATCAGAGAGGTCCTTATCACAATGATTAAGAACACAGGTGTGGTTTTAAAGAAGATTAAGCATTAACTGTATTTTAGGAGAGTTGTGCTATTATATAAAAATAAGATATATTGGTAGTAACAATTTATTGGGCATTGGGCTCTGCCTACTTGGGATTCTGTCTCTCCCTCTCTCTGCCCCTCACCCTTTCATGATATCTCCCAAAATAAACTTAAAAAAGGAAATCTTCTAATTCTAAACAAAAACAAGTGTATGTACTCTTCAACTACATCCTACTTAATACCTATTTTAGAGAGGGAAGTGGAGCCACAGAAAACTGGGTCACTTGCCCCAAATTATATGAACTCAGGCAGTTGACCTCCAGAACCTATACCACCTCAGTCACCCTACTCCACCCTCTCCTCGAGAAACAGAGGATTAGCAGAGTGTCTGACAATAATATAAAGTTAATAAATGCAAGCTATTAGGGATGACGGTTATTATAGCAGTGGGAATTCAGTACCTGCTGGGTAACTGAATGAATCCATGAGTCATCTACACTGAGGCAGTGAGGTGATAATTGAAATCAGGAAGAAATGAGCTCATTCAGGGGGAGAGGACAGAGAAGGGCCGAGGACTGAAATTTGGAAGCTGGATAACTACATGCCCTAATACACACTTGGGTGGTGTTCAATCTGGAAGTGACTCTTCTCATAACCTGCAGAAGAAACAGATCTATCCTCTCAAACTGGTCTAGTGAGTCTTGGATTTGAGTTCTAACTCTTTAAAACTGTTTCGCTGACCTTGCTTCAAAATCTTGTCTTCCCTTTCAAAAACATTTGTAAAATGGCAAATCCTACCTCTAAGAGTCCATGAAAATTTAGTTGTAAACACAACTGCTTCTGTTCAGTAAAGATTAATGTGTTTCTGATATGGATATTTCTGATTAATTGCTATTGAAACTCCTGAGCTTAATGTCAAAGTTGCAAAATGAACTCTTAAATAGACTCAAAAGACAAGAGGCCACGTGCCCTTGAACATAACCCAAAGGAAAACACATGAGACAGTCTTAAATTCATGGTGACATGAAAGATCCCTATTGACTTTGTGAAGAAACCACCAGGTCATCATTTTATAAGAGACTGTCCTTTGATATGGACCTGTCTGAAACATACTTTCTAAAACACAGCTCTTGACTTCACTGGTTAAACATTTATCAGTCCTTCAAAAATTATACTTTGCAAGTCTTGATCTCCAAAGTCATATTAAAAGAGACAAATGGAAAGAAAATCTAGTCAACAGAATACAGGCTTTACCCAACTGGCTATAATATGCATTGGTAGTTAAGGGGAATAGTATTTGGTAACATCCATCAGCAAAGTGTCATCCTGTTGAGTCTGGGAGTTAAGTATTATTAAAGTTGTTCAAATGAATGACAGAGTCCTATCCCTGGACACTGCCATATGACTATTATTTGGTCATGACATCATGCTTGGACTAAATCAAATCAGTTGTTCATAAAGCTCGAATGGAATTAAGGTAAAGAGAAAAAATGAGCATGTTACTTTTTAAAAACATACCAATGCCATTTGTTCTCTCCTAACTACCTACCATGCAGGTTAAAGTTACCAGTGATTTGAATACAAGGAGTAGGCTAGGTGTTTTTCTCATTAGGCTAGTGAGGAATATTCAGTTTTAAATGCTACCCATAGATGTCCTCTGTCATTTCACACCATTCTCCAATGTCAGGTAAGAGGGGGTTCATCCTGCATCAGAATCAACTCAGAATCCAGCAAAAGATGTAAATTTCTGAGCACCACTCCAGAAATATTAGAATTTCGAGAAGGTAGTTTGAAGAATCTGCCTTTTTGACAAATCCTCTACTTTCTATCAAGTTTGAAAATCAATGGATAGGACATAAAGACAGGTGGTCATGTCTGATCTCTGCTTCCTAATAGCTGTGTGACCTTGGGCAAGTGACTTAATGCTTCAAAGTCTGCTTTTACTTGTGTATACAAAGAGGTTAACACCAGCGTGCTTACAAGGTGGCGTTCAAGTTGAAATGAGGTAACCTATGTGAAATTGGTTTGTCAACTACAAAGCAAGGCATATGTGTAAGACACTACTATTGTTGCCTGGTCATTTCCCTTCTCCTTATCCATTCAGCTGGATTAGGATGCCATGGGTAGCAATTACATGTCAAATATGGGCAAAGAATTACAGACGTGTTTGATGTCTTCATTCTAATTCTCTTCAAGTCTGTTTTTAACCTCATAACTGTAAATTACGAAAAGGATGTGTCTATCTTCAACCCTTTCAAAAAGCATTGGCTTGTAAAATTTGTCTCTATGATGTTGTCCATGTTTTGAATCTGCTCTATTTATCCATCTATTATGTGGAAAATGTCACCTTTCAGCTGAGAACATCTCTCACCCAACCATGATGAATTACCACCAGTAGCAATAGCTCTTGTGAAAATAGGGAAATAAGTCTGCTTCAGTACACATGGCTAGGAACTGATAAATAAAATGGATATTTCTTGATTCTAAAATAATATTGATTGATAGACACCTTTGGTTCAATAACTCTCAGGGAAAATACTAACATATATATATATATATAAAACCTTATTTATAGAGATTTATCTTAATTTTATTTATGAAAAGGAAATGAAATATAGCATAATCAGTTTAATATAAAAAGGGGATAGAAAATTGTGTCAAATTTGTCTCAGTCTTAGAGAAAAAATAATTTGATCGGATAAATCCGTATGAAGTGACAATCTCCAAATAATGATTAGATGTTAAAACAAAAATATGATGGTTAAGAAATAAGACACATGTGCTAGACTGTAGTACCTGTTTAAGTATTCACTCTTCATCCTTCTAGACCCATTTCTCTGAGAACACTCCCGATGGCCTGCCCCTCCTAGAGGATACTCAGGACCCAACGTTGCTATCAACCTTGGCCATGAGACTTGATTTGGTCAGAGAAATATAAGTAGAAGTGAGCTGTGCTATTCACAGATGAAGAAAACATGGAGGAGAGCTGATATGGACTGCCATTGTCATGTCACTTCATTTTTCGGAACCATTAAGATTTGAGGGGCTACTTGTTATTGTAGTATAACCCAGTGGGACCTAATTCACGCAGTGTGTTCATTCTAATCCACCTTCTCCTGTTTTATTTGTAATCAACACTTATAAATACTGACAGGGAAGTTTGGTTAGGCTAGATATGCGAGTCTTGATGTCTGGCTATGAAATGTATAGATTAATTGCTGGATAAGAGAAATACTTGTTCATACATTGAGCATACAAAATGTTCACCTACTAGGCTGAAATGAATGCAGCCAATCAGATGGCTGGTGGATGAGGGGCTGCAGTGACATGATCGGACAGAAAAGAATAATATATGTATTATTATTTTAAATGCTTATTCATTTTTGAGAGACAGAGACAGAGCATGGGTAGGGGAGGAGCAGAGAGAGAAGGAGACACAGAATTTGTAGCAGGCTCTAGGCTATGAGCTGTTAGCACAGAGCCCAACACGGGGGCCGAACTCCAGAGGCTCAAGATCACCACCTGAGCTGAAGTCAGATGCTTAACCGCCTGAGCCACCCAGGTGCCCCATAACATAACAGTATTTTATGTTAACTATGGTGGGCGCTGTTGTCCGTTTGTGGTTTGATTCTTCTATTTTCTGTTAGCTTTGTTTTTTGAAATACTGAAATGATTTTATTTTTCTCTGTATCAGTTTTATTTTTTACATTTATTTATTTTTTAGAGACAGAGAGACAGAGAGAGAGAGAGAGAGAGAGAGAGAGAACAGGGGAGGGGCAGAGAGAAAGAAACACAATCTGAAGCAGGCTCCGGGCTCTGAGCTAGTGGTCAGCCCTAAGCAGGGCTCGAACTCACCAACCGTGAGATCATGACCCAAGCTGAAGTCGGACGCTTAACCGACTGAGCCACCCAGGCCCTCCTCTCTGTATCAGTTTTCAATTAAGTATTCTTTTAGAATTCTTTTAGTGGTTTTGACGACACATCCTTGATTTGAAACAGTTTGCCTAAAATTAGTACTTGTATCACTTCCCTAAAGATGCAAGAAATTTAATCCTTGTATTCTCCTGCCATTTGTGCTAGGGATGCTGTGGTTCTATATATCATGGTTTCTGTAGAAAATTTAGTTCTTAGACTTGCCACTTCTTTGAAAATAGTGAGTTTTCTTCCCCTGGATGCTCTCATGATTTTTTGTTTTGTTTTCGAAAGATTGACATTGAACTCTATGTCCCACTGTAATTTTCTTCCTTTATCCTGCATGGGAATCACTGAGCTTACGGAATCTGTGAATTGATTTCTTTGGTAGAAGGTCAGTATGAACACTTTGTGATGGTCTCTGACACTAATGCTCCCCCAAAAAAACCATAGGCCTATATCAAACATTGATAATTACAAAAGAAAAAAGATAAAGTGAGATTTAATCAAAAGCTGAAAACTTCAACTCTTCAAAGGACATCTTGAAAACATGAAACCACAGACTGGGATAAAATATTCCCAATAAATATATCTGACAAAAGATTCATAGCTAAGATGACTAAGAATTCCTCCATGGCGGGGGGTGGGGGGTGGGGGGGAAGACGGGGAGAGAATTCCTCCCAATAGTACAAAAACAAAAAAACCAACTTAAAACAATATGGAGAGATTTTGAATATATAAATGATCAATCAGCACTTTTAAAAGTGTTCTACATCATTATTCATCATTAGGAATCCAACTTACAACCTGATGAGATACTACAGCACATTCATTGGAAAGGTTAAAATTAAGTTTATCATCAAATGTTGTCTATGATATGGAGCCACTTGGACTTTCATATGTAGTTAATGGGAGTGGACAGTACTACCCCACCTTGGAAAAAGGTGTGGTAGTTTCCCATAGATGTAAACTTAGGACTTGAGGAGGTTATGTGATTAATCACAAAAGCGCATCAAAAATCAAATACAATTCTTTTAACAATGGTGTCTCATTTATTTATTCACCTGTACATGGATGTCTGTTGCTTCCATTTTGGGGTCATTATGTATAAAGCTGCTATGAATATACATCTGCAAGATTTGAATTCACATATGAAGAGGATGTTGAGAAATAGAAACCTCAAAGATTGCAGGTGGGGATTTAATTGTATAATCACAGTGATGAGCAGTATTCCTAAAAATTGAACAAGTGAAAAATTATAGGAGTACCTAAAAAACTGACTAATGTTCTGTTCTTTAAAGGCTGGGGATTGAGGGAGGCTTGGAGAAAACCCCAGAATGCAGCTTTCCCCTGCTCTTTGCAAAAGCCAACTTCTAGAGAAATAATCAAGATATTTAACAACTGGTGTGTCTTGGGCACTAGCCAGTCAGAACTGATGCCTGGCTTGGTGGCTCTCTACTGTACTTGGAGTTGACTTTGAGATTGCTGGTTAAGAAATGGGTTCAAGCACTCCAAGAGATCCTGAGAAAGGGGCCAATGGCAGCAGCTCAACTAACCAGTGTGAAAGTAATTTTGTATTTTAACAAGAAATACAGTAAAAGAATTACACTTGTATTTAACAAGTGGTACCAGCACTTTGTAGCTTAATATCACACCTGGTCACATCCTTCTACTATACTTCGGGGGTGCAGAAAAAAACAAACATTCATCTTAGGTCTATCCTGAGGTTTACTTTCAATTCTTCCTAGGCCTCTGTGTTTTTCATTCTCATTGGGTACTACTGATGCAAGACTGTATTAATAGCAAATATGACCTTCATTTGTAACTAGCAAATAACCAAAAAATGGACTATTAGATATTTCTTTTATGGGGCTTCAACAGCCATCATGATTTCCATTGCATGCCCACACCAGATACCTTGTTGCCCTCCATTATCTTTACCCATTACCTGGGCATCATGCCCTAAAGTTTCTTTTGTTTGTATTAACTCCCAAATTCTTGCTTTTTTGGATAAAAAAGCCCAATTCTCTTTTATTCACCATTTCAACTTCCCAGCCATGCCTGTCAATCACTAATACATTTATTCATGCAATGGAATCTCAACTCAGTGGAGTCTCTTCTATAAACCTGGTTCTGTGGAAAAATAAACAGAACTGTACTAGGTTCCTATCCTGATGAAGCTTATAGTCTTACTAGGGAAACACATGTTTAGGAAACAATTACACTCGAAATGCCAAATTGAAATGGTCCAAGATAAGGGGAGAAGAGAGGAAAGAGCACACAACAGGGCTATGGGAACTGTAGGGTGTCGAGAGGGGCAGTGTGGCTTCCTAGAGGAAGGCATCAGCATGCTGAGATCTGAAGCATGAGTGGGAGGCAGTCTTGGCTGTGACACTCCCTTAGTAGACACACCAGGCTACAGGTGGAACAAGTTGAAATCTCTCTTTAGATACATAGATAAGGTACTTTAATTTACGAAACCAGTATCTAAGATGAGCTGGCCTTATTTTGGACTCTATACTGTAGTGAGGCTCTCCTGGATTGATGATTATTGCTATTTCTGGCTTCATGGTTCCCCTGTTGGCGTTAAAGACTTATTGATGAGACAAAGACACTCATAAATGAGGAGAGCAATTTAGCTCTGTAGCCTGGGGACATTACTGTCAAAAGGCACTTAAAATGATAGCTTAAGAGCAATTCCCTTCCATGCTGTGCTGTATGATTGGTGCTCCATTCTCCCTACTCCCCAACTCTCCCTATCACTCAACACTTGGAAACAGCTTAATTCCTTACAGCTTAAATTTTTTTTTGTTTTTTAAATGGAGCTATTATTTAAGGAAAAGGAGTTGAAAATCCCTTGGTAGGAGAAAAATCTATTTAAGAATATAAAGATTTTCACATTAATTTTTAGGTTTTTTTTTAATGTTTATTCATTTTTGAGAGACAGAACACAACTGAAGGAGGGGCAGAGAGAGAAGGAGACACAGAATCTGAAGCAGGCTCCAGGCATCAAGCTGTCAGCACAGAGCCTGACGCAGGGCCCGAACTCATGAACCATGAGATTATGACATGAACGAAAGTTGGACACTTAACCAACCGAGTCACCCAGGTGACCCTCTTCACATTAATTTTTAAAAGGCAGTGTGTGTACAGATTATAGCTACCCAAAAAGTGTTGCTCAAAATTTGGGAATTCCTAACACAATTGGGGTTTCTGGGTATTATGAAAACAGAGGACTCTGTAATTAATTTTAAGGTCATATTTCTAATTACCTTACAGATCAACTAGGTCATCCTCTTAGAGCTGACCTAGATTGATAGGGCAGAGTAAGCCCTCATTCACTTTTAGAAGTTCTTAAAGTTTTAATTCTTTCCAGTCAGGTACTCTGGGCCTTCAATTAGTTTTCACTGTGCTGTGTTTTACTTTGTGTGCTTTTGAAATGCCAGAGATTAAGCCTCTGGGGCACCCCACAGCAAGACTGGCCATGATGCATCTTACCATATAGCAATAGCCTAATATGTAACCAGATTTCATTAAGATAAAACTGAAAAAAGGTCTTGCACTTAAATATTGTGGAAATAAATAAAAACCACCCAAATGAGAACAAAGGCTATTTATTCAGAGCTTGCTACAGCAAAGGCATCGGCTTCCATCACTGGGTTTTGGCACACTCAAAGGCAGGCAGATGTGTAGGAAAGCCTCATCATGGAAAGAAGGGAGAGCTTTAAGTGTACCCTGGTTGGAGGCTGGTTAGGCATGCTAACTAGAAGTGGGGCATCCCATGTTATTGATTGGGGTACATGTTTGGCTTTCTCTGAATGATCCTAACTTGAAAGCAGGGGCAAAAGGCCAGGAATCACACTTATAACAACAAATAAATTGCCAGAAATAACAAAGAATAATGATAATTAAGACCTGGCCAATGTGGGCCAATGTTAAAGGGGTTTTTACTTGGCTTTCTGGGTTGTTCTTAGGAGATAGCAGTCTGATTACTACAAGTCTGACTTGTAGATAGCCAGCTAATTGATTTCCTTGGAAGGTTGCTGTGGTTGGTTTCTAGGGCTGCTTGCTGAAGATTCTGGGTTAGAATTTTTTTATTATTAATATTATTATTATTACTATTACTATTTGGTCTAGCAATTTTATATTTGTATGTTCAGTCTCTCAATATATTTATGAGGTATGCCTCTTAGATAGTGCAAGTGTGTGTTTTCCTTACACTGGAGTTTTTTTGCAAGTTTCCCAAGTACCTTGTTATCAGATGATTTAGGGGATGTTAAGAGGCAGAATAAGAATGTTTGCAGTACAAAATTCTGTTTAATCCTATCTGGGTAGAGGCAGGCAGAGCTAATTCAACTATAGAAGGATATAATACAAATGGGAAAGATTGAAACCCTGAAACTCAGCTGGGTATCGGATAGGCCAGGCACTGCCAGGGATGAGAAGGAAGACAAAGAAGGTTCAAGAATCCAACTTTGATAAAGATTTGGGATCAAATTCAGCTTTAGAAGCCCAGAAAAAAAAAATCAGTTGTTACATTTATTTACTACCATTAAATATGCTTTCAGTTCATGCTAAGGGCTATGTTGAACATCTTTTTTCACTATTCTGTATACTCCTTATTAAAACCCTATGAAGTCAGTTTGGGAAGATTAAGGTTCAGAAAAACTAAGCGTTTTGCCCAAGTCCCTCAGGAGCAAAGAGTTGAGCTGATATTGGAGACCAGCAGGCTGATTCTGGAGTTGGATTTGGGTTTGGCCCCTTTTCCCTGCTTCCCAAGCTCCTACTCCAGGTGGCCCAGCCTACACCCTCAAGCTGAACAAGTCTCTTGCCACTAGACAGCCCAACAGCAAAGTAGCTCAAATGGTGAGGATTAAATGATAATGCCATTTCCCCCCAAATTTCTCCTCTTTTGAGTACAAAGAACAAAGAAATTTCAAGTCTACTGCCTAAGCAAATAACCAACCAGAGTAAGAAATTCCAGTGTCTCCCTCATTCTTTACACTTTTTCTCTCTATGAGGCTGTCTCAAAGTCTTCTTTATCACTTGCTTGGGAGGGGAATGTGAAGAAGTTCAGAGGGAGAAGAACACTAGAGGGGATTGGGCTGGTGGACAAAGTCTTTGGCATCTGATTTAGACTTTCTCTGTCCCTCTTTTCTGTTAGGACATCGTTAAATTATTATTTGCTAAGTGCAACACAGGGTGCCAGATAGTGAGCCATGGTTTCACACCAGAGCACATAAGAAATTCAAATAGATATGTTTCTTCTCACAATGAAGAGGAAATATAAGTACTTCTGGAGGAGATACACAGCATGCCTTGAGGTGCCCAATGGGAGGTCAAGGCAGAGCAGGTAGGGTGTAGAGGGAGATGGGGTGGGGGGGGGAGAGAGATAAAGAAGGGGTAAAAAGGGGAGAAGGATCCATGGGTAGAATGCTTTGGGGTTCCCAGGCTAGGGCTGGGTTGGTCAATTCGAACAAGAATTTTAGTAATTCCCGTGGGGGTTATATCTAAAGGGTGCATAAGGCATACAGGTGCTGGGAAGTAGGGAAGACTGTTGATCACAAGGGTGATTCTATCAGGAACTTAAATTTGCTTGTCACTCTGTAGGTTGCTATCTAGGACATGTACTTACATGAGGCATCTAGTCAAAGTTTAAGGTCCCTCTATAGGCCACTTGGCCAAACAAAACAGATGCCAATGCAGTAATACAATGAAGTAGTTCAGCTAAACTTGACAATTCCCCTCTTTAGTCATCAGTTTACATGAATGGGAAAGAGTAGATGGAGTTGAATGATTGTGGCAGGGTCTCCTCACACAACTCCTGGAGAGCCGGGGGTACAAGTTCTTGGCACTAACTGTTTGTTGATAGCTCTGTTTAGATTGTGGATTACTTAGCGCCTATTTTCAATTGTTGAATTTCAATAGAAAGGTATAATGAAGTTGAGCAGATAGAAGGTATACAGAGGTGGGCAGAGAGGAATGGTACCCTCTTTAATTTGGAAGCCTGAGTAATGATGTAATACCTGGACCAAGTCTTACAAAGTGTACTTAAGCAGCAAAAGAAGCTTCGAGTAAAAAAGTATGTGTGGTGGAAGGAAACTAAGGAGCAAAGACATGGAGGACTACATGAGCAGAGGGGACTGCCCAGGTGGGAGGACCGTAAGCAGACTGTGAATAGAGTCAAAAAACACAGGGTGGGTTGCAATATTGGACTAGAGATCCTTAACTTCTCCTTAAATTCAGGATTATTTGTAATGAAGAGGGATGTTGAGGATGCAAAGTCAAATGATCTCAAGCACTGTCAAAGGAAGCTGCAGAGAGATTGGCACCAAAACTCTAAGCTCCTCAGTGACCATGAGCTCTCTACCTAAACTAGCCACTGTTTTGCGGGGCCAGAAGCCCAGAAAGATAAATACTTTGTAACTATCTCTGAGACTACCCCTCCCTTCAAAACCACAAGCCCACCCCAGAAACTGAGAATTATAAAAGAAAAACTAAGTTAACTTCTTAAGTAGAAGGCAAATCCTTAAATTAAAACTTATTTTTAGGTCCTTTGTCCAAATCAATGATCATTATCTTCCTTGAGGTCTAAGAGGACTCCACAGACAACGCTTGGAGTACTGGCAATTTTGAATCATTCAGTGACTTTTTTTCCCAAAGGAAAAATTCATGATAATCTTGATAAGGCCATTTAATAAAATTATTTTTAAATATAGTATGTAGTTTTTATGTTTATAAGTTTATTTATTTTGAGACAAAGTTCACATTGGGGAGGGGCAGAGAGACAGGGTGAGAGAGAGAATCCCAAGCAGCCTCCCTACTGTCAGCTTAGAGCCCAACATGGGGCTTCAACACAGACAGTGAGATCATGACCTGAGCCGAATCCAATAGTCAGATGCCTCACTGACTGAGCCACCCAGGTATCCCAATACATAGTTATTTTGTAAGTGTGTAGCCCATTTATTTATTCACTGATTGATTGCACTTGAACTGTTTAGAGTTTTAGGCTGTTAGGAACAAAGTTTCTACGAACATTTGTGTACAAGTTTTATATAGATACAGGTTTTCATTTCTTTTGAGTAAATATCTAGGAGTATAATTGATCGGTTGTAGGGTAGTCCTAGGTTTACTTTTAAAAGAAACTTCCAGGGGCACCTGGGTGGCTCAGTCAGTTAAGTATCTGACTTCGGCTCAGGTCATGATCTCACAGTTCATGGGTTTGAGCCCTGCATTGGGCTCTGTGCTGACAGCCTAGAACCTGGAACGTGCCTCAGATTCTACAGCTCCCTTTCTCTCTGTCCCATCTCTCTCTTTCAAAAAAAAAAAACAAAAAAAAAAAACCCCAAACAAACCACCACCACCACAAAAAAACAACTTCCAAACCATTTACCATCCCATTTTCATGTTACCTTCCCACCAACTATGTTGAATTCAAGTGGTTCCATATTATCACTAAATTTGATGGTGTGAATCTTTTAATTTAGCCATTCTGATGGGCATGCAGTGGTAACTCACTTTTTTCCCTGCTTATTAGTCATTCAAATATCTGTTCAAAACCTTCCCTCGTTAAAAACATCGGGCTTGGCTTCTTAGATTGAGTATAAATCCTGGATGTGAATTATTTTTCAGATATACTTATTTGGCCTATTTTATCAGTCGGTTTCATCTTTTCATTTTTTTCCAAGAGTCATTTGAAGAGAAGTTTTAAAATTTCAATTATAGCCCAATTTATTAATGTTTTTCATTTATAATTTTCAATTCTGAGACTAGTCAGTCTCAGAAATAGTTGCAAGGTGTTTACCCTAACCTCTGGCCCCTCAAACTTAGGCTTTCACTTCCAGTCATGGTGTAGTAATCCAATGCAAGCCAATATGCCCACTGCGAGAATCAGAAAAGCCAGTTACCAAAGACCTATGTTTGAAGCTCTAATAAGGAGAAGACGTAATAAGGAGTAGATAATCTGGAACTCATATGGGGGTTGAAGGGTCTTCTGATGTGAGCTGAGCCTCACTAGTCAAGTTTTCTCCTGGGATATTTGCTGATACAGACTACAAACAGGCTAAGGCTTAATCCAGAGAGATAAATTCTATTTGAGCAAAGAGTAAACTTCAAAATTTTTTGTGGGCACTTGACCCTGGCTGATAGAAGCAGGCTCACTGACGGCCCAGATATGGCAATTACCAAATTACAATTTGAAAATAGTTACGATGAGTAAGGGAAGATGGATAAAATGGACAAAAAGATTTATAATTTCAGTAGAAATTCTAAAAATCATCCGATATCCTAGAAATTAATATCAGTGAATTACACAGAAACTGAACAGGCTTAACAGATAAGAAATAGCAAAAAATAAGAATAGTGAACTTGAAAATGACTCAGTAAAAATTGTCGAAACTGAAGCCTAGAGAGAAAAGATAATTAAAAAAATAAAAAGACTTTAAGAGATGTGAGGGACACAGCTAAAAGTCTAAACATACATTTGGAGCATTAGAAAGTATTAGAGGGAGAGACAAGAATGAGTCAGCAGTAACAGCTGAAGAAATGACTAGTAATTTTTCAAAACTCATGAAAAACATCATCTCAGTTTCTATAAGCTCAATGACTCCCAAACAAGATAAATAAAGAATACTCTGGGACCTATTATTGTCAAATTGTTGAAAGCTGAAGGCAAAGAAGAATATCTTGAAATCATCCAGACACACACACACACACACGCACACACACAGAGAGAGAGAGAGAGAGAGAGAGACAGACAGAAAGAGAGAGAGAGGAGAGGAGGGGAACAGAGAATAGGAAATGGTCTTTGTGTTGACAGCAAACAGTCCAATGTGGGGCTCAAACTCACCAACTGTGAGATCATGATCTGAGCGGAAGTCAGATGCTTAACTGACTGAGCCACCCAGGCATCTCAGAGCTGACTTTTTAATAGAGACTATTAATCTTTAAGAAATGAGGAAAATTAGAACAACCCCACTGATCAGCATTTATTCCAATTTGGCAGTATTTCTCAAATTCAAGGTGCTCAGGCCTTTCCACTGAGCAATTCCATCTCTCCCTTTAATCACGTATGTGTATAAGAGCAAGAAATTGTAAACAAATTATCATCAATAGGAGAATGAATAGTATTATAGACTGTAATATAAACACTTAACATCACTAAATCTCAATAAGTTGCATAAACAAAAATACAATTACCCTGCATATATATTTATATATATAATTTATATATGAAACATTATATCTTATATAATATATAATGCACTACTATATTGTATTATATATCAATATATGTTTATAGAATATATATTTTGTATAATTTGTATAAAAATATATATGAAAATATAGAAATTAATGTAAAAATTATGGATACATGAAATATGTCATATACATATATTTATAAAATCTATATATATAATGTTGTAAAATGTCAGAATAGTTGGTAATGTTTATCAATATAAAACCATCAGTCTAATTACAAAAAACATACATGGATTAGAGAGGAATTCATAAGCAAAACTCAATTCTATCTTTTTTTTAAGTTTATTTGAGAGAGAGTGAGAGAGAGCAGGGGAGGGGCAGAAAGAAGGGGGAGAGAGGGAGAGAGAAAGGGAGGGAGAGAGGGAGGGAGAGGGAGGGGGGGAGGCAGAGAGGCAGAGAGAGAATATGAATGAATGAATCTTAAGCAGGCTCTGCACTATCAGTGCAAGATCATGATATGAGCCAAAATCAAGAGTCAGATGGTTAACCGATAGAGCCACCCAGGTGCCCCTTTATCTTGTCTAATTCTTTAAAATAATGAAGAAATGAAATAATTTGGCAATGCTGACTGATGCAACACAGTCATTCTTTTTCATTTTATTTATCCTTACCGGTATGCTTGAACTATTTCACTCTAATATCATTTAAACATAATTAAGAAACCTTAGAACACACAGGAAATTAAACACAGAGTGTTTCCAAAGATTTAAAAAAATTTTTTTTGATGTTGGAAAGGAAAGGTGTGATTTAGGGCCTTTCTAGTTATTTACAATGCCATCATAAACTCAGACCACTACCTGTTCAGTAGAGCCATCCATACAAGTGAACTTGGCTGCAAAAATGAAGTATTTCTCTTTGATCTAAAAAGCAAACAAAATGTGTGAAATACTCAGCTGAGAAGAAAAAAAAAATGTACCCAAATAAATCCCTTGAAAACTTATGGGTTATTTTGTTTATATATTTATTTATGTGTGTGTGTGTGTGTGTGTGTGTGTGTGTGTGTGTGTGTGTGTGTGTATAACATTCCAGAATACAGTTGCTTTTTCCTTTGGACTCTTTATTATGAAAGGAAATTTCTTATTTACTGCCTGACACTTCTGCACAGCTTATCAGCCAATGCTCTCTTTGCTCAGAAATGTTTAGGTATTACAAGAAAAGGCCGCTTAGTGGGTGTCATAAAACCCATTTTCAGATGTGCTCTTTCCAGATGCCTTAGCTTACCCTGACTGCATAGGACTGTTTAGCATGATGGATGGCACCTTGTAACATCTGCAGGCTGCAATGATTATGTGAAGTTACAGTCAAAGCCAAACCCCATACCAAAAAATGAGTAACTTGTATTCATGAAAGTGGTTTTACTTCTTGCACAAATGGCCAACAAGCTGTTATGCTAAAGGGGTTTGTGTATAAGCTCATCAAGGGGAAAAGGTCACTTAAAAGAAAAAACCCACCCTAAGAACTTGGAAGTCTGAGGGAGGAGCAAGAATTAAAATATACTACAAGTCAAGCAGCTTTTGAATTTACATTCCATGCTAATGACTTCTACAGTGCTCCTTATGTCAATAGGGTTTCTGAAATTTAAATTATTACCTCTCAAAGTAAAAGGTAGCTAGATTACCTGTTTTAAATGAGCAGAGAGAAATTTTATCATTCATTTGTGATCTCTCAGGGATTGAGATTAGATAAAGATTTTAATGATTTCAACAAGGAAATCAGATCAGATTATGCTGCATTTATCACATCTCTCAGCAAAAACAGACTAGAGGCACCTAACTTTTTCTTTCCTCCTCCTTTTTCTCTGCCTAGGAAGAAAATTTTATAGTGAAAATTTATGGGTGAAGACAAAGTTGCCACCTAAGCAGATGGCATGATAGTTTGACCTTAACTTTCATTTTAAATCAAGCTCAGATCACTTGCATTCCAAAAAGTAGTACATTGCAATTTTTTTCCTGTTTTTAACAGTGAGTCACACATACATCTCTGATTAGTTTCGTTTCCTTGGGACACAAGGACAAGCATGTAGGGATTGCTATTCCCTTCTTGACTTTGAGAACAAAATGGATGATATTCTTATTATGGAAAGATCAACACCAAATGTCACTAGAAATCCATCAGAGAGGTACTCTCTACCTCATTGGGTCAGCCAAGCACTTCTTCCCATTAACAAATAACCAGTTGGACAATAAACAAGGGAAAGAACCAGTGGGCTTTATCAAATCAAAGGTATAATGTATCAAAAACAATGGGCTCTTTGATACCTTCAGTTGATGGTACCACAGGAGGCAGAGATGAAGGAAAATGAACCCTCTCAGACAATGATGGAAGATACCAAATTATAAACAAGAAATTTGCTACAGGAACTTGAAAGATGCCCAGAACGTAAGTCCTAGACTTTAGTCTTCACATCTACTTCTCAAAAGTCTTACAATGTGGGTACACTTTGACCCAGCCACCTCATTCCTGATGGTGTTAACAATAACCATTTTAACACATGTGCAAAGCTATGCATTCAAAGATCACTTTCACAGCATTGATTATGATACTGAATGATGTGGACCAACCTGAATATATACAAATAAAAGAAAGATTAAGTAAATCATTGCACAGTCATCCAAGAGAGTGTCATAGTTATAAAATTAATCAGCTCTGTATTTCTAAAAGATCATTATAAACTAAGTTCAGAAAAATTAGGCTACCTAATAAAAAGTACGAAAATAAATAAAATGCGAACCATTTTTCTAAGTATTTACCCTCTGTGCAAAATCATGTGGAGAATGGATTTTGACTTAAGTAAGTCAGGAGAAAGTTTAAGTACTTAGAACAAAATCTGTGTAGGATTAGCTATCCACGTAGAATAATAGAAGGAATCTTGTCCAGCACTTCACAGCAAACACAAAAATCAATTCTAGATTGATGGTTGATCTAAGTGTATAAGATAAAACAATTCAGGTTTTAGAAAAATAAAATAGACTATCTTCTGGCCTGGAGTAGATAAAGATTTCTTTGGCAGAACACAAGAAGTACTTTTACAAAAGAAAAAAGGTAATTTGCATTACATTTAAAGAACTTTATCAAATGTATTTATCAAAAAAATACCATGTAGAGGGTGAAAATGTAACCCACAAAATGGGGGAAGATATTCACAGAACATAATTAAGAGAAAGGACTAGGAACCAGAACATACAAAGGCACTTGATAGATCAATAGGGGAAAAAGCAGGTCACCTAATAGTAAATGAGGCAAAACACTTGAACAGGCAATTGGCAAAGAGAGCGAGAAAGATCAAAAACCTAAGAAAAGGTACTCAGCTTCAACAGTTATCAAAGAAATTTAATCTCTAATGAGATATTATTTCATACCACCAGAATGGCTAAATTAAAAAGAAAGATAATACTAAGTATTAGTAAAGGTAGGAAATAACTGGAACTTTCATGGACTGCCAGAAAGTACAATTACTTTCAAAACGACCTATATTTACTACAGCTAAATATACGCCTATCCTATGACCCAGTGATTTACTTTTAAGTGTGCAACCAAAAGAAATGCATAGATTTGTCCATCAGAAGACTTGTGGTCAATATTCACAGCAGCACTCTTCATAATCCTAAACGAGAAGCCATCCAAATGACCAGTCATACAGTGTATAAATACTGCCATAGCTATACAACAGAATCCAAGAAAGCAATGAAAATAAATCAGTGTAAGAACATGGAAAAGTCTCAACATGACGTTGAAAGAAGCCAGGTACAAAAGAACACAAATTGTAGGAGTCTGTTGAGGAAGAGCTCAGAAGCAGGTGGAGAAAATCTCTGGTGTTACAAATCAGTGGTTACCTGTTGGAGGACAGTCTCTCCTTGAATAGGCTTGAGCAGGCATTCTGGTGCTAATAGTATCTTATTTCTTGATGCAAAGGATACTTGTAATGTCCATTACATGGGTACATCCTCTCTTAAAAGACAAAAGTGAGCCCTATACTTAGATTGTGTGCACTTTTCTGGTATGTATCCTGTACTCCTATGACAAGTTTCTTTTAAAAAGTGGGTGTAAAGCATTAAAATCTTGCATTGAAGTACTGCTTCCCACAAACTGAAGTATTGTTAGTCCTTAAAATAGCAGGTAACATATATAGCTTACATGTTAGTATACATGAATTCAAAGAAAGCAAATGTAGCCCTTAAAAAAACAAAACCAGAGAAACGTTCCTCACTATTCTAAAGTCTTCATAATGAGGAACGTATCTACAGTGAGATCTAATATATGTTCTCATTCTTGACTTTTGTCAATTGGAAGTTCATCTGAGTATTTTTCAGCTTTCCACTTGAATTTTTTCCCCATACATCTTTTTTCTTCAAGGAAACATTTGACATTTAAGATGATTTCATAAGTTGGGAAATATCAGATGACAAAGCATTACCAAAGAAATATAAAGAGATTAATGTCTCTCACCACATCCTGGATTTCTTACATTTCTAGGTTTCTTTGCAGTTTTTAAGGGTGATGTCCTATGTCCCAGAGGCAGTGCCCGAAATCTAATACTCTGCTCAGTGATTAGCGGCATTAATTACTGGCCTGTGTTAGTATTCCAGTGGGCATCAGAGGAGGCTTTATGGTTTAACACATCAGGGGTCCAAGTACTGAGGAGTCTGAGAATGCAATTAGGCAACAGATAATTCCAGCCAGTTAAGAGGGCCAACGACCTCGATTATGACATACAAGAACAAAACTGCAGACAGGGATCTGCCGTTTGCCAAAATGAATAAATAGTATTTCCAAAAATGGCCAAATTTAGCCCTGTAGAGAAAATGATGGTGCTGATGGAGAGACATTTGAAGTCATCTCTTCCTCCTTTTGCAACATTTTCAGCTGTGAGTGATCAGAGAAGAAAGTGGTCATTCAAACTAATAGAATTATCTAGCAAGCTTAATGGTCCTTGAGAAGCAAATACATATTTCAGGGGTCTGCTGGTCTTGCAAACATTTTAAATACAGACTTTCTTTTTGACAGGAATTATTATATAAGAGAAAAAACCTTTCAAGTAAACACAGACGCAGGCTGAAGTTGTTATGTGTGAAGTCAGCAAGTCATTTCTTCACTTAGCCACTATCTCATGTTCCTCTGACACAAAGGATTGTAACATACACAGGGATGTCTTCAGAGTCTTCTAAGTCTAGATATATGGCCATACTGTGAGGTTAATTACAATAGCTATTTTTAAAACCATCTACTATGGTCCAGGTTCTTTACGGACAGATTTCATTTAATTCTCAAACAACGCTGAAACTCACAGCAGTAGCGGGAGAAGCTTGAAAATGACTGCTCCCCATTACTGAGCACTTAAACTATGCCATGCACTGTGCTGAAGATACAATTTAATACACTCTGAAGGTGTGATAGCTATTTTCCAGAGGACAATGTATTGGAATCCCATCATTAATGTGTTTAACTGCCGTGAATGAAACTACAGTCCCTTGGCAAAATGAGAGAGGAAGAAAAAGAAGCCAGGAGAAGAGGGGGGAGAAGATGACTCTCCAAATGTGAGCGACTTTGCACTGCATTTACAGAAGGATCTCTCGTCCAGGATTTGGCGTAAAGAGGAAGATGTAGACTTGCCATTTCTTCCCCTAGTCTGTTTCTTTGGTCTTCTCAGTGGGGGAGAATCACACAGGGGTGAAGTCAAGTGTTTAAAGATTCTCTTATTTCCCCCCCCCCCACACACACAAGACTACTGAAAGCAAAAAGTTTTAATTTACAACTGAAGAAGCAGATATCTTTCAATGCCCGGCAATTGAAACAATTTTCATTTCTTTTATTTATTTTTTTTAAATTCTTTTTTTTAAAATTTATTTATTTTTGAGAGCAGAGAGAGACAGAGCGGGAACAGGGGAGGGACACAGAGAGAGGGAGACACAGAATCCGAAGCAGGCTCCAGGCTCTGAGCTGTCAGCCCAGAGCCCCATGCGCGGCTCGAACTCATGGACGGCAAGATCATGACCTGAGCCGAAGTCGGACGCTCAACCGACTGAGCCACCCAGGCGCCCCAAAACAATTTTCATTTCAATAATAATTTTAGGGGCACCTCGGTGGCTCAGTTGGCCAAGCGTCCAACTCTTGGTTTCAGCTCAGGTTTGAGTTCGAGACCTAAGCGGGAGTCTGCCCTCTCTCCTTCTCTCTCTGCCCCTACCCGACTCATGCTGCCTCTCTCAAAAATAAATAAACTTTTTTTTTTAAAAAGAATAATTTTAAATACCATTGAATTTGGCTTTATATTCTTACTCCAAAACTTCCCTATTCATCACTACTCCACGTCCATCCCACCCCCAGTCTCCTAGCAGGAAGATGCTACCCCACTCACTGTACTAGTTTTAGTGCCCAAGTGGAGAAAGTTACCAAGTGGTGGCAATCAGACTCTGATGATCTGCTCCAAGCCCTCCAGGTACCACGCATTGATGTCTGATATGAAGTCCTCCTCTAGTGGCACCATAGCTAAGGGCAAACGGAGGGCAGTGGTTCTCCAAGTTAGCACCCACCCTCAGCACTTGCTAGAGAGGGCTATGACTCATGGAGTTGGCGGGGGGGAGTTCTTGATAAGCGCTCAAGAGAAGCTGGAACATGGAACTGAGGATACCAGATTAAAGGTTATTCAACTAAGAAAAGATCTCATCATCTAAGGAATACAAACATGTTATTTTGAACGCGCCCTTTCCAACTATCACGGCACCACACTCCAGAGATTCTGATGTTTCCTCCTACCTCCAGGGGGCGATGTCTGAGCAGAATCTGCTTTTCCTAATAGAACTACAACAAATTTTCTTTCTATTCATCTAGTGATACTGTAATTGTAGGCCACTGTTATTAAGACAATGGTGTTAAGGAAAAAAATCCTCTGAGTTAAATCTTTCTTCATCAAAAAAGTGTGAACCCAGGCATCAAACAGAGGAGGCATGTCTCTGTTTTTCACCTGCCTTGTGCTGTAATACACCGAGAGGTATTTAAAGGTGGACAGATTGCAGTTTGGAGTCAGGTAGTGGGAGTTGCAATATCTGCACTGCTCTCTAGCACTTGTGTGACCTGGGGAGGTGACTGAACCTCTCTCTGATACTTCTGGCCCCATCATTCCAGTCTCTGCCTCGGTATTAAACGCCTCTCTGTGTGTCTAAGGACATTTGCCTGTCGAGTTAGAGCCTGCTGGGGTAGTCTGGAATGATTTATCTTGAATTCTTACTTTAATTATATTTGCAAATATTGTTTTTTCCTGTAAGATCATATTCACAGGTCTGTATATTAGGACATGAACACTTATTTTAGGGGCTACCTTTCAACTCACTACACAGACATTTGTAATAGAGCCTTTTAAAAAGTTTCCTGTATTTTATCTCATTTAAAATTTTAATTATGAGGAGTATGAGTAAACACTAGCAATCCAATGAAGACAGAAACAGTTACAAGGGAGGTGGAGAGGAGGAAGAAGGGGAGCGAGAGTTTGCGTCATCTACGGAGACACTGAGTCAAGCTTCAGGGAACAAGTCAAAGCATAAAGAGAGCTTGGAGGAAAGGTAGAATTTTGAAACTTCCATTTCGTCTTTACCTTAACACTGCTATTAATTCCCATTATAGGCTTGCTCTGAGGATTAAGAGACAGAATCCACGTAAAACAATTAACACATAGCCTGTAATATAGTTAGCATTAGCATTTAATACTCATTTATAGTAATTATGATGAAATGTTGTTGCTTTTTCAAGACCTGCCAAATAAATCATCCAAATTGCTAATAACCTTACTTTTGCTGTGCTGTATGTTGTGCCCATTATACTTTTAAATGTTTTCCTCTATTTTTCTTTGACACACAAACCCATTTTGATTATTCCTTCTGAATGGTGTCAGTCATTTCACATGACAAACACGGAAGGTAACCTTTATGCTAGAACATTCTGCCACCTGCAGGTAATCAAGAGCTGCTGCAATTTTCACAAAAACTAGCTTCATCTGTTAATATTAATTAAATGGCTTGTGATGCACGGGCCCTTGCTCAGAATCTAGGAAGGCTCAGTATTTGTCTTCTTGTTAGTATATTATTTTCAGGGGATGCTAGTAAAAAACATTCCTTTAAATAAGACATGAAAAATATTTATGCTTTACTCCCATGCTTCTAACTTTTGAATTTCAGAAAAGGCACAAACTCAGCCCTTATTAGATTGACCACCTAAATCAGTGGTTTTCTAAGTACTCTTCTTGGATCAGCAGCAGTAGCAGGGGCCTTGTTAGAAATGCACCACCCCAGCCTTGGGAATCAAATTCTGGGGATAGGGTTCAGGAATCTGTTTTGACAGTCTTTCCAGATAGTTCTGATGCACACAGTTCTAGAACCAGGCATCTAGGTGTGTAGATGTGGGGTTTCTGTAGAGTGGGTGGAATGGGGGATAAAGGGAAACCGGGGAGCCCACGGAAGGAAGGTGAGAAGGAAAAAGAAGCAGAGAGAAAAGCCCGACCCAACTGCATGGCTTTGTAAATGGGCAAGCAGAAAATACGGATTTCTGATAAAAACCAAGAGTAGTACCTGAATATTCTTTTTCTAGCTAGAGTTTTATTTTTTCTATCAAAAGTCTAAAAGAAATGTTGGCTTTATTTTCATTTTATGATATTAAAATCATTTATGAGATTAAACCAAATCTCTTAAATAACTAAAATTTTATTCACACACATAGTTAAGCCCAAACTGCAAATCCTTTAGAGTTAAAAAGACATATTATTCCATCTTGTCTTATTTAAAGATAGTAAAATATATATATATAGACACACACACGGCTATTATCAAATATGTGAAGGTACATAAGGATGGGGGAATATTCTTATTTGCAAATGTGAATTTGAAATCAAGTCATTTCTGTCCTTTATGGCAGGATCTTAACATTTTTTCATACTAAAAAATATATTTGGGCATTTAATTCTCTTTAACTACAAAGCATCACAGAGTGGGTAAAAAGGCTGGGAGCATATATACAGACAGCTGGTGAAAGTATGCGGTAGTGAGAGGGAAAGAAAATGGAACATCACAAGAATGACTCTCTTACCTGGCCACAGCTCCTGTGGGGTAAGAACTCAGTTCAGTAACACTTACTTGCTTCCTCCTGAAGAAGTCAGGGAAGGACTAGTGGACAAACAGCTGAGGGCTCCCAAGTCAGACTGCTCAGGCCGGAATCCCATCGTGACCATGGACTTGCTGGCTGAAGGGCTGGAGCACATGCCTAACCTCCCCTAAACCCAGTTTCTCCTCTGTAAAATGTGGCTAACACCAAACCCATCTCAGGAGGAGGTAGGAGAGCGTCTCAAACTGAGGAGGGAACCAACACTGGCTCTCAAATTTGGCTGAGCATTGGAATCATCTGAGGGTCTTTAAAGACTCTTCTAATAAGGGAGGTCACGAGGAAAGAGCTTAGCCTGACACCTGCCCTAATAAAGAAATGTGGTCCCCGCTAGCAATTACTATCACCACACATGAAAGGTATTCTTCTCCCCAGGAGCTGCAAGCCTGGCTGCACATTAAAATCACCTGGAAAACATTGACACCCGGGCCCCACATGAGGCATTCGAATGTACTCGATCTGGAGTAGAACCTGAACACTTTCTCAAGCTCTCTAATGTGGAGCCAAGGTGGACACCAGAACAGCTGTGCTATTTATTGGAAGATGATTAAATTTGGAACCTTCTTCAGAATGTGTCCACAGTCTCATGAGGGAAACAGACGAACCTAAAACAGACTATGATCACAGTAGCCTAAGACTTCAACATTTAACTTTATGCTAGGTATCACATCTCTTTATGATCTCTTTTATTTTTCTAATGGGCATTTCATGAAAATACTGAAGTTAAGATCTACCTTGTGCATTATGTTGCTAATTTACCTAATTAATAATCCAGATGAATATATTATATATAATATTTTAGGTGTCACATCTCTATGACATTATATTCTAGATATCACATTGCTTTTCGATAACACCATAGGTGGGTACTATCACTGACACAAAAAACAAATTAGTTTCTCTATTACTTTCTAAGAAGCCAAAGAATCCCTTGTCTCATAGAAATGGGAGGTAAGTCCAGAATGGCTTGGATGGATGCCAGAATCACAGAGAGGAAGCTTCTCTGCATAATCGCGACTGAGGCATATACAATGTGGGCGGAGAGGAAGAGAGAAGAAACCAGAAGTAGACAGTTGAAGGGTTGAGTGAGGGTGTGAGAGGAGTGGCAGGAGGAGGGGGAAGCAGTTTCAGCAAAGCAGTGGTGGGGGGAGAGCAGAAGGGGGAGGAGGAAACAAGTTTGAAGAAGATACACATACAAATTCAATAAAGTATAAACTTTTACTGTTCAATAAAAAGTATAAACTTCTAAATTGCATGGTGTCACCCTAGTTCTTGTAGAAACCAGTTGGTGACCTACTTGATGTGGGGCTTAAACAGTCCTCTTCCACGGACAAGGAGGCACTGGCACTTGGGTGACAGACTCTTTGGAGAGGTGTGGAAGCTGACCTTTGAGCAGGTTAAACCCATTGCCCTGGGCTAAGTGCTAGTGGGTGGCAGAACTGATTCCCGGGCCTGAATTCTTAGCCACTTCACTTCATCGGGTAGTTGGTGGTGGCGCTGTGTTCAAATGTTGTGGATAAACATCTGTTCTGGGAGGAATCAGGGAAAATTGAAAAAGAAGGCATTTGAGAGAGGAGGATGCCTGGCTTGGGACAAGACAGGGTAGGGGAGAACATTCTGGTTGCTGATAGCAATTGGGCAAAGATGCAGGCCTGGCAAGTACAAGGCATTAGGCAATACGAAGCAATTTAATGGCGCTGAAATCTAGAACTTCCGTCAGAGGACCGGAGAAATCAGGGGGAAAGAGATGGCTTGAGCCAAATTTTAGAGTTCTGCATGTTTTGCAGCGTGGGCTTATTTTGCAGAGCAGTGGGGAACTCTGACTAGGGAAATGACTGTAAGTTAAGAACATGTCAAGCAGCAGTGAGTTTTCTTACTAAAAAAGCCAACAAAAAATTTTTAAACTGAAAGAAACTTTATAATTTATTTGTCCATTGGTGTCAAGGGAGTGGTCCGTGAGCCAGACAGAGCCCAAAGGTGTATTGGGTTTGGTTTGGTCCCTGTGGTGTGTCTTGCCTTTGCTTTTCTTTTAGCTTTGAGCTGGAACACACAATCTCTGATGTCTAGATTCTTCTTCTGGTGTGCCAATGAAACTCTGTGAAAAGGCCAGGTGGAGCTCAGAGGCAAGGAGAATGCTTTGCTAAATAAACTTAAAGCAAAGTTCTGACCAAAGACAAAGGGTTCCTGGGTGTGTTTTATCCTATTCTATTTCAAAGGGTGGTCTTTTTTTGGTTGCTGTTGTTGTTGTTGTTGTTGTTGTTTTTGTTTTAACGGCCATGAATCTTGTGTAACTTTGGTCGGTGAGAACTCCCACTCTAACACGCACACCAACTGAGAACCATCTTAAAAACCAGCGACTGTCATCTTGGAAACTGGCAGTGTGTCATCTACCCTTTGTGGGCCTCCATCCTTTGTCCACGATGCACATTTAGCAGTAAACACAGAGCCTGCCCATGCCACTTTGTAATTATGCCAATGGATGAATACTGGCAAGTTCTCATTTCCC
Organism: Cryptoprocta ferox; assembly: GCA_028646485.1. Lineage (NCBI taxonomy): Eukaryota > Metazoa > Chordata > Mammalia > Carnivora > Eupleridae > Cryptoprocta > Cryptoprocta ferox. The sequence goes on along the minus strand of CM053574.1, from coordinate 43,268,907 downwards.
CAAGAGATGGCTGGCTTTCCCACAAGAATTACCTATGTTTTCAGAGATGTAAAGGAGAGAAGTGGCATGACTATGATGGAAAACACTTTCTTGGCTGTCTTCTTTCCCGAGCCTCTGCCACACCTTGTCTTCTTCCTGTTCATAAGTAAGCCACAGACTAATTGGCCAAAATTTGCATGTAACCCTTCATTTCAGAAGACAAAGTACTTTGAAGGAGGAAAAAATAATCATCCACATTTTAAAAATTGAAAGCACTTTCTTAATGATTTTTCCATGGTCAGGGGTTGAAAACCCACAACTTAATTATGTGGAGCAAAGTAAAAAAAAAAAAAAAAGAAAGAAAAGAAAAAAATATATATTAGGTTTTTCAGCCTAGGTGCTGTTGTCATTTAAGGCTAGATAATTCCATTATTGGAACTGTCCTGTGCCTTGTAAGACATGTAGCAGCATAATGTTCTTTTTACTCACTGGATGCCAGCCAGTAATACCAACACTCCCAGTCGTGACAACCAGAAATATCTCCAGTCATTGTCAAATGTGCCCCAGGCAGCAAAATCTCCCCTGATTGAGAACCACTGTTTGATAGCAATCTTAATTTTACTTTCCTGTTTGTGACCCCACACTCTCTAGGAAGCACAGTTGACAGAAATATAAAACCTGGCAATAGGTGAATTAATTTAATGAAACATATTTTAATCTTTTAAAATGAAAAGTTTAAAAGCACTAAAATGAGCTTTCTAAAAGTTTTCAATTGATGAGAAAATGTATTTAACTTCTGTTCATCCTGAATATTCATAGGAGCTGAAAGAGGAAAGTAAGGGTAAAGAAAATATTTTGAAACTTGGAAATTATATCTCTAAAGGAATTAACGGTTACTTTTAATATGACTATGATATTAACATAGCATGGGGCGTGTGAGTAACAGTACATCCTTTCTTCCTGCCTAGGGTAATTACATGGAACGTCTAAACATCAAATCTAGAAAAGGTTTCCAAGCATGATATAGGAACTAGTAACTAATAAGATGCAAAAAGAGAACATAAAAGTGACAAAGACTATGTATATTTTTGCTCTTACAATGATTTTTTTGGAATAAGCAGAACAAAATTCATCTCTAAGTTCTCTCATGGCTATTAAAAAGAAGACATATAAATAAATATGTTAGGTTCTTATGTGCTATGTTTCACCATGTTTTAATATATAGTAGTTGTATTTTGGACATAATTTTTCTGTAGTAGCTATCTACACATGTAGGCTGGAGTGGTGTAAAAGTTAATGATTTTGGAATCATGGCACTGTCACAATGATACAAACATAGACAACACTTTGTCTAGCAGTTCTTAACCCTGGTTGTGGATTTCATATACTTTAAGAGTTTTTAAAAATACATAGGTGTTCAGACCCTATGAACACTTATTCTGATTTAATTGGTATGGGAGGAAGCTTCACTATAATTTATAAACACTCCCCAGGTGATGCTAATGTTAGGAACCACTGGTCTAATCCATGAGTTGCAAACGTAAATCATTACAGGGATGAGGAAATTAAAGCAAATTCATTAGTGGTCCCTGGGTAAGAACAGAGGGCCTGGTGGGGACTTTGGCAACCCGGAGCCTGGATACTCTGCCTAAAAACATTCTGTTGCACTGTCATAGCCATTTGGAAATGCTGCCCTGATTTTCATTAGAAACCAGACATCTACGTATTTTAGAGAAATATCTCCAACTTTTCTGAATCCCGTAAAGGGGCCAAATGAAATATATCTGTGGGCTGCCAGTTTGCAACCCTACACCCAGTCCACTTTATTTACTTCACCAATGAAGAAGCTGAGAACCAGAAATTACACAACTGCCTACAATGATATAATTAGTGGCAGAGACTGATACCAGTTGCAGTGTTTGGTTTTTCCAATTATCCCAGATTGCTACGCTACAACTGTTCATGATAAAGAGAACATTTATTAAGTGCCTACAGTATGCCAAGCACTGTGCTTGTTTATTTATTTGAGAGAGAGAGAGAGAGAGAGAGAGAGAAAGAAAGAAAGAAAGAAAGAAAGAAAGAAAGAAAGAAAGAAAGAAAGAAAGAAAGAAAGAAAGAAAGAAAGAAAGAAAGAAAGAAAGAAAGAAAGAATCCCAAGCATCAAGCACGGGGGCTTGGTCACGGGGCTCGATCTCACAACTGGGAGATCATGACCTGAGCCAAAATCAAGAGTTGGACATTTAACCAACTGAGCCACCCAGGTGCCCTATCTTTTTAAAAACTCTTAGGGAGTTATGGAATGGGGGTTAATATTATCCCCATTTTACAGATACAGGAAGTGAGGCTGAGAGACATTGACCACAGAGGGCCAGTAGAGCCAGGCATTGAATTCAAGTTCACCTGATTGCAAAGTTTCTTCTGTTAACTCTTTGCAAGTTTTCTTTCCACATTGTGTGAGGAGCTTCTCTCTTGATTGCATTTGGAAGATATGCACATAAGCTTCTGCTTGGGGCATAAACCAAGGGCCAGCTCAGTGGTGCTCTTCCGGTGCTGTGCCATCTTTCATGTTTATTATTAAAGTTGACCCTGCCTGAAGTAGGAGGTCAGCTCTTCACCAGGTCTGCTGGAAGCCTAGGAAAAATGACAGCCCTAATGAAATGTGCTCGAAGTGAGACCCTGTCAGACTTGCTGTAGTTATGCACAATTTGCCTGTTTCAAAAGAGATAGAATAAATTGAACATTGACCTCCCTGTCCCTCCCTGGACTGTCAGTCAGACTGTGTACAAAGACAAAGGCTTCCAGTGAAAGGCACCATAAGGACAGACCTGCTTTGCAATGGAAAAAAAAGGTGTGTTTAGGAAGAATGGAGAAGAAAAATGAAGATGGTTTACCATTAAAAGCCAGTCAGAATCAATGAGCATATTTGCATAACCGACTCAGCATTTACTTTCCTCTTTCTGACCTCAATCCAACATTATTCCAAAGCCTGACAGTCCCAAAGTGTACAAATATCCTTCATATTTTCTCCAAATTTTAAACGAGGACTAAAATATTCATCATCCTCACTTCTGAGAGTTCAAACTACAAACAGAGTTCATTCATTTAGTATCTTATCTCTGATCTGAGATCCCTGTGCTCAGTGCTAAGGAGCTGACACTTTAGGGCATGATATGATCTGACCTCAAGGAACACTGGGTGAACTGTCAGTATATATGTACTGAGTGGTAAAGGAATAGTAGTCACACTATTGCTGTGGGTTCAGAATTGCTATCTTAGGTTTTGTTTTTATTTCATCAGAAATACAGTTTAGATATAGGGGGAAAAAACAAAAGTAGAGATAGAAAGCTCAGAGGTTCTCCATTATTCCTCCATTCCAGATACCTACCATTATCAATCTGGCATTTCTCTTACATATTTTTTCATATATATATGAAAGTTTTCTTTTTAATGTCAGTAGGGTCATATAATGAACAGGGTTTCATAACTTACCTTGTTCTCCATTAGGATGGCATAGAGAATAGTGAAAAGGGTAGCAGAGGAGCAAGCTTCTTCCTTGCCTGTGCCTAATTCATGAGGAAGGAGATGAACTAGTAACCATTTTGTTTGGGCTGGAGCTCAATGTACTCAAACCACGCATGTGCATGCAAACCACAGGAGAGCCATAGTTGCAGGGAGCAAGGGTTCTGGAGATAACACAGTGGATCGAGGAGGAACTATCATGTCATCTCTTTCCTCCAGTGGACATATGGGAAGTTAAGACTAAATTTACCATTGTATTTTAGATTATTAATTCCAGTTAGATCAATAACTGGTGTCTAAATTGACAGACAGCAGCCACTCTGGTGGTTGTTATCTACCTTTACTTTGATTATCTTAGACTCTTCTTGGGTAAATGAGTATACAGCACCTTCACTCACTGCTTCCATGATTTTTTTTTAAATTTACTTATTTTAGAGTGGGGGTGGGGAAGATAAGAAGAGGGAGAGAGACAGAGAATCCCAGTCATGCTCCACGCTCATGGAGGCTGGTATGGGGCTTGATATAATGACTATGAGATCATGGCCAGAGCCGAAACAAAGAGTTGGACGCTTAATTGACTGAGCCACCCAGGAGCCCCCGCTTTCATCATTTATAGATCCGTCAACCAATGGGTCCATCCATTTTTCCACATACCCCCACATTCAACAGACACTTACTTAGTATTGACAGTAAACTAGCCACCGGTGAGATTACAGAAAACAAGAGATCATCTTTGGCTTCAAGAAGCCTGTATAGTATAGTGGGATCAAGTTAAGGGAGCCATTACTATAGACAATGATTGGAATTAGTCTAACAGAAGAAACTGGATACTATGGGAAAACAAAGGAGGAAAGCTAAAACAAGCCCTCAGGAGGGGCATCATTTTAGTTTGGTTATCTATAAGACACTTTGAAAGAGACAGCAGTGTACTGCTTAAAAGCAAGAACCTGTAGTCAGATGTGAAGTCAGATCATACGTCTAAATCGTTGAAACTTCACACTGCTACTGGATAATGCCTCTAAGTCCATTTTGCAATTTGTAACAGGACCTCTTATCCTTCTGCTCCACCTGCCTGAGGTGTATATTCCATGTACAGTTTCCCTTCGGTTCCTTTGTCCTATCATTTTTCCATCATACTCCATTTTATTTCCACACTCCAGTCCCAGGATGCCTACTGTGCTTCCAGACACCACTTCCTGCCTTGTTTCTCTTGAATGAAAGCATTCCAAATGGTCTCAATGAACTTGCAGTAATTCCTTTCTAATACTACAGTGGGAGATGCTTCAATTACTAAATAAATATTTATTGACTACATGGGCAGATAGTTGAAAAGTATGATTCATCTTATGTGAATCTCTTGAACTGGAGAGTTTTATAGACACATTTCCCCTTCAGAAATGATTCCTTAAAATCCTAGCTTTATCATTCATTATTGCTTCATCACTCATGAAATGGCATACCCCCCCAAAGGCAGAATCTTGATATTTTTCTTGTCTGTTCCTGGAGAATTAAATAATGTAAACTTGTACTAGGAAAAGCCTCTGAATGCCTTAACAGACAATGGCAATATTTGCTTCTTATTATAATATAGATGATAAAGCTAAAGCTTAAAGGGATTAATTACTCAAGGACATAAGGCTAGTAAGAGAAAGAACTAGGATTCAAATGTAAACCTGAATTTATATCTTAGTTTGCTTTTCATGTGAGAGCTTTCAGATATGGTTTGTAGAAATAAAATACTAGCTTACTATTTAAAGAGTTTGTGTTTTAACTTAAATTAATAATAATAATACCCTAACCACTGCACAATTTTTATTTCCCATTTTAAAGGAAACTAACTGATGGTTGGGGACATTGAGATGCCAAAGTTATTATTGGCAGCAAATACAGATCCAGTAAGGTCTGACCTTGATATCTAGATCTGCCCAAGCTCTTAATCTGCACATTTTTGCTGCTTTTCTTCTTTTGTGTTCTGCCTGCTTTTTCACTGAGCTTGGGGCTTATACTCTAATTCCTAAGTATCAGGGAGACAGCTGTTGCACCAAGAAAGTTAATAAAAGGTAAAACTCAGCTGCCACTGCTTACAAGCATCTCTAGAATATAAATTAGGAGAGAATCTTTCAAAAACTTCAACAGATCTCATTCTTTTTCTTTTAAGCTTTTCATCTGGGTACTCCTTTGATAAATGCAACTATGGGTGGGGATGTTTTCCAAGAGCCTTAGTTCGGAATAAAAGAGGTTAAGATTCTTGAAAGGGGAACAGTGAAGACTGGAAACAAATTTTTATGAGTCATATACAACAAATACCCCAGAGAGGCTGAAATATGCCAATCCACATCAACTGAAATAATGGCAACTTTACTGTTAAGACCTCTTAGATCTTCAGGACAAACTGTGGGTTAAGCAAAGCTACAAGCATATTGTACCCACTGCTATAAGGGAAATGCCACCATGGCAGAGTCTAGTGATGTTTCAGGATGGGGAAGGGAAGGGTTGGGAAGGGCCATTTTAAGGGTTGGGAAGGGCCCAGGCTGGAGGCTTTTAAGGTGATCTTGCAAGGTGGGGAATGGTTGGGATTGAGCATATTCTATGATATATTCTCTTCATCGGTAGACACCAAGAGGAGGTCTTAAATTAAGTCTTAATTTAATTACATCTTGATAAATAATCTATTTTATGTGGTAGGCAGTCCTATCTTCCATGAGAATGTATTTCCTTCCAGGAACAGGTAGGTATTTATTTTTGCTTGTTTTCAGTATTGTTTAACATATACTGGGCAAAAGCTGCCTGATCCCAGAACTGTTTCACCAGGGACAGGAAATCAGGCTGGTTCAGTTCTCAGAAAAAAATATCAGCCACGTTCAAAAGTAGGCCAAGGCTATATTAACATGTATTTGCCACAATCCTCCTTATAGGGCCAACATCAGCAAGAGTCCTTCCTTTAATAATTACCTGAGGAGGGGTGCCTGGGTGGCTCAGTCAGTTAAGTGCCTGACTCTTGATTTTGGCTCACCTCGTGATCTCATGGTTGGTAAATTTGAGCCCTGAGTTGGGCTCTGCACTGACGGCGCGGAACCTGCTTGGGATTCTCTCCTTCCCCCTCTCTCTGCCTATTCCCTGTTCTCTCTCTCTCTCTCTCTCAAAAATAAATAAACATCAAAACCTTTAAAAAATAATTACCCAATGATTAGGCAGGTCCCAATTTGCCTTTTCTTTTCCCAAGGACTCTGATCAGATATGATGTTCCTCTAGATGTTCAACAGTCCTTTTCCTTCCCTTATGGTGTAAGCACTTCTAAGCTAAAAGAGATAGCAAGGCTGAAAGGGATCCTCTTCCCCTTTAAAAAACATTTATTCTCAAACTTTGGTCTGTATAACAATCTGTCAGGGAACCTCTTTAACATGAAAATCCTGGACCCCACCAAGATATAATTGTGGAGTAGGGCCCAAGACTCCAAATTTTATTTATTTATTATTTATTTTTGAGAGAGAGAGAGAGAGGCTGAGAGAGAGGGAGAGAGAGAATCCCAAGCAGGCTCCATGCTCAGCACAGAGACTGAGCTGGGGCTCAACTCACAAACTGTGAGATAGTGACCTGAGCCAAAATCCAGAGTAGGACACTTAACTGACTGAGCCATCCAGATGCCCCCCCCCTCCAAAACTCCAACTTTTAAATGGACATCTCCTCCCCTGACCCAAAACACCACCACTACCATCACCAAATGATGCTTATATAGAAGTCACAGGACCACTCTTTGGCAAACAATGGAAAGTTGCATTTTTCTGGGTAGTATAGGATCTAGAATTGCCACCTGCAGTCGGTAGGCGATCTCTGTTGAATATGGAGTTTCCTCTTGGTGCACTGACATCTCTGGGCATTTCAACATGGCCATGTGATAAGGAAGGAATTGGGTTTACCTTAGTTCTCTGGTAGATTATACAAAAATTCAGTGTCCAGAACCTACAGGATTTGTTTAGAAAGGTAATTTGTTCTGTTCATTCTAATTATCTTACCCCTTGTCAACTCACTTCTGATGTTTCCAGTGGAAGACTGTCATACTGATGGTGATGTTTAATGGGATATTTTTTCATGTGCATATTTGGGAATCTCCCTCCTTTGTCTAAATAAATTTATTTATAGACTATTTTTGAAAAGCGATACTACAGAGAAGAAGAAAGAAACATGTAAACAAAACACTACCTTTTAGGTATCCTAACATTTGTGGCTAAGACTTTGAAAACTTTTTTTCTCAGCAAACAAAATTTTTATAAAACTTGGATTATACCAAAATACGTTTTTTTGCTTCTTTAAAAAAATTACTGTCGTGAACATTGTTTATATTAATAAATTTAGTTGAATATTTAGGAATATTTTTATTATGAGGAATATTCTCCAGGGAACATATTCTTATACACATTCTTGCACACTTATTTTGGCACAATTGTTCTAATAATTACTTATGTTACATTACTACAAGTAGAATTAGTGGGGCACACTTAACATTTAAACACATGCTATCCAGTTGTCCTCAGGGAAAGCTTACAATTGTCTGTTTTATACACTCTCAAGTATTGCCTACTCAGAGAAGCCTTCGATGATGACATCATCATAATTGAAAGTGTATCATCTTCACCCCTTCACCTTCAATCTTGATACTATTATCATTGTTCATTGCCTTTTTTAAATATTTGACATGTTATATCTTTCTTTCTTTGTTTATATTCTCTCTTCCCTATAGACTATATGCCCCAGAGGTGGCAGGAATTTTGTTTCTTTTGTTTGTTCACTCTTGTATGTCCAGCTCTTAGAATCGTGTCTGGCAGATAGCAGGTGCTCAATAAATATATGCTGACTGAAATAATGATCTGTTTCTAACATGAGACATCTTTTTGACTCTCCTTTGTAAAGAGCCATATTCCAGTTGAACAGGAATGTAAAGTACAGTCATATGAAAGCAGCTTAGCCAATTAGTGTGTTCTGCTACACCTGCTCCCCGTCTGTTCGGCCAGCTCGTCTTCAAAAGTCCCAGATTTGCTTGCTTCAACTACGAAAACATTACTGCTGTCAACGTGACAACATTTTTATCCTACCCGTGTAGTGGACCTACCTCTAGATCTGGGGTTGACAGACTTTTCCTGGGAAGAGGCAGCTAATACTATTTTAAGCTTTGCCAGACATGTGATCTTTGTCATAAGACTCAACTCGGTGGTTGTACCATGACAACAGCCGGAGACGATAGATAAACAAATAATTGTGACTGAGACCTTAAAGAACTTGATTTACAAAAATATGTCTGATGAGGTTGTGCTCACAGGGCCCTGCTTTGGAGTCAAACTCTATTTTTATTTTTTGGTTTTTGAGAGGGAGAGAAATCACATACAGGAGCGGAGTAGGGGTGGAGGGAGATGGAGAGAGAATCCCAAGCAGGCTCCATGCCCAGGGCAGAGCCCCACACAGGGCTTGATCTCACGACCATGAGATCATGACCTGAGCTGAAATCAAGACTTAAACACCCAACAAACTGAGCCGGCCACCCAGACGCCCCTAGAATCAAACTCAATCAGTTCTCATCGAATCAATGTTATATAGAATCTAGAAAAGCTCTGTCAGATAAAAATGTAATATGAGCCAAACATGTAATTTAAAATTTTCCAACAACACATCAAAAAAAGTAAAAAGAAACAGGTGAAATTCATTTTAATAATACATTCAAGTAGCCAAATATAGTATATTCAAAATATTATTATAACGTAAAAATTATTAATGAGATAATTCACATTTTTTATATGAAGCTTTGGGAATCAGGTGTGTATTTTACACTTACAGCACATCTCAGTTGATTCTGGACACATTTCAAGAGCTCAATAGCCATATGTGGCTGGTGGCCACTGTATTAGACAGTACAGGTCTGGAGCAGGTTTTCTTGACCTTGGTACTACTGACACTTTGAACAGGAACATACTTGGTTGAGCGGCTGTAACAATTCATGACAGGATATTCAGTAGACATCTTTTCATTCTCCAACAGCCTCTACTCACTAGCTTCCAGTACTGCCTTGTCCATTGTGACAGTAAAAACTGTCTCCAGACCTCACTAAATATCTCCTCAAGGGCAAAACTGCCCCAGTTGAAAACCACTGATCTAGAATCTGTATTCTAAAGCCAGCTCAATAAATTCCCTGGAACTGAACAGGATAGTTAGTACCTTTGTGCTCACAGGAGGAAGGAGGAGATCTCTTTCTTTCTATAGCTTCCCAAAGGTGTCCCTGACCCAAAGCAGATTAAAAATCATTGATCTGGTAGGAAGAGGTGTTGAATTATGCAATTAGGTGCATACTACCAATGAGTTCACACCACAAATCCAAACTTTTGCCTGTGAGATCAATTCTCATGACGAACCTAAGCACTTCAGTCTTTTTAAAACTGTACTTTTGTTTTGCCATTTTGATCCTTTAGTGTTGGGATCCTGATTCTGAACAATTAATTTCCAGCATTACTTAGCAAGAAGATCCATGAAGGAGCAGGTTCTGGTCAAAATAGTACAGGAAAGGAGAGGGATTGTACGCACCCTTTTAGCAAACAGAGAATCATTATTATTGAAACTCCAAGTCTGCAAAATGGACAGGTCATGGGATGGAGCGTTACATATACATGCTCTAAACAGCTCTGTGACCCTAGAATGAGGGGGACTGGCCTACATGCTTTCTCAGACTGCATGGGAATAAAAGAAGGTATTAACATTACTGTATCCTTAAAACAGTAGTTCTGATTTATACTCAAAACTCTGTTTGACTACTTATACCTATCTGCAAAAACCTACGGGGGGGGGGCGGGGGGTTCCACTATGAAGATAAAGTCAAATTACCTTCTCCTATTTCCTCTAGATGCTATAGGATATTGGAAAGAATTGATAAAATTATTAGAATATGAACTATTCTAATAGCAGATGTGGCCATCCAAACAGGACTCCTCCATCATCACCTTCCATTCTCGGTAATGTACACCTGCTCCCCAAGTCTGCGGGGCAGGGGGACGGGGACTCCAGTATTTTTCATGCAGTGAAAATTCATATACTTTGAATCTGAATTATCTGAGGATTTTGTGAGGATTTTGTGGGTGGCATTCCTAAGAGACTGTCTAACTCCCTCCCCTAATGAAATTAACTTTCCTCAATTCTGACTTGCTTTTGTGCCTGAACTCACTTGTGTGTTTATTTGCACAGCAGTAGTCACTCATTCTCTGAGAAAAGGCTGAGCCATTATTTGGTCCACATGTCACATGCAGGGTTGAGACTTTCGATGTTATATAATTTTAGACTTTTGATGCTATCGTTTTATCATTCAGTGAATTTATACTTATTATTGGAGACATGTATTGACAAGACTTACAGAGGATGGTGTTCTTCATGCACCTTTTATTAACGTTTATTTGTTCTGAGAGAGAGAGAGAGAGAAAAGAGCGAGTGGGGGAGGGGCAGAGAGAGAGGGAAAGAGAGAGAATCCCAAGCAGGCTCTGCCCTGTCAGCATGGATCCCAACATGGGGCTTGAACTCAGGAACCATGAGATCATGACCTGAGAGCCTAAATCAAGTGTCGGACGCTTAGCCAACTGAGCCACCCACACACCCCTCTTCATGCACCTTTAAATGTATAAATATGTACTAGATCACATTTTCATAGTTCACTTGGAGACAAATTATTTTAAATATTACCTGTAATTATCTTACAAATAATACAATTATATGGCATTCATGTTAAAATTATTTACAGGAAAATATAGTCCAATTTTTGAAACATTAACACATGCCACAATTCTGTTAAATCTGCCTAGGCGTTTCTTTATGTTTTAATATACCAAGATATTCAAAAGTATAGGTGCCTCAGGCCCCTCTTGATGTCTGAGAGGCTTTTCCACTTGCTCAGACCCAGCAGGAAGCGAAGACACCAACACTTCCTTTCAGAGTGCTGAAAGGAAGACTCTGGAGAAGGGTAGAGGAAGCCAATAGAAGATCAGAAAGAAAACAAAACAGAGAGGACCCAGAGACATCCTGAGGAAGTTGAGGCAAGACTTTAAAAGAAGAAAGGAAATAAATGACCTAGCGCTTGACTAGGAAACCCAAAACTAGACATTTGTCCAGTTATCAGCTTCCTCTTGAAACAGACTCTGCTGTAGGCAGGGTTGTTGATGCCTCTAGCAAGAAAGAAAGGTTTGTATCCCCATGTGAGGACCTACTCATTCCCAGAAGGGTGACTCCTTCAAGCAAAAGGGGGTGTCCTGAAGGAATGTGAGAAAGGGGGGGCATTCAGCCTGAAGATTCTAAAATGCCTTCCCAATATCTTCCTGCTAAGTCAAATGAAATTGAAATTGAAATTGAGCACCTGTAGCTCTCAGCCTTTTGCAAGCATGTGAAGACAACATCATATTAAAGGCAAACAAGCAACCTCCTTCTCTGGCATCTCAGGGATGTGTAACATAGAGTCCGATCCAAAGCCTTTTTGGCTTGATTCGTAACTGTTAGACTCTCTTAAAGGTTTGGGCTCATTTGTTCAAAATGCCAGAGACTTGCAATAGAAGACGCTTTGAATTTTACTTAACTAAAAACATCCTCAAGTTTTTGCCACTGGAGGGCACTAGTTGACAATATTACTCTCTCACCTTTTTCCTGGTCTTATTTTTTCCTCCCTAACTTGACCAAGAACTCTAAATAAAGTCCTGTTTCACAGATTAAATTGGAGCTGCTTTATCCTTCCATAATTCAGAATTTCAAAGACCAATTTTTTAGAATAATTGGAAATCATGACATTTCTTACTCATTTCTGGAATCAATATTTTTAGCCCAGTTCACATTAACCTAGGAAGGTTGCTCTCAGAAGACATGGCAGGGAAATATTCACTCATAATCAGTCGGCAATGCTTGTTTATCCAGTGACTCGATCTGCATGATCTAACCACCAAAAATGTCCAGTTTATTAACATTTAAAGAAAGACCAAATCCAATATAGATATTTAAATTCACTTTAAAAATGTTATTTTTCAGTGTGCCTGAGTAGGTCAGTCAGGTAAGCATCTGATTTTGGTTCAGGTCATGATCTCATGGTTCCTGAGTTCGAGCCCTGTGTCAGGCTCTGTGCTGACAGCTCAGAGTCTGGAGCCTGCTTCAGATTCTGTGTCTCCCTCTCTCTCTGCCCCTTTGCTGCTCACATTTTGTCTCTCTCTCTCAAAAATAAATAAACATTAAAAAATGTTATTTTCAACTAGTTTCAGAAATACTTTGAGAGATCTCAGCTATATATATCTGAATAGACATTTCCCCCTTGGTTTTGGCACCTGTAGGCAGATCATTCATGTACAGAAATGTTCTTAAAGGAACAATCAATTATTAGTAAATACTCTGGCTCTACAGCAGCCTCCATGATTCTCTCTTACCACCAGATGCTACTGAGGCTAATGTGTCTGAACCAAGGAAAAATAACTATTGTAGGGAAAGCTATCTTTCAGAACCCTGCTTTGAACCAGAAGAATCTGTTCTCCTGAGACTGTCTGCTGAAGACAAGGCAAGCTGAACAACCCACTTTGGAAGGCAAGTTACACAAATTTGTTTTTTCCCTTATTTTATTCTGCACCTCACCCCATCCTCTCAAGTGCCTTTCTCTTTGTTCTGTTGGTTCTTTCTGCTTACCAGTCTTCTTAACTATTGCTAGTTTTCTCTACTCACCCCTCTCCAAACTGCTGTAAGACTTAGATGGACTAAAATTGCACAGTGAGATCATTTTATTCTCATGAGTTTCCCGACATTTGGGTGTCAACTGGCAAAGGTGGCTGAAAACAGGGATTTGGGTATAATAGACAGAGGCTGTGTGCAAAGCTTTTGTTGACAACATTGGCTCTTATATAACTCCGTTTCCTCCTATGTGAGAAATTTCTCTGGGTCTACACTCAAGAACTTTGTCTTCAAAGGAAAAAAAATTCTATCATCTCTCAAATACCTCACAGGGATGTTCTGATATTAAATTATGTTAAATAATCAATGCCAGGAGAGTGCCAGGCACAGAGAGCCTCAATCAATATGAGTATCTTCTCGACCTTCCTACTTCTGTTTCCTTTTTCTCTTAGAGCCTAGAGCCAGATTTTATATCAATCAGAGCAACTGTGTTAACCGATTTCATAACTTATTTGCTTCCCTCTTATTTTCTCAAGCTTGCTATTTGACTATATGTTTCTTTTCAAATGTACTTAAAAGAAAAGAGGTGAACCTAAATTAAAAAAAAATCATCTAAATGCTTTGGGACAGAATTAAGTGTCTGAAGGAGGACTGTAGGTATCTTCTCCTGGGAAGTGATATATCTGAAAAACCCCCAACATTAGATATGTTTAATCTGAGACTGGGTTACCTCTTATTAATATTCTTCTAGGTATTCCTGTTGATAAGTTAGGGTAGAGATAGTATGCTGTGTTTGAAAACATATAAGCTCATAGTAGCACAAAACAGAATTCAAATACTTGCCATGGCATTTACAAGTTACGTAAACCTGGGTTGGAGAGAACAAAGAGTTTTCTCTCAGCTATAAAATGGAGATTAATAATCATTAGCCAGTGGTATTGGTATGAAGATTAAGATTATGAAAATAAATATGTTCAATGTCATATTGTTGCTGTCGTTACTCATCTAGATGGTTTCCTAAGGACCTTCGGATTCTGAAGATTTCATAAATTACATTGCACGAGGTCACTGTGTAAGGCTCTGTTTCATCCACTGCTGATCTCCCTGTATACACACTCTATACTCTCTTACATGAGTACTTCCGTTCACGCCATTCCTATACATTAGAATCTACTCCACCATTCACCCACTTCTTGCCTATCCTGCAAGGTTCAAATCATATCACACTTCTATGAAGTATCCTTGGAACAGAGCAAGAGGACCTGATCTCTCCCTCCTCCAAATACTTATTGTTCTTAACTATTTTCTTCTCACTGGGTACAGCTTTCCTGACTGCCTAGAAGCTAGGTTGGTTACTTCACTGCTCATTGTTCATAACTCCCAGTGAAGCACATGTCACAAGATTGAACTCCTTACGGGCAGATAGTCTCTGTGCATCAAATGCCTAGCTCCATGCTTAGCAGATAGTAGCCACTCAACAAATACTGCAGGAATGAGTTAGAAGACCACTTATTTAATATTGGTAGTATATTTTTGTACATTTTTATGCTCTGACAGGAGACTTAAAAGTTCTTCGAAGTCAAGGACCTACACAGAGCATTGATGCTAAAAAGCAAGTCTGGGGAGAGATTAAAAGCAGAAATTACATGCATGCACAGGGAAGAAAACACTAACACTCCTGAAGTAGACTTTTAAGAGAATTGATCCTGAATCTGATCAAGTCTTTAGATCCAACCACAATTTATAGAAAATGCAAAGAATAGAGGAACACGTTAATGACACCACGAGGTTGCAATCAGCAAAATCCAGATTGTGAGCTGTTCTACCATAGTAATCAGCAAACTACAGCCTTTTCCTTGCCTGTTTTTGTACACCCTCAAGCTTAGGATGGTTTTACATTTTTAAAGCATGAACAAAAAAGGAGACAAAGAAGAAAATGTGACACAGATGCCTCCTCTAGAGGATTATTGACCCAGTTTTTTTCCAAAAATAAATTGCAAAAAGAAAACAGAGAGATTAACAGACACCAAAGTCATAGATGAACTGTTTACAATGAATTGATTTCTGATTTAAACAAACTATAAAATAGCAAAAGGAACATTCATAGCAATTACGATGCAATTGATATTTAGTGATATTTATAGTTTGTTTATTTTTTATTTTTATTAAAAATTTTTAATGTTTTTATTTATTATTGAGATAGAAACAGAACATGAGTGGGGGAGGGGCAGAGAGAGAGAGGGAGACACAGAATCTGAAGCAGGCTCCAGGCTCCAAGCTGTCAGCACAGAGCCCGATGCGGGGCTCGAACCCACGAACCGTGAGATCATGACCTGAGCTGAAGTCGGCCGCTCAGCTGACTGAGCTTCCCAGGCGCCCCAATGATATTTAGATAGTTTATTGATAATATTTTACGATGTGACAATGGTTATGTTTTTTAAAAACAGTTCTTATCTTTTGGTATACATCCTGAAATATATATGGATAATGCTGTGTGGGATTTGCCATATACTACTGAGTGGAGGAGGAAGTGAATTGGGTTGTGGATATAATAAGATTGTCCATGAATTGGTAATAGTTGTAACTGGATGACTGATTCATGAGGGTGATTATACTCTACTTTTAAATATATTTGAAGTTTTATACAGTAAAAAAAGTTAACTAATAAAGAAATAAACCAGCAAAGTTTGGAGTTCCATCTGGGGCTGATTGTAGTCAAAAGACCTCTCTCAAAGTACTTAGCTTTTTTAGTTTTCTGATTTCAGTTTCCTTATCTCTAAAATGGAAATTAAAATGATGTCTACTTCCTAGGTTATGGTGATGACTATGTGAGCTACTGCATACACAGAACTTAATTAATGCCCTGTGCATAATGAAGCATTCAATTATTGCTTCATAATGTTGCTGTTAGTGCCATTGTTATTTTCTCATTATGTGCTGATATTTATGGGCATTTGTTGATAAGATAGCAGAGGACGGCATGACAGTAGATGAATGTATTGGTACAGGGATGGATGGGCACAGAGAAGAGCAGCAGCAAAAGAAGATGGCAGGGTAAACTGTATGTTGCCATGTCTGCTCTGGACTGAGTTGTGCTAGACCTTGGATTTGGTGTGACATGGGACAGGCTGTCTGGCCGGGCTCTGAGCTTTTCATTCCAGAACACTATCTTACAATCTGAAGGTCAGGGAGTGAGCAATGCAATCCAACACTTATACCAAACCTTAAAGCCGTTTCTGAAGCTCTGCTTGACAATAATTTTCTGTCACTGATGAGAGGTGCTTTGCCAGAATAAACACTGCCTAATACAGGCTTAAGAGGAAAACAACTTTAAAAATATTGATTTATTAAATCCTCACTGAATATCATCATGTCATGGAGGCAATATACCACAGTGATTTATGGCAACCCTATCCATAGTGCTGATCTTTGAAGAGATAAAGCGCTGGCCCCAGAATGAAAATCCACACAATGTTGCTTTCATTGAAAAAGTTTTGCTATTGAAAAAAAATAATAAAGCAAAGTAGACAGTATGCCTAGTGACAGAGTTAATTTGCATCCTAGCACAAGTTTCTTATGTTTGCAGTCTGGTAACCAGCGCATGCTTCACATTTCTGAGTCAACTAGTTTAGGGAGTGATACTTAATGGGGGAAATTTTGCAAACTCCTCCCCACCTCCGGCCCCTGGTATCATTTGGCAACATCTGGAGACATTTATCGTTGTCATACCTGAATGGGAAGGGTGCTGCTGGCATTTAGTGGGTAGAAACCAGGAGTTCTACTAAATATCCTAGTGTACAGAACAGCCCCCACAACAAAGAATTATCTGGACCAAAGTGATGAGAGTGTCAAGGCTGAGAAACTCTTTCGAGAGCATGGCTTTAGAATCAGACAGAGGTGGGACTCAAACTCCTGCTTTGCCACATACTACACCTGTGACCTTGAGGACAGTGTTTCGTCCCTGTAAGCACCAGTTTCTTTAAAAAAAAAACATTGAGCTTACATTGCTGTTGTGCAATACAAGTGGGCAAATGGAGATAGACTCTTTGACATAGACCCAGAGAAAAGCAAATGCGCATGGAAAGCAGATATTATACTTTTTAGAAACAGCAGTCATCCTGGTGACCCACGAACTGTCCAAGGATTCATTAGCTTAAGAGCCAAGGTATCATTTTTTTGGTTTTGTTTTTTTTCTTCTCCCTCTCTCCTTCCCCCCACCCCCCACTCTTCCTTTCCTTCTTCCCTTTCTTTTTGGGATAAAAAAATGCAATCGGTTCTTTGCAAACTTTTAGGGTGAGGGCCTAAAATGGAAATGTGTTTCATTTCTTGTTGAAGATGAATGCAAAACAAAATAAAACCCTGAGTGCGATTCCATAAAAGATAAACCATATTGTCAGAAAGAGCCACTCCATAGACAGAGCTGGGAAATTCGTTTGAAATTCCTCTTCTGTCCCTTAGGATGAAGTATGATGCATGCCTGGGAGCTTAATAGTTTACAAGTTGGGACTCCCACTGTGTCTTTTTTTGCTGGTGATTTTATGATTCTCCTACACACAACGTGATGGATTCTTGAGTATCCAGAGCTTTGAATCTGTATTTTTTTTTCAGCTTGAATGAAACCCTTCAAGGCAGAGCTGTGAAGATGTGGTTCTTAAATAAAATATTTTTCTACTGTGCTAATAATTCACACATTCTCCACATTTCTCTTCTATACTCAGGGTCAGTGGGATACATCCATTTTTCCTAATTCTATCTGCCCTGTTTTTCTCTGGCTTCCAACAGCTTTTTATGAAAGCACAGCATGGGTTATCCAGGTGCTGGTATTCAGGGAGGGTGCAGAATTATGAAGGGGGAGGAGATTTTCTTATTCTCTTCCCATTACTCCATTAACAATGGCCTTATAATGATTTGAAAACTCCTTGTAAGTGACCTGATATGAAATATTGCATTACAAATCCACATAGGAGACACAATTCAAACAAAAGAAGCAATAACACACTTTCATCCTGCTTCTAAGTTATAATGAAATGTATTTACTGAGAGCCAGTATATTTTTTTCCCCACTAGAGAAGCCATTTGCTTGCTGGATTGTTAAATCTCTATAGCGTTGACATTCTTCTTTAAAAAAAAAAAACTGGATATTCGGATTTCTGGGTCAGGTGGAAAGATTGCAGTGTCAGAAGTGAAAAAAGTACAAATTTCAAATGTGAATATGTGATTTCATTCATGTACATATGTCACCAGGGTTTACTGCTACCAGCTGGGTGGTCAAGTCAGCAATAACATGACACCTATTTAAACCTTTGGCTATCCATAAGACCTTTGAACAATACGATGTGACCCACCTAATATTATGCTTTAAAGTACAAAAATTGTATTTTAGTGAATGAGTAAATACTCCAAAACTGGTATATTAAAAAAAATTACTTTGGAGACTCCAGTCATATAAGGCTCTCCAAACATGATCTAATGCCTATTTTTCTTAACATATATGTTGTTTCTTACAGATTTGACATTAAAACCACAGGAAGTTGGAAGAATTGGGTGCTCTTCCTTCTGAATTCTCATCTACTCTGGCTAAGTGATTTCATTTAGTTTTTTATGGCCACGCTTCTGAGTGTCTTTTGTAGGGAATATCCTTCTCCTTTTCTTCCTGTGTTTCTTCCTGGTCTTCTCAAGCAGGAAATACTTCTTTCTCTTCCTGTTCCTTTCTTGTTCCGTTGGTGAGTCTGGATGAAGGCCACTGCTCATGTCTTGCCTGGACTTTGATTTATTTTTTTTTAAGTTTGTTTATTTTTGAGAGAGAGAGAGAGAGAGAGAGAGAGAGAGAGAGAGAGAGGGAGAGAGAGAGAGAGAGAGATAATCCCAAGCAGGCTCCACATTGTCAGTGGGGCTCAAACTCAGGAACCATGTGATCATGACCTAAGCCAAAACCAAGAGTTGGACACTTAACCGACTGAGCCACCCAGGTGCCCCTGACTCATCCTGTCTCAACACTGTCCCAAGTGTTGTATGCTCTCTGCTCTCAGCTCAGGCCACTGTTTTGGAGCCTCACCAGGCAAGGGCTCACCCCCACCTCCAGCTGCCATGTCTGAGACTGGTTGGGCACAAGTTATTCCAGAGGTATATTGTAGGAACGCCCATTTTGGCCTTGGATCCAAATTACCCTTTCCAGAAAGTCCAGCTTTATCACACATAAAAATAATCACAGGAACTCTATTTCTGGGTCAGTTTCCCAATTGAGTTAGTATTTGGAAGGGAGTAGTGATAAGTGGTTAGGTTTCCTAAAATCAGAATATCTTCTTAAAGATCTTAGTACAGCTTACTTCTTGTGCCATAGATCACCAAGTCTTGTAATATGGTTAAAAATCAATACTTCTCATTCATCATCATTTATTATTATTATCTATAAGGACTTACTAAGGCCCAGGCAATCTGTTAAATTACCTAGAGTAACATATTTGAGTCATGGATCAAGTCATCCAAAAACTTCAATCTCCTAAGGGATTTAAAATACATATGTTGATACAAAGAATGAAAAATTTTTTAAAAAGTAAATTAAGACAGGCATGGGGACATCAGAAAATGGGCCCTAACCTCTCTCTGGGAAGGGCAAGAAGTCTTTTAGAGAGAGGTGGGATTTCTTTATGTTGGACTCTGAATGATGGGTAAAATTTGAAGATGCAGATAAAGGAATACTGATTTAAAAGAAAAAAGGTGGAGTGCCTGGAAGGCTCAGTTGGTTAAGCATCAGACACTTGATTTTGTCTCAGGTCATTATCCCACTGTTCGTGAGTTCAAGCCCCATGTGGGGCTCTGCACTGACATGTAGAACATGCTTGGGATTCTCTCTCTTCCACTCTCTCTGCCCCTCCCCTGCTCATTCTCTCTCTCTCTCTCTCTCTCTCTCTCTCTCTCTCTCTCTCTCAAACATAAAAAAGGCTTTATCGGTAGTTGGAACAGTGAACATGCATGTGTGAAGGAGGAAAACAAGGCTTATTAGGGGAATATTCATCTAGTGTAACTTGAGGAGATGTGACAGGAAAGGTCAACAAAGCATGGTGCAGCAGATATAAACTGATAAGCAGTTCTATTCCAGCCTGTAGAGTGCAGGGTGGAATAGTTCTGGAAGCTAGAGGACAGAAATGAGATTCCTTCAGTGTTTGGTCTTTTGGAAAGTTCTGGTTATGGTATCAGTGCCCTTTGTCACTAAAGAGAAAACTCCAGGGATTTTATAAATTTGTTCATTTAAAAAAAAAAAGTTTGCAGTATCTCATTAAAACAACAACAACAACAGCAGCAGCAGCAACAACAACAACAACAACAGACAAAGAACTCCAGTGTGGGAAGGAAGTTTAGATAGTTTTTTGGGCACACAGAATTTTTCCTTGACTCTGGTTATCAATCCCTAACAGTCAGAATAGGGTGGATTATGCTGCAGTAAAACCAACTCCCAAATCTCAGTGGCTTAGGGAAACAAAAGTTTACTTCTTACTCACACCAGATGTCCAATGAAGGTAAACAGAGAGCTTCTGCCTAGCATGAGAATTTCAGAGAAGTGAGTATTGACAATTAAGTTTTTCCATGTAGAAATAAGAGGTCATCTTGGCTTACATTTTACTGGCCAAAGTAAACTTCTTGGATGTGCTTAACTTGAAAAGGGCAGGAAAATGCAATCCTTTCTTGTGCTGAAACAATGGAGCATGGTTCCAATGTCTGCTACAGTCTCTTTGTGTGGCTACCATAAGAGTACATCCCCATTTTAGTACTATTATCCATAATCCTCTAAAATATTCCCAATGATTATTTCACTCACTGAGTGTTTAGTCTGTGCCAGGTACCGTGCTGGTTATTTCACATGAACTTTCTCTTTGAATTCCTACAAAACTTCTCTGATGTTGTTTTTAGTTATTTTACTGGCTGTGCAATTCCTGGCATTTGTGTTCTTCCTCCCTGTATGTATAAGGCTGCCTCTGAATGATCATCAGATGATCAGGAGATTCTGAATGATAACTGGATGAGCCAGGGAAGACAGACACTGGACCTCCAGCTGTTGTTGCTGCTACCACGATGGCCACCATCTGCAGACTCACAAATCCTTATGTTTACTGAACATTCTCTACATGCCAGACATGGTGCTCTAAACATGTGAGGCAGGTACTATTATTTTGCCTATTTTACAAATGAGAAACTGTGGTTCAGAGAGATTGTATTACAGCCCAAGATCACATGACTGGCAAGTGGCAGAAATGGGGATTCAACTTGAGTCCAGCTTACACCAGGACTGATATTCTTAACAACCATGCTATACTACCGAAGGGGCTAGATAGGAAGGAAAAGCAGATGAGAATTTGGGTTATAATCATGAGGTTTAGGATTAATGGAAATAAATGTGGAAAATACTAGAGAAATGAATGCCAATCTAGAATATTAGAATTGAGACTGGGAAAAAAAAGATTTTAAATGTTTTATAGGCATTAAATTCAAAACACTAGGAAATTAATAGAGTGTAAGAGAAAGAAAGGAAATGACAATGATTATTGGTGTGACACATATAGGGGGAAAATGAAAGGAAAATATGGCTTATGGGTACAGGTGGAGAAATACATTCAGTGTTGGATTTATTGAACTTTCTACACAAGTGGGATATTTGTGTAAAAAAATAGCTATTTATTCAGTGTGTAAAAGCAAAGATCTATGGTAGGTATTATGGATACATAATAAATAAATCTAGTTTCAATTATGTTTAGAAATGCATGAATCTAAAACATTAAGACTTGGGCTTTATTCATTTATTCATTAAAGCATATATTTAAGATCTTCCAAAGCATGTGATAGGTAAAGCAGAGAGGGTAGAAGAATTCAGAAAAATAAGTATGATCATCATCAAGAGAATCATAATAGAGAAGGTATAAGACCAGATTTGAGAGCATGCCTATGTAAGGGGATATGAAAGGGAGAAAGAGAAATTTGAAAAGGAGTTGTCAAGGAAAAAAGAGACTAAAACAACACAAAGTCCCAAA
Organism: Cryptoprocta ferox; assembly: GCA_028646485.1. Taxonomy (NCBI): domain Eukaryota; kingdom Metazoa; phylum Chordata; class Mammalia; order Carnivora; family Eupleridae; genus Cryptoprocta; species Cryptoprocta ferox. The sequence goes on along the minus strand of CM053574.1, from coordinate 43,246,726 downwards.
ATTTTGTGTGTGAAAAGATTTTAAGAAGAAAATCATGAGTGCCCAACAGTGTCATATACGGATATGTCAAAAATGTATTTACAGATGTGTTGGGAAGGAAGGAGAGATCCGTGAATGTAGAGAAAACACATATGTCTATTCTTCTAAGAAGTGTGGCAGGAGAGAGAAAGCAAGAAGGTGGTCTCTCAGAGGTAAGAGGAACACAGGAGGATTTTTTTAGGGTAAGTTTAAAAAAGGCGGGGCTAGTGAAGAGAGAGAGAATCTAGAAGTAAGGAGTAGGATTGAGGGAGGTTGGTATTTGATTGTGGTGAGATGGTGTGTCGGGAAAAATGGGTCAAAGGCCAAGGACAGTGCCTTTGTGTGAGTTTTTCCAACAACCTTTTCAAATGAAGAGAACCAGCTTCAAATATTGGAAAGGACTCAGAATTGGAGATGAAAATCATGACCATTATTAGGGGAAGAAGGTGGGGAGGGATTCAGAGAGTGCATTTGTTTCCTAAGGCTGCCTTAACAAAGTACCATGAACAAGTGTGGTTAAACAATATAAATTTATTCTCTCTCAGTGCTGGGGGGTGAAGTATGAAATCAAGGTGTTAGCAGGGCCATGCTCATTCTGAAGACTCAAGGCAAGGATCTTTCCTTGCCTCTAACTTCTGGAGATTGCCAGTCATCCTTAACATTCCTTTGTTTGTAGCAGCATAACTCAAATATCTGCCTCTGTGTTCACCTGGCCTTCCCTGTATGTCTATTTGCATCTCTGTATTTCTCTCTTATAAGGACATCAGCCATTGGATTTATGGTCCACCTTAATTCAATATGGCCTCATTTTAATTTGACTATATCTGCAAAGACCCTATTTCCAAGTAAGGTCATGATCTGAGACTTCATGTGAACATGATTTTAGAAGGACATTCATCAACCCAGTACAGATAGTAAGAGCATCCTTGAAATGACAATTGTAGAATACAGTCTGAGGAGTCAAGAAGTGACAAAGGTGATGATGAATAATAATATCCCAGTGGGGTTAAAGGACCAATGAGGAGTCCAGGGTTAAGAGTGAGAGAAGCAGGGGTATGAGGGTTTTACTCATTGAAGGAAATTTCAGGATTGGATACTCTGGGAGGTTAGGGATTTAGGCAAAGTTACAGAATAGAAGGACTTAGGTTCTTCATGGATTGCTTATAGTTTCCTTATCCTACTCAATAGAAAGGTAATAGGCAAAGACCAAGGTTTCATGAAGAAGAAACAAAGCAGGTCAGAAAATTCACTTTTGTGCTAACCACCACACTCATATAGCACATACCCCTTTATTCATTCATTCAACAAACACTTATGGAGTCCTTACCATTCAACATTAATTATTCCAGGTTCTGGGGTTACAGCAGTAAAACAAGCAAGCAAACAAAGAAACCCAAATACCTTTGTCCCTGTTCTTATAAAGTTGGCATTCTGTAGGGGAAAAGATAATAAGCATGTATAACTATATAAATAGAGAATATGTCTCATGTTCTCTCACAGAGGAAACGCACCTCAGCCCTGAGGCTGAGCAACCTCCTTAATCTCGTATATATGAATAAGCTTTTGTCTTTGTAGAGCAGTAGATTTTGAGAAATCTTTGTGCCATTCTTTTCTGTGTCCAGAGAGAGTTAAAATATGGCTGGTACCACAATGAATAAATTGATCAAGAAACTCTTCAGAAATATGCATACATAGAGAGGTGCAGGAGTAAGGAAAGCAAAAGACAAAAATGTTAGTAATTTTCTTATGGAATCACATACTTTAATGTTTTGCCTCTTAGGTACACTTCCTTTGCATGGAATCAAAGCATTAAAATAGCAACAGGTGTATTCGAATACAACGAATGATATATATATATTTTTTTGGACAATTGACATTGGGCATTTGACCCTTCCTGTGTTTGGTGGGAAACTTTCCTTCTATGGATACTGGGGGACAGCAGCTACTGGCTCACACCCCATTTCCTGGGCACCCCCTTGCAGAGAGGGCACAGGCATGTGACATAGACAGAAGGAACCATGCATGATTTGATGGTTGTTTCAGGATCAAATTCTGAGAGCAGGCATTGCAATGATACAAACACCCTGTTATAGTTAGTGGTGGTACCAGTTCTCTCTCTGATCCGTCTCCAGTGTGCATCTGAGTGTTGCCCTGGTGGCTTGATCCCAAGTCTAGTTCCTTCACGCACCCAATAATTTTCTAATTTCCTGTGCGTTAACCTTTTAGAAAAAATTCTTTTTCTGCTTTGATCTGTTCACTATCAGCTTCAGCTGCCTATAGCTAAGAAAACTGACTGACATATTAAGTTTCATCTCTTTTATGTTTAGTGTTTCATTTGTTTGGATACTTATTGAGCACCTACTGTATGCTAGGTACGTTGATGAAAATTGGGGATGTCATGGTAAATAAGGCATATCTTGTCCCACCTCTTGGAACATTCACAGTTTGAGATAAAAGGAAGTGAGCAGTTTCAATAAGATGAACTACATGACATGATATGTTAAGAGAACACAAAAGGTGGTCTGCTGATTCTCATCCTAATCCATACTTGGTGGTCAAGAAGGAGGGGGGCTCAATTAGGCCTGGGGTTAGAGAAAGCAGGGTCCATACTTTCCAAAGAGGAAAAGAAATTTTGAGAACTAGGTGGTGGGGGGAGTGTCTCAACCTAGCAAAGAAATGAAGGACTGTGAGTCATACTGGAAATCCAAGCAAACAAGTACCTTATATGGAGTCAGGACCCGCAGACATCAGAATGTCAACTACTTCCAGACCCCTTTTCTAGCGGGGCAGAAACCTCTAATGTCCTGTCAGATGGGAGTCTCATTAATGCTGGGACTCAGTGTGCTGGTAGTCTGTTTTCACTCTAACATTTATGTTTATCAGATACCACTACTACTATTAGTAATGTGGGTGTACATGTACTAAACATTAACCACCATGTACAGGGACATGTGTGATTTTATTTAATCATCTGAGGATTTTGAGATAGGCTCTATCAGACTTCTAGCTTCCCACCTTAACCTGTCTTTTATATTCATGGGCCCATGCAAGACAACATTTCCCAGCAACCCTTGTGGCTATGTGTGGTCATGTGATTAAGTTCAGTCTCACGGAGTATGAGAGGAAATACCATGTGCCGTCAAGCCTGCAGCTGTAAGACCATGGGCAAGCTTCCTTGATGTTTTGTATCCCTTTCAACAAGCCATAACCCATGGAAGCCCAGCCTGTGCTCTACAGAGAAAAACAAAGTTCTAGGGGATAGCAGAGCAACACGAATGAATACCCCTGGGTGATTGTATTGAATAGGGCCACCCACCAATCTGGAATGTTTCCTTCAGACTCTGATATACAGAAGATACAAACTTCGATAGTAGTTAAGTAAGCCACTGGGTTAATGCCAGGTCTGTGGGATAGTCACCTCAACTCAGGTTAAATTGATAGCCTGCCTGCATTCTGGTTCTGACAGGTGTCACCACTGCTCTCTTGCAAATGAGGACGCCAGGCTCAAAGAGAGATGGACTCACCCTCCTCGATTCACACACATAACAAACACATGATTCAGATCTGCTTGACTGCAGGTTTCATGCTCTGGAACACTCTGCTGTCATTGCCTTAGGACTGGTCAGATCACCCAGACTAAGTGTTGTAGTGTTTGCTATTGTGTGAAATCCCACGGAGGCTAGAGACAAACGTCCTCTTCACTACTGCTCACCTGGAGAATACATACAGTTATGAAGTTAGGCTTTAGTCAACAGGCGAAGTAAAAGGAAGAGATGTTTGAAAATGTTCCTGTGAGAAATGGAAGAGGGCTCATTAATAAGAACATGTGCCATTTGTTGAGCAGAACAAACAAACAGATTTTTGGCAAGGAGATTTACTTCAGAGAAGAAAGGAAGTGCCTGAGGCGGTGAGGTGGGGGGCAGACTGCTGACACACAGATGTGAGAACAAGATGCTTACACCAGCTGTGCACTAAAGAAAGTTATCGCAACTATCAATTTTCTATTTTTGTTTTAGTAATTTATCAGTTAGAATTATCACACTGTGAGAGCCTCGTAATGGAGACTGCAGTTTTGAAAATGCGAGAACCAGTTTTAGCAAATGCTCTGAATATGCACATAGGCTCACACTCGATATGTGAGGAGAAACCATACAAAGGACAAAAGTCAGCTCTGTGTGTTTTGTGCATCCGTGGGCCCCCATTACTTTGGCTCCAAATTATGCCTGTTCATGAAGAACAGGTGTTTGAAATAAAATCAAGGGGAAAACCACTATGAATTCAGCCCCTCTAAAGACATTGCAAGAATTTCTAAAATTACTCTTCTTAGACAAATTGTTCCCACAAGCCCAGACGATTTTTTATCTTGAGGGTGCACAGGGGATACTAAATCTTCCTGCCCACATAAACTCGTTTTCAGATGGGCTGGAGATTCCATTTATCATACATGCAGGGCTGGGTCTGCTCACACCACATTAAAGGTTAAAGCTGAGAAAGTCGGGGTAACACTGCCCTGCCCTAGCGTGGAGAGGCTGTGTACACAGACATTGGGGGTGCTTCTGTATGTAGCAATGCACGAAGATGAGCAAGCTTGTCAATGGCTTACATTAAAATGCCTAGAATTCAAGTGAAAACGTTTAAACTCTTTTGTGTAAATGGAGCCTTTCAAGATGAAGAGATTAAACGATTTAAGGGCTAGTAAGTTCCAAGAGACAGTGTGTGTGTGTGTGTGTGTGTGTGTGTGTGTGTGTGTGTGTGTGTTTAAATATATTTTTATATATACATATATTTTTACATATATGTATATCTTCTGTTAGATACGTACAAGTGATTTAAATGACTTAAAAATGTAGAAACATTTTTCAATGGCTTCTGATCCAAAATATAATTTAATAAATATATTTCTCAGTGCCAGATGCCAGCGGCTGGCACCTGCTTAGGCTGATATCAAGTTTACTTTGCGGAATGGAGTTTTCTTTGGAGCCAAGGGAATTCTCTGTGCAAGAAAATCTTTCCCAGTTCTTCATAAATATGCCAAGAGAGTTTTCTGCTGGACCGAGGAAATCAGAGTGAGGCAGACCTCAAGGAAGAAAGCCAAGTTCATTCATTAGCAACTTCATAAACACTTTAAATGGCAAATTTATAGCTGGCGTTTTGTCACAAAAGATTTTGGAAGTGTGTTCTTTTCCCACAATTAGAGCTGGTGTCATTGGTCTTAGCCTTCAGCTGATCAGATGAGAGAATGTAATCAACTCCTCAAACCTGGCTTTAGTCAAATCTAGACAACATAAATTATGGGATAAAGACATCATCTTAGATTACCTTTCAAAAATTGACAATCAAGACAGGGAAGATTAGAATTTTATCTACCAAATTAGTTGCATTCATCTCTTGAACTGAGGCTGCCAATGTGTCAGAAATCAAGCTGATCACAGCCAACAGATATTGAAAGAAGTAAAACCCGAGGGGGAATGAAAATGCATTCAGCCAAAGGAAGCAAATACAAACAATAATGGAAACAGACATCTTTTAGTTAATTTCTAGTAGGGACTGCTTCTTTGCCAGGGTACTAGGTACACGCACACTTGTGTCAAGTTCAAAGATTCTGAATTCAGGGATACTAAATTCTCAGTGCTTTTGGTGTGGACAAAATGGAATTTTAGTGCAGGGTCAGAATCTTCAAGCGATGGTACATCTCTTACTTCCACTCAAGGAAGACACTGGAGACGGTTGCAGTTTTTATCCTTATACCAAGAAGTACCCAGAAAAGAAATTTAGAACTCGATAAAATGGATGAGAGAAAGGCTTACCACCTGATTTTTACAATCAAGATAGCCAAATCCAGGAGAATGCAAACTATCCTTCAATTTTTAACTTTAGTTCTTATACATGAAGCTAATTTTAGTTCTTGTACATGAAAGAGCCACTATACCACTGTAACTTATTAATTGCATCATGATAAAATTATGGTACAATTTTTGCTTATTTCTAGTCACAAGGACCAACGAGTTTCATTCACTTTATTGTCCTTCTTGCCCGAACTGGACCCATTTCACTAGCTAGAGATATGGAGAGCCAGGCCACAAAATGTAATGATTATGGTGAATTCTACTGGCCACACTTCTGGGTGCACTAGAGCAAGGCTTTGGTTACTCTCATCTGATTCCTAGGGGACACCCATACATGGAAAATAAACCATTTTTATTGACTTCTTGTATTAACGTGCTAGCACTTCTGTGACAAAGTGCCATAGATAGGGTGGCTTAGACAAAAGAAATTTATTGTCTCATGGCTCTGGAGTCTAGAAGTCCAAGGTCAAGTTATTGTCAGGACTTGTTCTTTCTAAGGTCCCTGAGGGAAGATCTCCCCTGGCTTGTAGATGGCCATTTTCTCCCTTCATCTTCACATTGCTTCCCATCTATGTGAATCTCGGTGTCCAAAATTCCCATTTTTATGAGAATATTGGTCATATTGGATTAGTACTCTTTCTCCCAATGATCCCAAGTTAAACTGATTATTTCTATAAAAATTCTGTCTCCAAATTATGGAAAGAGCACAAATGTCCATCAACTGATGAATGGATAAAGAAGGTGTGGTTTATACATACTACTTGGCAATGAGAAAGAATGAAAGCCTGCCATTTGCAACAATATGGATGGAACTGGAGGGTATTACACTACGTAAAATAAGTCAGTCAGAGAAATACAGATATATGTTTTCACTCATATGTGGAACTTGAGAAACTTAATAGAAGATGATGGGGGAAGGGAAGGAGAAATAATAGTTTCAAACAGAGATGGAGGCAAACCATAAGAGACTCTTAAATATAGAGAACAAACAGGGTTGATGGTGGGGGAGAAGGGAAAATGGGTAATGGCTATTGAGGAGAGAGCATTTGCTGGGATGAGCACTGGGTATTGCATGCAAGCGATGAATCACAGGAATCTACCCAAAGCCAAGAGCACACTGTATATACTGTATGTTAGCTAACTTGACAATAAATTAGGTTTAAAAAGTTCTGTCTCCAAATAAGTTCACTGTCTGAGGCACTGGGGTTAGGACTTGCACATATGAATTCCGAGGGGATGCAATTCAACTCATAAACTCATTATATACATATCTCGTTGTCTGGGTTTCCCCTCCCCCCCACTCCTACATAATCTCAAGTCCTCAGAACAATTCTGCAAAGCTGGTGTCGTTGATTCATTTTGTCTATATGTAAGGATCAGAGGGAAAAAGGCAAATTCCTCCAAGTCACCAGGCTAATAAGTGAAGTAGGAACAATGTGAAGCCAAGTCTTAGTGATTCTAAGACCATAGCCTTTCCACTCATTGATATTGTTCAAGCAGTGTTCAGTGAGGACCACTGAGTGTCAGATACTGCAGTAGGCACCGAGAAATTCAGAGATCATGAAAATCCCTCTTCCCTTTAAAGACTACATATTCACACTAGGAAACATTTTATTCCACAAAAGCCCAAGGACTAGTCCAGTTCTTCCATAAAGTCTGTAATCATAAAGCATACTTGTAAATAACACAGGGCATTTTTGGTGGGCCAACATGTTCAATGTTTTTGATAACTTCTCCGTTGCTAGAGTACAACCCCATTGGAACGCATACAAATTCCAGTGCAGATTACACAATTGGCAAAAATGATAGGCAAATATTTATGAGACCCCTAATAAAGGAATATCAAGGAAAAGATAAACATGCAGTTTTGATGAGCTTATCCAAAATTTTATGGTAAGAAAATCTAGAATTAATCTATTTTTAATTTCAGTAGATAGGAATGTTTTGTGTTTATGGTATAGTATTTTTTAATGTATTGCTTTAGTGTTTATGGCCTCAAACACTCAATCAAAAGCTCTGGGGAACTCTTTCTGTCCTTCCATTTTTATTTCCAACTGCCAAAGCCATGGAGGCTGAGTGAGGATTGTTTTTATGAATAGATGCAATGAATTAGAAACAATGAATTGAGAACAATGACTTATATCTAGTGACTTTTTCATCCTTTCCTTTCATGAAATAAACCACTGTGTATAGTATCACACTTATTCTTTCACGTTATTAAATTTCTTGTCAAAATCTTCCTTAAACCACAGAGACGAAGATGAATTCTCCCTCTGTGAGTCTGAGCAGTTAAATTTACTTCTCTGACACACTGCAAGTTGATTTAGAGCTAATCTGTCTGCTTTTTATTGGCTCCGTGTAAAACATGGCTTTTCTTGGTTTCTTTTCTTTCACTCTTCATTGTCTTGTAGAAATATGTAATTTCAATTTATACCCTAAGAAATTAGTCTCTCTGAGAAAAACCCAGGAAGACTTTTATAAGAAAAGAGAAACATGCATTACTTACATGCTTTTGGATGTCCCCCATGTAACAGGCTGGAATGATGACAATCTGCGGGAGAAAAGAGGCGATAATCAATACTTGGATAGTAACTCTAATGAAAAGGAAAAGCCATGATCCAGACACAGTTAGCAATGGGACAACCTGCCGCATTGACTATTTATTTGTGTTAAAGTCCACTCCATCAAAGGTATGAATATTCAGCTTAGATTCATGACACCACATTTGATTCCTCTATTGGTTTTATTAATGAGCAGGTATGCTGGAGACGTTTAGGAATGAAAGAACAGCATCAGTAATCTTGGAAAACCAATTTGGGTTTATAAAGAACCAGTCCCAGAAATGAATTTCATTTTCTCATAATTGCTAAGTGTGTGACACAGGCAAATGATAGCCTGTTTCAGTGAAAGTTCAGTCTTAGGCTTCCAGGATCTCCCTTTGAAGACATTCGAATTGGGTGATAGTACAGTGAGGTGAGTTGTCACTACTTTGGAAAATTATATTTAAAGTTGATTTATTAATTTATGTCAATTTGTAAGAATTCTAGGGGTGCGATCACAGAATTTGGAAGCAGTTTTTTTTAATTCAACATTTTAATTCAATAAGTATTTTATTGACAACCTACCATGTGGCAGACACTTGGGCTAGGCATTGGTGATGTCATAGGTATCAAGACATAGGCTTGAACTTACAGTTTAGTGGGGGAAAACCAAGGAAAAAGAGAGCACTAACCAAAGGGAGTGATACATTCTATGCCCTGCTCTGCTCAGCTACATCATACATACTATATGACAGGATTAAGGTTCAATATGGTGCTATAAGGGCACTGAAGAGAGACAGAATGTTTGTGTAATAGAAGCTTGGGGAAGATATTATGGAGAAAAATGGCATCAGAATGAGAGATAAAAGACAACTAAAATTGAACCAGATACGATGCAAGAGTGAATGTGGCAGAACATCCTCAAGGAAAGGTGTTCCAGGGAGAAGGATAAGCATATACAAAATTCCTGAGTCATATCAATTACTTGGATATGGAAGAGGCCAGTATAATGGAAGCTAGTAAGAGGCCAGTATAGTGGAAGCTAGTATTGTCTTCCTAATATTCACTATAAACCAATTCCGCTGCAAAAGACTGAGGGTTTTGTACAATGACCGCATTTCTAGAAGTTGGACTTGATTAGTTAAATCAATCCTAGTCATCCCATATTATTTGCCAGTGATTGGTTTGGAATCTAGGCTTACATTCTTCGGTTCATGGCATTTCTCTAATTGAGGGTTTGAGGGAGGTGGGCCAGTGGGTGTACAATAGGACATTTTCTGGGGACTTCCAGGAAATCATCACTGGAACAGAAGGTATATCCTGTCTTATATGTGACTGTGGGAGCATTTAGTCTCAATTGCTCTGGTAAACATCTTATGACTATAAGGAGGAATGGTCTTAGATGAAGCTGACATGATTGCTGAGGGAGGAGTGGAGAACCCGAGTCCTTCATAACATAACACAGTGAAACATTCAACTCCAAAGCATGCTCTACCTCTGTAGTTGTTATTATGAGCCAATAGTCTCCTTTGTTGCTTACAAGTTTGACTTAGACTTGTGTTTCTTGTGGTTGAAGCATCTTTAAAAATGTTTGATAATCATACTGACAGATAAATGAAAATTAGGAAAGACAGGAAATAATTTAGATCAAAATGATAAGATTCAAAGGGAGTTTGAGGGGGATGGTGATGGGCTTGAACAAATAAGAAGAGATTCAATAGGGATAAGTATAAGGCTTTTGGATTATATATATAGATATAACTATATAGATATATGTTATATATGTTATAATTTTATAATTTAACATATATGTTAAATTATAAAAAATGGCATAGGGGAAGCTCAGATGTTATCTGCAGTTTGTATGAAGAATACTCAGGTTTAGTGTCAATAAATGTCATTCAACTCATTTGTCATACAAATTAATTATATGACATGGACACCAAAATATGCAACCAAGGTTGAATACCGCACAGATCAAAAGTATTTTGAAACAAATTAGACTTGAGATAGAAATTCTTTAAAACATGTAATTCGAAAGTGACAGTGATGTATTTTGGGCTTTTAGGGTCTCCACAATCAATGATATTAAAACTATAAATAATGATGTATGTTTATACTTTTGGAAATGATTTCTAAAGACATTCGAGTTCCAAATTTTTATTCATAGTCAAGCCTCATTCATTAACAACCTATTTCTATGAGTCTTCTATAAAGGACAAAAACTTGACCAACCAATTTTATTCCCTATTCATGTTATGAATGAATCTATAAATGTTTGCTCTACTTGCGTTTGCTCTAAAATCTCGAATCCTCTCCAATAATGCTCAGAGGCACTTCTCTGAACCCCGGTTGTACTTTAGAATCACTAAATTTTAAGTATAGATGTTTAAGCCTTACCCCTAGAAGGTGTGATTCAACGGGCAATTGATACTGTTGAAAAGCCCCCTAAGTGATTCTAGTGTATAGAAAATAGTGGTCCATCCAGTTGAATGCCATTAGCATGATATTTCTTGGTTTTCAAAATAGGTTCAAATACATCAAGCTTCAGAGCCCACTGCCCTTTTCCCGTATATCTTATGCTCAGTTATTATTTTTTAAAAATATCTTTGTTGGGGCACCTGGGTAGCTCAGTCAGTTAAGCATCTGACTTTGGCTCAGGTCATGATCTCACAGTCCAAGTTCTAGCCCTGCGACATGCTCTGTTCTGACAGTCCAAGTTCGAGCCCTGCGTCATGCTCTGTTCTGACAGGTTGGAGCCTGGAGCCTGTGTCTCTCTCTCTGCACCTCCCCTGCTCATGTTCTGTCTCTCAAAAATAAATAAACATTAAACAAATTTTTAAAAAATCTTTGTCATAACAATATCTTGAGTAATCTCTCAGGTTTCTTTTTCAATCCTGAAGTAGATACAAACTGGAAATATGCAGATCCATTACGGCAAAATCACTCCCAGTCCTATTCATCTTTGCTGTTAGTAAACAGAGAAGAACACCAAATTATTCAATTTCCTGACTCTGATGGGGTTTTGAGTTGGCCATATTATATTGCTTTGCTAATGAAGTCAGAGTTCCTGGGAAGACATTCTTTCCAGAAATAAAGGCAAAATCTTATCGAGACATAAAAATAACTTGTCTCTTTGCACTCCCCCGTGCCTGAAATACACACATGAAGCCTAGTAATGCAGCAGCCAGCTTGCCATCATGAGGTAAACAATGTGAAGATGAAAGCCTACAGATTAAAGTTGGAAAGACAGAAGAGCCTATATACCTACCTATTGATATCAATGAACTGCTATGTCATTGCTGAACCACAAACCCACTGTCATATCAAAATATATTAAGCCACTATAGTAGGTTTCTCTGTGATATGCAGCAAAAAGTATTCCTAAATAAAATTACTATGATTACATTTTGAACTCTTTGACTCATGAGATTATTGAAAATAAATCCAATCCCTTTTAAATAGGGACTATCCAAGGCAATTTTGGTTTTAGAATTGAGCAAAAACAATACACTACACACAATGATTATTTTATAATGAGTAGAAATTATACTTATCAGCTGGGTAGGAGGAACACTGGAATCACAATTTGGGGATGTCCAGCAAAATTTTGTTTGTCTGATTTCTTAAAATGGCTTTAGAAACATGCTTTTTGTTAGTGTCCATATTTTTTACATTTTTGCCACAGCTCTATCAACCTTTTCACCGCTTCATTCATTTATGGAACCCATGTGGCTCCTCAGGTCTGTAAAATGGTGGTATCTAAATAATTCATTCAGGATTAATAAGCCTTTTAAATGAAGATGATTTTGGTTATTCATGGGTTGCATAAATTCATAAATGGGTACAAGGTCTTTCTTGCAAAGGATGCACATTGTATTTGCCATTCAGGAATATTCTTCTGATGAATTCAATTAAAATTTACTCAGTTTTCAGGGCTTATTGAATAATGAGAAAAATAATTCCAGAAAATTTAGATATTTGGTGTGGAATAATGTATATTTAAAATGCTTTTATTATGCATGTCCACTTTAAAATCCAATGGCTAAATTCTATAATCTCATGGATTTTGAAGCCCAAGTATGCCTTTTTTTTAAGTAATGAAAATGGGTCTATAAAGCATTTATGACAAAGTTCAAAATCTAAGGTTAATACAAAAGGGTTTGAAAGCAATCAGCAGGTAAGTAGAAATATAGCGTAGGAAATGAAAGGCAAAGATGGGGAAATAAAATGAAGAGGAGCAGTGGGCAGAAAGGGATTTGAAAGGAACATTAATACTTCGCATAATGAAAAAGAATATAGGGAGATGATAGTGAATATGGTAATGGTGAAGAATAACTGATGGAGTTACTTCAGTCTACACTAGAGAAAATTGATAATAAATAAAAGTCAGTTGGCAGATCTGTGGGTGTTCTGGACTTTTAAAAGACCAATAAATCAAGTGCTTGTAATGTAAATTTCAGGAGGAGAAAGGCACGTGGGGCCTGCATCTAATTTCCCAGTCTTCAGGAAAATGCATGTCATGTCTATTGCAAAACAAAAACAAATCCAGGAGAGCTATTTAACATACACCAGTGAAAATAAAGATCAACAGAAATTGCCTTCTAAAAATATTTTTAGAGGAATTTAAAAGCGACGAGGCTCTCATTATTTCCATTTCTCTACAGATTGCCAATGTGCATCTATTATTTTATGCTCTTTTCCTTTCAGTAAATGCTAATGAGGAAACTATATGCATATGCATAATCTGGGCAGAGCTACATATGCAAGATGATGCTCTATGCATTAATTTGCCAGCTTCAGTTCTGTCAGCCTCACACATTTGAAGAGCTGGAAGAAAGTTGTAGAGAAGGAGATTTTACCCAATCACCATGAGGACTCAAGAAGTCAGGTCATTTTTTAGGATAATTACTACCACAAAATGATGGAACTGGCCGGAACTCTGGAAACCTGTTCATTGTTCCTTTGCTAATCATGCCACTCTCAAAAACCAACATTGTTTTTGGTCGGGTCTCCATATGACAGCTGGATCACATGTTCTCCTCTTATTATCTCTAAGAATTTTGCCCATTCATTGCATACAAATAAACATTCTGAGTAACAATTTCCAATATATCAATGTGACAAAATCCATGCCAGATAGAAGAAAGAAGTACCTGAGACAACCCTGAACATTCAGTTTTGGCAAATAAATTTGGCCATAGTCCTATGGAATATAACATCAATTGTAACTGAGTTCCATTTTTGAAGAGCTACCCAGTATTGATAGCATTCGATATCAACTAATTTCTCAGATTCCCTGCATGTGTCATTTTGCCAAGTAGTTACACTTCTTGAACAAACTGGGTTCAAATCCCGGGTTCCCCATGTACTAGACATCTGACCTCAGGCAAATGAATTGATGAAGAGTTTTCTCTTCTGCGAAATGAAAATAATAATGTAGTGTAGCTACAGGATTTGAATGATGTAATAAGGCTATGGCACGTGCACTCTGACATTTTCCCAGTACACCAAATCATGTGTTAGGTCACTTGATACAGATGAGTGGTTGGTGATGAAAGATATAGCCTGTACCTGTAAATGATGGGACAGATTATATTGGGTTTTTTTCCCCCTTATAATATTCAGCTACATGGATAAGATTGGAATCAGGTCTGGGTGAAGTTATCCCTGATCACATATGTCTGATAGTGACTACTTCATTAGGAAAGAATCTATGAGATCTTGAAGGGGAAAAGCAAGACTGTAAGAGATAAGGGTAGGACCTGAGACCATTGCACCCAAGAGGACTTGATTTTTTTAGGCAATTTCAATTTTAATGGCCACTTGTTTTTATGACTCTTCCAGTGTATTGAGAATGATAAAGCTAGTAAAGTTCTAGAGTTTGTGGCAAGGCTTTGCATAATTCACAAACAACTGTATCAATAAATGTGTTTTTCTATCTCTTGATAGGTAAGTTGGAATGTCCCAGATGAGAACATAATTGGCATGAGAACTTCATTGACCTCAGCTCTAAGAGGGCATTGAGGAAATTTCAGGAAAGTTTTAGAAAAATCAATCTAGAATCTTACAGATTCTGCTCTAATTATTTATGCCAAAGTGTGAAGAGTGTTTTGCCTATGGAGTTTCTGGAAACCTAGCTAATACCACAAGTGTTTTTTGAATCATATACAATGTAGGTATATTACTACCCGCAATAGCAGTAACTTTAATAATGTATAAGAGAAATTTCTTCAACTTCTAAAAATAATCCTTCTGTAGTATGTTTTATCTGGAAGTTCCATTTGCTAAATAGATTAATAATACCTATTACATTTGCAGAAGCTGGGTCAAAGAAGAGAAAGAAGTGTTTTTCTAATAAGAGTCCCAAAGTAACCATTTTAGGTTGGGACAGTAAAAGGACTTAGGAATATTAGAAATTCCCACTATTTGAGTGGCTTGAGTGCTCTGAGGGATTTGATCTGCTATGGCAGGGAGATTGAAGGTATGCGGAGTAGTGTTGCATAAATAAGAAAAGTGTGTTGTTGTTCATTTGTATTTGTAGATAAACCACCGTGGAGTTTAAAGGAAGGACAAGAAATACTGGGTTCTTCTATTTCCCTTGAAGCAGCTCATTAAATAGATTTGGACAGCTGGCTTTTTGTTTTCAATCACTAAGTGATATTGGCTCTTCCAAGGACTCTTTTGTCTGTAATATCTACAAGTCTCCTTATTTATAGTTTTTTGGCTCTTGGAGAATAGACAACCCTTTGTTTTATTTGGGGGGCCAGGTTTATCTGTAGAGCCAGATGTTTGTTTTGATTTCCAGTGTGTTTACTTTATAGGACTTTTTGAAAATATTTAGCCACATGTTGGAGATCTTCTAAATTGGTAAATTCCTACTCCAGTTATTTTTCTGACTATAGTCCCTTTTCAGGCCTTCATTTTGAGTTCATTACCAAAGAGCGAAAAAGGCTCCTTTAACTTCCACTGTTGAATCTACCCCAGTATAATGGTTGAAAGTTACCAAACGTCTATTTTTAAATTTCCTTATTTGCTTATCTTTATTTTTGATTTATAATTTTGGATCTTTCACCAACTACTCATAAGGGAAAGGCTTTTGGACTTTATGTAGTGCATTCTCTATTTTTCTGGTGTTTTAAGACCAATTTGCAAATTGTGCACCATGAGAGCATTTAAATATTCTCCTAGCCTTTCCTCTCTTTTCAACCATTTTCTCTGTCTTGGGAGTTTGCGATTTAGTGAACTAGTTTATTCAGATATAGTAGCCCAGAAAAGTACCTATCTTAAAAATTTGGAATTTTATACCAATATTGTTGATGTATCTTCCTGAGGTGTAGTAACTATAGCTCTTAACTCAGCGCTGAACTGGGGTTTACATTCCACCTGTATAGGTACTCCTTCTTGTTTAGCAATTTTGAGGGAATATTGGCAATGTGATTGTTTTTAAAGTCCAGAGTCTTTCTTCTATTGTGGGCTATTTAAGTGGTATTTCTTCTAGAGTTCTCAGTAGACTTTAGTCACCGGCTTACCATAGTGTCCCTAGACACTGTGAGGATCAGTGGTGTTTCCCCAAAGTATACTCTTATTTCTTCTATGTGTCATAAGTTTCCTATTTCTTGGTGAATTTGAATTACCTCAAATTGTGTCAGTTTGGGGAAGATAAAAATGATCTGTTAATCAACTGAATTAGCTTTTCTAATTTAACAGTTTTGCACCCAATCACCATCCCTTATTCAAGAGGCTTTCTCTATTTCTGTTCCTGGAGTATAACAGTCTAAGAAGTTGAGGGCAAATCAATTTTCACCCTGTTTATCGCAATGGATGATCTCTTTTCTGAACAGATTTCCAGCCTCATATTGAGAACTGGCAATGGGAATGGGGAAAAAATTCCTTTAAAAAAATCTATAAGCTATAAATCTTTCTGAAAATCAATAAAATTAATCTAAAGTACATGTCATGGTTCTAAATAATTGTTAAAATATACAATCATAAATGTGGTCAAATCTGCTGGTCACTCTCTCCTCCAGACCTCTTGATACCTTCTACTGAGAGGCAGAATGGAAAACAGTTGACTTGAGCTAAATTACAAGTTCGAAAGCACTTGACTTATGACTGGAGGGCTCTAATTCTCTGTAAGAGTTTTTAGGAAAATGGGCTTTAGCCATAGGTTCCTTCCAGGGATTGCTGACTCCTGAAATGTGTATTAATATCCCATGCATTTTCAGGTTCCCTCCCTCAGACAATAGAGCCATTTTGAATTTGGAATTTTCCTTCCATCTATGACTTCAAATGTGCTTTTCCCTGTTTGGGAACATTTCCATTCCCTTCCTCCTATCTTTCACCCCATTGGTCCAGTTAATACAATTCAAGTGTCAGATCTCATCTTCAATAGACTTTCCTTCGTCATTAAGACTCTAAGAATCTGTTCTCTGAACTTGTTCTCTGTGACCTCTGCAGTGATATCCCAGCATCTTCAGTGTAATGAATGCTCCAAAAGTATGTGTTGAATAATAACTCATACTATATGTAATGAGGGCTAAGGTAAAAAACAGAAGTTGAGAGTTTATCTATGGGTATTGCCATATTAAAGTTTTTTTCAACTACGAAATATCAGTAAAATGGCTTTAAAAGGAAAATGTCACCCAATATCCTCATTCAAATTTAATAGTGTATTACAAAATAGATTCTAAAGTGGAACAGATGTATTTAAAGTAATGAGTCGGTAGTATATAGGTTAGGGGATGTCTATAGGAACTTTAAGGAGTTTCTACATATTTAAACCAGGAAGGGGATACTTTTTAAATTTCCCTATAATTATTTATGGAGCACAATTTATTTATATGATACCATAGAATGAACTAGAATAATTAAACAAATATTTTAAACTATTTTCATGCTTACTATGTGCCAAACATTATGTAATAATTGGAGACAGAATGATAAATGGATGAATGCAATGGGTAATCCAGCAACTGATTATGAAAACATTTTAAACTCTACCAAAATCAGCCAATTGCTTTGAACAGCAAGTATAAGTTATAGACCACAAAGTAAGTAAATGTAAGAATTGGAAATGTTTTCAGCTTTTAGAAATTTAGTGTTTTAGGACTTGATGTCTATTAAAGATACTATTTTTTAAGAGGAAAAAATTAATTTCAACAAATTCAGGAATCCCTTGTACCCTTCCTTTTATGTCCGGGGTTGTGTCTGAGTTCCATTGGGTTTATGTAATGGCAAGGCATATTCTTTAGGTTGGGGGTGGGCACATGCTTGTTTGGGTCAATAGTCTATCAACATTGGCATTTGTTGATAAATTCTCATTCTTATCTGGACTGACGGTCATCAGTCCATGTGGCTATTGAGAGTCTCCTTTCTGTTCAATTGCCGGGCGTTTTCAAATCCTCCTGCTTGCTGTCAGATAGGTGTATATGGTAAACCATCTACCATTCCCGCACTATACTGAGTGGTGGGAATCTCTACTCCTATGCTCCCTGGCCCTCCCAAACTCTGCTGTGGCCATGGAAGCTATCTGAGGTCTCAGTTTCATGCACCTAGATACATCTTGCAGAAATTTTGTCTATATCCACGCCATTGCTGAGTGGGGAAAACCGGTATCGGCCATGTTTGGGGCTTTACCTACTATGTTAGGACAGAAGTGAGCTCTTTTCTCAGACATAAAATAATGTCACTTGAACAAGACAGAAGTTCATTTCTCCTTCATGCAAAAATAGGGAAGATGGTTCTGTACTAGTCTCCTGGTTGAACGCTGATACAGTGCATTCAATGTATCGCTACCTAGACTTCTTTTACTTTCTTGCTCTGTTATACTCAATCTGGGACTTCTATCTTGAGGTCGAGTTTTTGCCATTGTTTTTTCCTTACAGGCAAGGAGAACAAGGGGAAAAGCCACACTTACTCACCATCAAACTTCATTTTATAGAAGGAAAAATAGTCTTTTACCTAGAGGGCCATGTGGCCATTAATACTTGCCATTTCTGTTACTAAAGAAAAGAGGAAACAGATACGGTTTTGTGTGTAGGGAGTAACCAGGAGAATCTGATTTACCACGCATGGAGGCCTTATCACCCTCTTCTAGGTTTTCTATGTCCCCAACTTGGGTCCAAGTCTCAGGGACCAGGGCTCCTTCTTAAAGCCCATGCCCATCCAAGTTCTTTTTTACTACCTAGGTCTCCTCCCATTTCAGCAACTTATGGTATTGTTATTTCAACAGTAGATAGGGAGAGGGAAGGACCAGTCAGGAAGCCTTCTCTCTTGGAGCAGTTGTCTTTTGTCATAACAATGATTATGTGTCTTCAAAGCCAAAAGTTAAAAATCAATTGTCTTATGTTGTTCTGAGTCATCCCTTTCTGAGGTCTTCAGCATAAAATTCTTAGTCTAGAGCCTTAATAGGAGATGACTATGAGGTAACAAGAAATACTAGAAACTAAAAACATATTGGTCAAGACAACAAAACAAACAAAAACATGATCTGATTGCAAATATATAACCTGAACTCTCATTTTCAATAACCTCAATTCTAGATTCTGGTCCTGTTGCTGTCAATTAACTTTGACAACTTGCTGTGTTTTCAGTATTTTCTTAGATAATTGTTTGTATAAACAGAGGACACAGGGGCTATTTAAAAATGTGACTAAGTATGCTGTATGAAAGCAAAACAGACAACTACCATAAAAGAGCTGTTTGACTAACTGCAAAGAGTTTCTCTGGGAGAGATTTTTTTTTTTTCCCCCATGGACTCACAGTCTTTCCTTCAAATCTAGGCAATGCTTGGGGCGTGTGAGTTGCTCAGTCAGATTAAGGATCTGACTTGGGCTCAGGTCATGATCTCACTATTGGTAAACTCGAGCCCCACATGGGACTTTGTGCTGACGGCTCAGAGCTTGGAGTCTGCTTCAGATTCTGTGTCTCTCTCTCTACCCCTCCCCAGCTCATTCTCTCTCTCTCTCTCTCTCTCTCTCTTTCAAATAAATAAGCATTAAACAACAACAACAAAAACAAAGCCTAGGCAATGCTTAAATCTGGATTAAAATGTAAACTTTCATAATAGGAATATAATTGGAAACACTTCACTTAGTTTATATATTAGTATGTCCCAGAGATATTTCTTGTTACACACTTTTTAGCAAATCCCTAATTAGAGTAGCAGAATATGTGTAACAAAAGTTTGTCTTCCTTATGTCAGAATGGCCCTGGTAGGGTTAAGTTCCCAGTGCTTGTTGAGAATAATCAGAAATCATACTTTATTATTATATTCCTCTTGTATTTATTGTAATGGAATTTCAAATGTGCTCAATAAGTGCTTCGGATGTATAAATCCGCTGTAAATAGTTATTTTTCTAACATGTCCTCAAATTAAATCCTTGCCCATAAATGGTAGCTGGCTTTTTAATCAAAAATGATTATAAGGGCTAATCTCATAGACAACAGGCTTTTGACTCAAGGGTAATTTAATAAAGGTATTTCTCTATTTGCTGATTGTGCAGGCATTGTGCTTGAGATGTTAGTCCTATCTTTTTACTTAAGAACTGCTGTCAAGGGACAACTCATAAAAATAGAATCTCATTAGTATTAATCGTAACAATTCACTCAGCAAGCTCATATGCACAATTCTGTCTGACTATTCTCCGTGTCACAAAAATGGCTTCCCAGCTCTGATTTTTATAACAAAGCTTTAACCAAATCATCTCCCAGTTAGATTATTCTGCATACAAAGTGGGATTTAATGCATTTCGAGTGAGAATAATACTACTGGAAGGGGCATTAGTGATCAAAAAGTCCCACCTGCTGGTTTTACAGATGACAAAACAGAATTTATATGACTAGTTGAAGGTTATGCAGCTATGCTATGTGTGTTTCAAATTCAATTATAATGAAAATGAGAAGGTATGTGTCAATAAGTACAACCGTTCAAAGCTTGGATTTAAAATAATATCATAAATGTGATGGAGTTGCATCTCCCTTGGGTGTAATAATATAAAAATATTAAGTAAAATGAAAATCATATACAGTCAATTACCATTATCTTGCGTCCAACTTCTCAACATTGTTCTCAGTGGAGTGCTTCATGCCATGGCTTCATAATTTCTGTTCTATATATTCTTGGTATCATGCTGCAAGATTTGCTGTGGCCACATTTATGCACCACACTGGAAACTGATAAGGAAACTCTCAACAAGCCTAACACAGCCAGTTTTCTTCCAACACTGAAATAGACCTTGATTTCTTCAGTTGAGCACCAGATGGTGGAGCTGACTCATGTTGAGGGGCCATAGTGTAGGAACGATGCATATAATGAGTCCTTAGGTTCACACTCAGCATGGTGCAATTACTACACTATGAGTATGAGTTCCCATAGGGGCTAAAACATACTTAGGGCACAGGAGTCTCACATCTCTCTCTCATGTTCACTCACTTTAAGGCATGTGCTTCTTGAATGACATTGTCTGCATTATTTAAATGACTTTGTTTTGCATCATGGAAATTATTTCTCTCTTTTGCTTTATTTTTCTCCTCTAGGAGAAATAAAAATATTTAAGTTGATAAGATTAAACGAGATGTCACAATTCCAGTGTACATCTGTATAATCACAGTATTACTGGGCCATGTTGTATTCAGTTCAATAAACATTTATTAGGGGCCTACTGTATGTGGGCAAGCATGCATCTTTTATGTAAAATCTTGAGGCCAGTCAGGGAAATACTCATGGAAAATAGTGCATCAGGTATAAGCCCTCACCTTTCTGCCTCTGATTCTCGTATCTAATTCTTCTATCCTTTAGGGTACATAAAAGAGTGATGTATTGCTTGAAGGACAGTGATGGTGACTGTGAAGGCAGAAAGGTAGAGGTCCTCTTGGTGAAGGTGTAGAAGACCAAAGGATTTACAGTCTCTTTCATGTTTTATACTTGATTATATTCAGTCATTTGTATTCTTTCATTGTTGTGATATAGACCCTTCTCCTGATCATTTTCTAACATTTTGAGTGAGAGAGTGCTGTCACTCCAGCCCCACAAACATGAAGGGATGTGTTACTTCCCTTTTAACATATCCAATGGAATATGAATCTTGGATATTGCTGTCTAGAGTGCAATGGGGACTTCACAACCTTATAGAGGAGTAGGGAGACTTTTTGGAGTGAGAGATGACCAAGTATCTTTGACATTTCACACTAAAGGATCAGATCAACTGGGATTTGGCCATAGCTAAATAGTAGGAAAAGCACAGAGAGGCACATGAAAAATAATTCAGTGTTAAGGCAGAAGGCGATAGGATTAGTGGATACACTTTTCCCAAAACTATCCAATATGGAAGTGAAATCTTGGTGCTTGATCAGAGAGATTATTTCCTAACATGTCATTGTACAGAAAAGGCTATGTCAATGATTCTAAAAGTTATATCGTTGGGAGTGATAACAATAGACAATGAGTCTCCTTTACTGAGTATGATTTCACCTATGTCTGACATCAAGAGGTGATGAAGCAGACAGTAGCAATAGCATTCAGTTTCAGAGATTGCAAGCATTGACAGTGATTGTCTTCAGCCTCAAGGGGTCATATCTTAGCAATATAATAATAGTAGGGGATTTGGACACTGTACTTTCAACAATGGATATATCATTTTTGACAGAAAATCAGTAAGGAAACAGTGTACTTAAATAAAACTAGACACCAAATGGATCTAACAGACTAATACAAAACATTCCATCCAACAGCAGGAGAATATACATTCTTTACAAGCACATACAGAACATTCTTGAGGACAGATCATAAGTTAGGACACAAAACACATCTTAACAAATTTAGGAAAACTGAAAAAATACCAAGAATCTTTTCTGACCACCATGGTATGAAATGAGAAATTGATAACAGGAGGAAAATTGGAACATTCACAAGTATATGGAAATTAAACAATATACTCCTGACCAGCCAATGGTTCAAAGAAAAAATCAAAAGGGAAATAAAAAAAATCTTGAGACAAATGAAAATAGAAACACAATATACCAGAATTTAAGGGATACAGCAAAATCATTCCTGAGAGGGAAGTTTATAGTGATAAGCACCACATTAAGAAACAAGAAATATCGCAAATAAACAATCTAATGACATCCCTTCCAGAAACTAGAAAAAGAACAAACTAAGCTCAAAGTTGGCAAAAAGAAGGAAATAACAAAGAGCAGAGCAGAAGTAAATGAAATAGAAAGTAGAAAAATGGCAGAAAAGATTAATGAAACTAAGAGCTGGTTTGTTGAAAAGATAAACAAAATTGAGAAACCTTTAGCCAGACTAGGAGAACAGCAGACTCAAAATTATCAATGAAACATGAAGCACTGTAGCTGATATCAAAGAAATATAAGGAGGACAAGAAACTACTATAAATAATTATATACCAACAAACTGGATTACCTAGAAGAAATGGATAAATTCTGAGAAGCATACAATACAAACTACCACGGCTGAATCATGAAGATAGAGAAAATCTGAATAGACCAAATACTAGTTAAAAGATTGATTCAATAATAAAAAAAAATCTCCCAACAAAGAAAAGCTCAGGATCTGATGGCTTCACTGGTTAATTCCACCAAACATGCAAAGATAAATTAATGCCAATCCATTTCAAATTCATGACCAAGTGGAACATAAGGATGGCTTCTCATTGAAAACTAATTAATACAATACAATGTATTCATAGAAGGACAAAAACCATATAATCGTCATTATACACAAAAAAGGTAACAGATACAATTCATCACCTCACAGTGACTGAAAACCCTAATAAACTTTGAATAGAAGTGAACTTGTACAACTTGATAAAGGGCATCTATGAAAAACATATGTTTGA
The DNA here is from genome assembly GCA_028646485.1 of Cryptoprocta ferox. Lineage (NCBI taxonomy): Eukaryota > Metazoa > Chordata > Mammalia > Carnivora > Eupleridae > Cryptoprocta > Cryptoprocta ferox. The sequence continues at coordinate 43,223,461 of CM053574.1, read as the reverse complement.
TATCATATATTAAAAAAAAGTCAATATGGCTCCAGCATAAAAATAGACATGCAGACCAATGAAACAGAATAGAGAACAGAGAAATGAATCAAAGCATTTACAGCCAGTTGATCATCTACAAGGTACCAAGAACAAACAGTGGGGCAAGACGAGCCTCTTCAATAAAGGGTGCTAGGAAAACTGGATATTCACATGCTGAAGAATGAAAGTGGACCCTTATCTCACACCACACACAAGTATCAACTCAAAATGTATTAAAGACATAAACATAAGACTTAAAACTGTAAAACTACTAGAAGAAAACAGACAAAAATCTTGATGTTGGTCAGGGCAATGATTTGTTTTTTGGGCTGTAACTCCAAAAATACAGGCAACAAAACAAAAAGTAGATAAAAGGAATTGCGTCAAAGTAAAAACTGCTGCAAAAGAAACAGAAGAAACCATCAACAGATTGAAGAGACAACCTATGGAATGAGATAAAATATTTACAAATCATAATCTGATAAGGGGTTAATATCTAAAATAATAAGGAGCTCAAAGAACTCAATAGTAAGGAAACAAATAATTTGATTAAAAGTGGGTAAAGGATTTGAATAGACATTTTCCCTAAAGATGACATGCAAATGGTCAATAGGTATATGAAAATATGCTCAACCTGATTAATCATCAGGGAAATTCAAACCAAAGCCACAATGAAATATCACCTCATACTTTTTAGAATGACTATTATCAAAAAGACCAAAGATAGCAAATGTTGACAAGAATGTGGAGAAAAAAAGGATCCTTGTACATTGGTGGTGGGGAATGTAAATCGGTACAGGTATTGTGGGAAAAAATACAGACTTTCCTCAAGTAATTAAAAATAAAAGTACGATATGATCCCACAGTCTCACTTCTGAGTCTATAGCCAAGGAAATGAAATTGGTATCTGGAAGAGATAGCCGCACTCCCAGGTTCATCGCTATTATTCACAATAGATATGGAAACAACCCAGTGCCTGTTGAATGAATACATAAAGAAAACGTGGAAAATATGCATAATGGAATTCAGCCTTGAAAAAGAAGTAAACCTTGTTATTTATTACAGTATGGATGATGAAGTACTAAGTAAAATAATCAAGGTGGAGAAAGACAAACACTGCAAGATTTCACTTATTTGTGGAATCTAAAAAAGTTAAACTCTTAGAAGCAAAGAGTATAATGGTGATTATCAGGAGCTGGGGGTGAGTGTTGGGGGAGAAGGGGAGATGTTGGTCAAAGAGTACAAAGTTTCAGTTATGCAGCATGAGTGAGCTCTGAGGATTGAATGTACAGCATGGTGATTATAATTAACTATACTGTATTTTATTCTGGAAATTTGCTAAGAGAATACATCTTAAATGTTATTTACCACACACCAACAATAGGTAACCATACTAAGTGATGAATATATTAATTAGTTTGATTGTGATAATGATTTTACAGTGCATATCAAAACATCATGGGGTGCCTGGGTGGCTCAGTCAGTTAAGCATCTGACTCTTGACCTTGGCTCAGGTCATGATCTCACGGTTCAGGAGTTCAAGCCCTGCTTTGGGCTCTGCGCTGACAGTGTGGAGCCTACTTGGGATTCTCTCTCTCTCTCTCTCTCTCTCTCTCTCTCTCTTTCTCTCTGCCCCACCCCTGCCCCCACTTTCTCAAAATAAATAAATACAACTTTACAAAAAACAAAATCTTTACAAAAAAACAAAACGGGGGTGCCTCGGTGGCTCAGTCGGTTAAGTATCCGACTTCAGCTCAGGTCATGATTTCACAGTTTGTGGGTTCCAGCCCCACGTGGGCTCTGTGCTGACAGCTCAGAGCCTGGAGCCTGCTTCAGATTCTGTGTCTACCTCTCTCTCTGCCCCTCCCCCATTCATGCTTTGTTTCTGTCTGAATAATTAATAAACATAAAAACAAATTTAAAAAAATAAAAAAAAACAAAACAAAAAAACCCCCATCACATTGTATGCCTTAAATATATGCAATTTTTATTTGAAATCTGTACCTCAATAAAGCTAGAAAAAAGCCCCCAAAGGGGTTGTATCTCAATTTCTGATATACTCAGTGAAAGCACATAGCAGCTAAGACTGATCTTTGAAGAAGGCCGAGCCATACTTCCATTTTTTGACAGACCCCTGAGAAAGAAAGTAACTGAAAAAGAATGGATTCCTGCTCATCTGATAATGTGGAGGATGTCAATGTGGGATATCCCAAGCCACTGGAATGGAATACATTGGCTATGTTTTTTATTGAGAACATATTTATGGTGTTTGTCCATCTCCTTAGACTAACAGCCACATGAGGGCAGGGGCTCTGTCCTTTGATTTCCCCAGCACTCATTCTATTTCCTGGTAGACAGTACATATCCATTCAATAATCTTTTGAGAAATGCATAAAATGACAGGATGTCTGTTTATTGTATACAATTACACTGTGAAGTCTTAGATTCACAGAGGCTTTTCTGCTGTGATGTGTTATTTCTCTTAGCCCTTGGCACAGCGGGGGGGCACATGGTAAGCACTCAGTGAAGGCACCGTGGATGCATTAGAGCAGTTAGCATACCTCCCTTTGGAGTTTCTACTATAGTAGAAGAATATAAACATTATATATAATATATAATAATATTATACATATATATATATGTGTATATATATATTCCCTGCCCCCCTCCCCGGGCTGACCTCCAAGAACTTCTGGCCTTATCCCTTGCCTTCTCCTCTCCTAGTTGCTCTCAGAAAACACCGAATCTTCTAGTTCCATTAGCAACCTAATGAGCCAGACCACTTCTTACTCTATCCCCACCATACAAGTAGTGGATTCATGTCTCTTGTGCGAAAAGAGAAGCAAGTTATACAAAGCAATGTTCAAATGTAATGTTTTCCTATTGTTAAAGCATCCTATTACAACTTTAGCTTCACAATTCCTTAGCAACAACACAAGGTCTGAAAAAAGGTGATAATTTTATAGCAAAAGGGATTTCATCTCTGTAGAGAATAAAACTGTCATTGATCTTCATGACAAATTGAATCTCAGGGTCTGAAAATATAGACCTTGTTTTTTTTCTTTTATTTTTTTTTTCATTATAAGGATGACCTTACCTCTATCGTAAATCAAAAGTAACGAGTGCTTCATGGCTTTTATAAAGTTACAAGGGACAAAAAAGGGCCCATGGCACCAGTCCATTACTATGCACCTTATTGGAGGAGGCTTCATAAGTATGTTCTTTAGTTTCTGTGTGTTGACATTTGCTCTTCAGCCTTCTGGTTAAAAAGAGAACACACAAACTAAATTTCTCCATTGTGAGGGACCAATTTTTTCAGGAAAATTTCACAGCTGTAAAAGACGAAAATGAAAAACAGTAGTAATAGCTCAAACAAATGTCAATTTTTCTTTTATTTTAGTGTAATAAGGATTTCAAAAGAAAAAGTAAAAATATCAGATTAAATTTCCATTTGCTAATTTAAACAAGCAAGGTGAACAACATATTTAAAATTGCTTTCTAATATTTAACTATATTCTCCATTTTAAGGATAGAGATTAAAGATAGACTGAAAAGATATGCATTCAGTTTTACTCGAGGTATTTATTAGGCAGTGTGCCTTTAAGAAGCTTACATAACAAATCCACCTGTAGAACAAATTATTGATATGACAAGCAAAAGAGTACTATTAGACTATGGTAGGGAGTTTAATGTTAATTTTTAAAAATCACAGAAAACCTAATATAGATGATGGCATCCAAGAGATGGTTTTTGAACATGTGTAAAATGGAAATGATATTAAAAGTGAGGGAATAGCATAAGCAAAACATAGAAATAATAAAATACAGGAAATGTTCACAGATCATGGAATGTATCCCTTTATATTGTAGGAGATAAAATCTTACCATGGTAATCAAATCTTACCATGGAAGGTATTGGATGATAGATTAAGAAGCTTACTAATGATTCTGCAGGCAAGAAAGCATGGCAGACATAGATGTGGGGCTCTGAAATCTGGCAAAGTCAAGTTTAATATCTGGTGCCAACATTTAGTAGCTGTGTGGCCTTAAGGTGTTTACTAGGTCTCTCTGAGAGGCATTGGTAATATGGATTTGATAATAGTTCTTATCTCATTGAATCCTGAGAGGGACAAATGATCTAATGCATGTAAGTATTTAGCACTGCACCAGTACTAAATCAGTGCAGGAAAAGTTTTAGCAATTACTATTATAGACAATGGGGAACTATGAATAGCCTTCAAATTGTAGGATATTGTCATATGTCTTGGGTGAGAAGAGAGTCGAAAGCAACATAAAGTATGGGTTTGGTGTATGTTAACAATCAAGAGAGGAAGGTCATTTTTAGAGATGACTGCAAGATTCTATGACAATCTAGAGCAAGAGGGAACAAGATCAGGTGCTGGAGGCAATGTCTGGAGGAGGATAATGAGTTTGGATAGGCTTAAGACAAATTAGAAAGTTTTCAGCTTTTCAGTTAGAATATGCAAGAAGCCATCAACTAAGAATACACAATATTATATGCTAATAACCCAAACAATATTTATGTTTTTAAAAACCAGTATCATACACTGAGCAACTATTCTAGAGATGAAATTAATGATCATATTCTAGAATGTTGCAATTGAAATGATGTTTAGTTACACTAGATTGGCTTTGTACCATGCCCAAGAAAATGCCAACAAAGTTTCACAGAAGATATCCAAATCTCTTAACCTTTTAAATATTTTATAACCAAAGGATAGCAAACCGCATGCATATTTGTAATAAAACTAATCAGAGTTGACCACTCTGAGGGCTCCCATTAATTCCAGTGAGTCTGCATCTAATGAGCAGGTAAAAGCAACATTTTGAGGTAACCTCACTTCTGATCAACCTGCTTACCCCAAGGTGGAGTTTTCAAATCAGTGGATTATACTGAAAATATTTGGGAAAATCAAAACATTCAGAGTATTCTTGAGGCAAAGGGGATTTTCTATGTAGATACTTAATGATCTGTGGCATCAGAGTTGATGTGAACTAAGAGAGTCAGCTGACCCTGCTTGAGACCTTCTGTGGGTTGTGAAATATTTGCCTGTTGGAACAAGTTTAAATTTAACTATATAGTCATATTTTGTCTAGGCGATTAAAACATTTTATAAAATTCAAGGTTTCTTTAAGTGAAAAATTCCAACTACTTTAACGACAGTCTCCATGCTATTTTCTATATTTAAAATACTGCCTTATGCACTTGAGATTGTCAGTATGCATACTTTGGATTCCAGGAGAAAAAAAAAGCATAGATTTAATAAATAACTCGGATATGATGCAATGTAAAGATGGACAAAAAATTAAAGTAAAATCAGAGAGTTAGGAGAACATATGAATCAGGAATGAGGGTCACAAGTTAGTGTGAAGCAACCTTTTTTTGGTTGTATCACTGACCATAGTTTGTTAAACTAGCATTACAGTAATCAGTCTGAGATTCAGCAAAGTTTGGATTGATATCCATGACTTTATGAGAATTAATTGCTCTTGGATAGCTGACTTTGCTAAGTGAAAGAGCAAGGTGTGGGAAGAAGACAGAGAGAAAGAGAGAGAAAAGGAGATAGAGACAGAGGGAAGTGGAGGGAGAGAAAGAGTGAAAGTGAAAAAGGGGGGAGAGAGGGGAGAGAGGGAGAAAGAGAGACAGGGAGAGAGAGAAAGAGAGAGGGAGTGAGAGAGAGTGTGAGAAAGAGAGAGAGAGGAAGGGAGAAGGGGGAGAAAGAGAAAGAGGGAGGGAGAGAAAGGAAGAGAAAGAGAAGGAGAAAAGGCGGGAGAGGAGGAGAAAGAGACTTCACAAGCTGGGACTAAAATCAATCACTGATTCAAAAACACCCTGTTTGTCTGAAAAGCTTTTCCTGTCAAGATGACTAAAGGAAAAAGGAAAGTTGTCTTACAACCAAAGGAAGGGAAAGAGAAGTGACACAACACACAATAGTTGTTTAGGAAAAATAACACTTCCACAAGAAAACAACTTGGTTTTCCACAACTTGGTTTTCCACAAGAAAACAACTACGTACTGAATGCTAGGTCTACTTCCTGCTGAGATCTAGGTTTCTCAAGCATATGATCTCCCTATTTTTTGTGCTCCCCAAAGGATGAAATTCTGCTGCTGCTGTTGAGAAGAAACCAGTGAGAAGAGAGGGAAGCAAGTTGGCCAAGTCCACAAAGACAATATGCAATGGGGAAGAGATTTAAAAGTCTCAGCTGAACTCCAAGATCACTGTTCTTAACCTTTAAATTTCTTTCTTCCTTAAATACCTCTGCAGCATTTAACCAACTTTCACAAGTGGAAACTGCTCCCCAATTTATGAAAAAACGTGTATTTTTATTTTGAGAAAGTTTCTTAAGGGCTTTAAATTTGTTGAGAAGACTGCTTTCAATTCTATTAAATGAACTGGGTCTATGTCAAATCTTGGGTTTTCTTTAAATGACACTTTTTTTTGCATGAATTTCCTAAGTAAAAGGAGAGACTGAAAGCTGAGGGGTTCAACAAGATTAAATTATGATAATTATAATTTCTAAACCCTTGAGTGGCTCCTTTTCTCTCCAGGGGAAAATAACAAATAATAGGTTGTTAAGGAGGCTAATTATGGAAGGCTTCTTAGGGGGGGAAAAAGATAATTAAAAAATTAATTTCTGTTTCAAGAGAAGTGAGTCAGCCTTCCATACAGCAGTAAGAATTATAACTTCAGGTCCAACTTTTGTCAATTAGACAATATTTCTGCTGAAAATCACCCATCTCTGCATCTGAAAGGAAGTCTCACTTAAAAAGGAAGACACTTAAATGTGGAGGTGAAGGTCCACCATTTACCAGCTACAAGATCTTGTTACATAAAACTGAAGTAAATGAGTACCTACCACAAAGGGTAATCGTGAGTGTTTAATAGGATAATGTGTGTGAAGTGCTTAGCATGGTTTTTGGCATCTCTTTATATTCAGCAAATAATAGCAGGTGGTGGTGGTGGTGATGGTATTGGTGGAAAACACTGGACATATCTTTTAGAGTAGGCCTTCACAACTTTTATGAGTTTACAAAGCACCTGAAGTCTTATTTTTTTAATGTTTATTTATTTATTTTTGAGAGAGAGAGTGCAAGGCAGGGGAGGGGCAGAGAGAGAAAGAGAGTCCCAAGCAAGCTCTGTGCTGTCAGCATAGAGGCTGATGTGGGGCTCAATCTCCCAAACCACCATATCATGACCAGAGCCAAAGTCAAATGCTTAACCGAATGAAACACCCAGGTGCCCCCGTCTGGAGTCTTATTAAGATACAGATTCCAATTCAGTAGGGCTGGGATGGGACTCAAGATTTTTTATCTCTAACCACCTGAGGTGATGCTAACTTAGGCTGTTGGTCTGAGCATCACACTTGGAGCTTTAGATTAAGGACACTGTGGAAAATAGGAAAATACATGTGAAAGACTATGGGAATTAAGAGCATTCCTCAAATGAATTACTGAGTGTAGAGACTTTTGCAGTAATCATATTCCTTAGACAGGACACTTGCTTTCCATTCCTGCGCTTTGACCATTGGGCTATTAAATTTAGTTCAGTAAGTTCTGTAGAGGAATGACTCCCTGAACTCCACAGTGGGGTACAGAGAGGCAGATGTGGGTCCTCCTTGTGGGGAATTTATAATGACAAGACCCACATGAATAAAACATGAAATGGCAATGCAAGGATGAACAAGATCAAATGCACAGATGTACAGAATGAGAAACCAATGCTTCTACAGGATGGAAAAGGAAGAGAAGCTGCTGTCTTTCAGTTGCAAACTGAAAGACATTATTGCGGAGGTCTTTTTCCTTCTCATAGGCAGGCTGCTCTACAGACAACATGCTATCTCAAGAAGCCAGGACAAGCAACTCTTCCTAACCAAAGACATGCCAACGTTCGCTTCTATAAGGAAAAATCATCAGAGATCCCTGGTAAAGAGGACAAATGGTAGATGGAGGGCAATACTGTCCTCATTGGTAGTCTAGGTACCAGAAACTCAGCAGCTCTCATTAGATAGGAAAGTTGCTATCCCTCCAAGGTGTGAAGTGGGTTCTATGGTATATCAAAGCCAAGAACTGCAGACCTAGTCAAGCACAAAATGGTAATCTATTATTAATAGTCTGGGGATGGAGCGATCATAAGAGAGATCACTCTCGATAAATCCTTAAGCCTTCAAGAAAAATAAAAACTGAAAACAGTGCTAAAGATACCTCACACCAGAAGGTGAAAATCATCTATGATGAAAGTATGTATAGCATGCGCAACATATATTCTCTTTACTTTTCTTTTCAAGACTGCCGTCGCTCAGTCAGTGGCAAAGCAGCACTTATAGATGCACACACAACTGTGTATTATGTACATGCAAACTCACACACAAATCTGACAGAGGCCCAAAAGCAAAAATGCTTTATCATTTCATAAAAATTAATTAAAGAAAGTGAAGAATGGAATCAATTAGAGGTAAAGTATTATGTAATATAAAATACTTTCTAGTCATTGCAGCTAATTAAAAGGAGGAGCAAATCATGGCTTTTAAAGGGCTCTAATTATTATAAAAAAATTAATTAGCAGGAATTCTCAGCTGGACATGCAGGGATGTCTTTGGACAAAAGGAATATCCAACTAAGAAGGCTTGGCAGGCCAAAAAAGATCAATGGGATTTCTGAGAATAGAAGCTCTTGAGAACTCTGGGTCATATGAGCCTGTCTGCTGATAAGTAGCATGTTTACTGTCCATACTAGGGCCTTAGAAAATACACTAAAATCTGTGACTTGGTATAGTAGGCTATGGGGACTTCAAATAATTCAGCCAGCCCTGCTTTTATCCTGAGTATGAGAAATGACTATTTTTAAAGAATTAGCTTCATGAATCAATCTATATTAAACCATCTGAAGGCACTTCAAGATTGTCCAGTGGTCTCAGAGTTATATACGTAAATTATTTCTTCCATTGATGGAGTAACACCTGTTTGTCAATGTTGCTCTGGTTAATAACCTGATGGATAGCAGCTTTGTCTCTGCTGTTCAACCTTCTTCATCTCATATTGTTTTAGGATGATTTCTTTTTTCTTAGAGTATTTATTTTACTTTCTAATTACACAAATAACATGCGCTCATTGAAGACACTGTAGAAAAGTGAGCAAATGCTAAAAAGGAACAAAAGAAAATCAGGTCATTTTATGTTAAATCAACTTTGGCAAAAAGCCTAGTGTTAGTGCTACGAAATTTCAGAATATCATACTTGTTTCCTGTGCCCAATGGGATTGTGTTAATCAACTGTGACATTGCTTTTTACCATTTCTGTTAAATATTATCCCTAATAGATGTTATTTTTGCTATTATTTTTAAAAATCAGATGGAGGAAATGTTTGTGTAACCCATTTGTTGAACAAACCATATTTGTAGAATGTAAGCAGAAAGGAAGCTTATTTTTCAGAACCACCTTTGCTAAATGATTCTCATGGACTTGGGCTTTGCCATCTTCTGGATGAAGTCTCAGGCTAGTGAAAGATTTTATGACCAGTATCACGTAAACAGCTAAGATTCTCAGAGGCTTAAAACCTCTTCCCTTCTCCAGCTCAGACCTGCTTTGGGTTTAGAAGCCTGACACGGGGGTGTGATGGGGAGACAGGGAAAGTCACAGCCATGGTCTTCATGTTACTACCTTATGTCTTACAGACAGCCCCCATTTACGATGATGCAGAAGTGACACACATTCTGTAGAAGCTGTACTTCCAATTATGAATTTAGATACTTGTCTAGGCTAGTGAAAAGTGGTGCAGTACTGTCTCATGACGCTGGGCAATGGTAGGAGCTGCTGCTCCTGGTCAGACATGTGATCATCAGGGTAGATAATGGATACACTTACAACCTCTCTATACCTAGACAGCTACTCTGTTTATTACTTTTAGTACAGTATTCAAAATTACGTGAGGTATTCAACACTTTAATATAAAATGGGCTTTATGTTGGATGATTCTGCCCAAACATAAGCTAATGTAAGTGCTCAGAGCTTGTTCAAGGTAGGCTAGGCTAAGCTGTGATGTTCAGAAACTTAGGTGTATTAAATGTATTGTCTACTTACAGTATTTTCAAATTCATGACATGTTTATAGGGACAGAACTCCATTCTAAATCAAGGAAGATCTGCACTCCCAACTGCTGATTTCTCATGCTGCCTCTAGTTTCCTCAGGGCAGGAATAGGAAGCAGGATAGAAGTAAGGGTCAAAGATTGCCTTATCACGCTGGTATAGCCTCTTGCTTTGGTGCCCACTGGATATATCCAATATCCAAAACAGATTATTTATTTCCTGGGTAATTTTGTGAGTTTTTTAGACACATTGCCAGTTCCCCTGATGAAAGCATCACCAACTGTGGATATGGCCACTACCTCAGCATCTAATTTCTGGAAGACCACCCTTCTTTGGGCTCTCCCCTCCAGGAAGTTCTCTTGGAAAGATGGTTTTTAAAATAAAGTCCTCTTCCTTGTCTATATCTGTGAGCATTTTGCCCCCTTCAAGCTTCATTGAATCTAGATATTCTCCAGAGAACCCAGATTCTGACCTCACAGCAGACAGATCTGTCTGGTGTGTGCCAGGAATCATCCCTACATCCTTCAGTCTTAGTTCCATATTGTAACATCTTTGGTTCTTCCAGAAGTACACATTGAGACAAAGATTTCTGCACAAGTAATTTATATAAGTAGTGTTCCTAGGGAGCACCATAAAAAGAGTAAGACAGAGAAGGACAGGAAGCTAACAATAGTCATATTATCAAGCAATTTAGAACACTGAAGGCAACTGGGCCTCATTCCCACTGGGGACTTTTAGAGACACTAGTCAATCTGCCTTAAAATCATCCCATGTGTGGAAAGATGAACTGGGGCATTGAGTTATCAATTCCTTTTTGCCTTTCACTGAGGGTTGCTTGCAAGGGAGTATTATGTCCCCTGCATTTCTGCCTGGCTGGGGCACAGAACACGTGAGCTCAGATGAGTAGAGAAGGCCCCAGGCAGAGTTCTGAGTGCTTGCATTTAGAATCTGTTGGGTCAGCTACTACTGGGATGGAGAGCGTCCACGGACAACATCTGCTCTTCTTTACTACTTTAACTGGAGGTGAGGAGGAAATAGTCTGTTTCTTTTATTTCCAGACATTTTAAAAAATTTAAATCTTGTATGTATATATGCATTCATGTATTCATACGGCAACAAAATGTACATAACAAAATTTATCATTCTAATAATTTTTAAGTGTATAATTTAATGGCATTAAGTACATTTGTGACATTGTACAAATATGACCACTATCCATTTCCAGAGCTTTCTCTCTATCCTAAACAGAATTCTGTACCCACTGAACGTAAGTCCCCAGTCCTTGTCTCCCCTGCCCCTGGTAATCTCTAATCTATCCATATTCTGTGTCTTACAAATTTGCCTAGTCTGCATTCCTCATGTAAGTGGAATCATACAACATTTGTTCTTTTTGTATCTGTGTGCACTTCTTTTTAGTCCCCTTATAGTGGAGGATAAGTGAAGAGTTCACAAATCCAGTTGCACAAATCTTTTATCACATACTATCATGGTGGTTTGGCATTTCCTGTGATACACTGGCATCAAGGTCTGAGCCAAAAAAAAAAAAAAAAAAAGGAGGAGTTCTGTTTTAATAACCTGTCCACAACTGTATAAGCTCATTATAATCTAAGCTGTTGTTTCCATTGAAGGAAATACGCATGTGACTTTGACCATTGCCAGTATATCTTTCCATTCACATCTGGATAGACTTTGATGCATGGAACAGTATGGTGATGTGTTTCAATTGCCAACAGTCTATTTTTCCTTTTGAGAATTTTAGATACTCTGCAAATCTGGAGGTAGATAAAGATAACTTCTTTAAACACATACTTACTCTCTAGGATTAAATGTGTATACGCTTCTTGGTCCTTTAAAAAATGCTATTATTAATGAAGGGTACAAAAAAATTCCAGACTTTACTGGATTTTAAGGTCAAGAAGTGGTGACATAAAGAGCAAGTTTGCTTCTTGAATACCATTCCTGTCATATTTGTTCAACTTTTTTGCTACTTAATCTATATCTAGTGTTGTGTCATAAAAGATTTCAGATTGGTTTCATATGGTGTGGCAGTACTGATGAAGATAGTCATATTGATCATTTATTTTAACTCTGTTGAGAGAAAAATGTATTCTTGACATAAATTCATCACCCCCCCACACCCCCCACTAGCTTCTGCTTTTTAGAAGTGAATATGGTGGGGCACCTGGCTGGCTCAACCCCTAGAGCATGTGATTCTTGATCTAGGGGTTGTAAGTTTGAGCCCATTAGATGTAGAGATTACTTAAAAATAAAATACTAAAAAAAGGAAGTGAATATGGAAAGCATCAAGTGAAACTAAACATTGGCAGATCTCACCATCTCTATTCTTTAAAAACAGGAGAAAACCACCTGGGTGAAGAATTTGACTGTGCCTAGAGACAGAATTACAAGTGATACACATATATTTTTAAAAATAATACAAGGTGGTGGTGGTGGTGGTGGTGGTGGGGAAGGTTGGTGGGCATAGCCTACCTGGGGATGTGGCACTGATCAATTGGCTATTTTATAATAGAAATCCAGGATATTTTTAGACTGAGGCATCAGGGGCAGAACTGAGGATGTGGAAGAAGGTAAGTACTAAACTAAATGAGTATCAGAGAGCATTGTAATAGCCTTTTAAAAAAAAAAAGGTGGGGCTTCTAATGTAAAGATAAGCTTAAATTCATCTTTACCCACTTTTTTTAAAAATTGGGAAAAGAAGATCAGTGGAATGTACAAGGGTAAGAAATTTTAAGCTTGCTTGCATGCAAACAAGGGTGAATTTGGAACAAATTGGCCACAGTTTCAAGCCAAACTTGCCCTCCCAATTATTTTCATCTCATTGTACTTTAAGTTTTAAGTAGTTTTCCACATTTCCACATGTCAAATTAAGTCAAGTAACATTTTTTAAACACGCAGTACAGAAGAGGAGACTGAGGCAGATATGGATTGGAAATAGAAGAAACAAAAGTCATTATCCCTGCCTGTGAGGATTAGATGTATTAATGCTTTTAAATTGTTCCAAGACTAAATTTCATTTTCAAAAATATAGCAATTTAAGCTATTCATGAGATATTCATGGGCATCACACAGCCATATCCAATTAATGTGTACATGACCAATTTGAAATTTGTATATAGGAGTTGGATTACACTTTGCTTTTGTGTCTTCAGTTTTGGCAAACAAATAGCGTAAAAAGCAGAATCAGTTGATTGAACAGGGAACTAGACAGGGCACCAGCATAAAATGGTCAAATACTTGCCAATAACTGTCTTCAACCCAGCACTGTCAAATATTCTCTATCTTTTAAGGATATCTTGAGCAGAGTCTACAACTTCTGCCTGACAATGACCTCCAGCCAAGAATCATCAGAGCAGACCTGTGGCTACACGTTGAGATCAGGACTCACTGCAGCGAGGGAGAACAGGTATCATGGGGAAGCATGGAACATTGTGTGTGGGGCGTTAGAATGGTTGGCCTACAGGATTTAGGCTTGTGTTTGGTGACTTGGGGAAGGGTTTAAGCTTTTGGAATGGGCTTCAGGAAGTGGGGCTTTGTTCTAGATTTGGTGCCAAGAGGAAGCAGACATAACTCTATGATTGGGTATCTAACTGTAGAGCCAGGCTAAATCTGTTTAAAGTACCAGTCACTCATGTCAGCTAGGAGAGGAGTTACTTGAAACTTTGTGGATTGCACAGTGGCCTTGCTTTGGTCTTCGCTTAGAAAAAATGTTGAAGTGGTCATGTTTCGTTTCACTTCACATTTATGAAGCAGACTTGTCTGATGTAGATGGTCTATGAAACTACTAATGTGCCCTCACTGTGAGGACACAGTGTAGTTTGTAGTGATACCAAGGCCTCGCTGGTAATATGAGGACAGCTCGTGGCTGGCTGTGACTTTTTCTCTTTCTCACTCATCACCTTTATCTATTATCAAGTCTTGTCTGTATAGTCTATCTCCTCCTATCTTTGGCTCATTCAAGGACCCACAGAAGACAGGGACTTGTCCAAATCCAACTCTCCCCTGGAGTACATTTATTACAAGCTGAGGACCCTGAAAAGCATGCTCAAGTTTTTATTCCCTGACATAGAACATGAAATTCTTGCTGTGACTGTTTCAACATCCCTTTTTTCTCCCCACAGTAGCTTATCTCAGTCACTGGGATCCTTTTTCTCTACCTCATCATTTCCCTTAGATTTTCTTCTTCTCTGTCTACTTCTTCTCTGCCTACGTGCCCAGGGCAGTTCAGCAAATCTTTTGTCTAAGCAGAAGCGCAGGAAGGATTTCTCCTTTTCCTGTAGCCCTCTCAATTTCTACGCATGGTTCCCTTGAAAGGCAAAGAGCAGTGGCTCTAATCTCCCACAGAGAAGATAGCAAAAGTCTCTTCACTCCTTGTCAAGTCAAAGCTTACGTGGACTATTGGAGGTGGTGGGAGCTAAATTGCTGGGGGGGCTGAAAGGCCTCTTTAGCTGCTGTCTTAGAAGTCCTGGAATTTATAACATCTACTCCCCCTTGTAGCTGCTAGCTTCAGAATTAGTGCATTTTCGTGTTCCACGCTTTGGGTTCTTGTCTGCAATTCTAGACCAAGGAAAGAATGTGTGCTCAGAATCTCATTCTATAGGACTGCAAGGAAGAGTTCTAAATCTCTTTAAAGATCTAACTATCTAGATTCACTCATAGTTTCAATCTTTATGTTAATTATGTTTCCCCACAATCATAAAGGCATGTCCGCTTGACCTAGGATGGAATTTAATCTTTGGAAATGTCTGCCTCATGTATGGTTTTGAGAAAGATTCAGAGGTAATGCTTGAGAAAGAGTGCCGTGATTGATAACCAGTGTCTGACATGGGTATGGCATAGAAACGTGGAGGTATCTTTGACAAGCATGTGCTGATCCTACAGCAGGAGCTACTGGTTCACCATTAGCAGGAATATTACGTTGTTGAAAGCAAAAAAGAAAAAAAAACTAATGGGGAACATCTTTATAATTTTGACATTTTTATTAATTCAATTTGAATTTCTTTGCCACTATAAGTGAACTGGGGCAGTCTTTTTAAGTCTCAAACTATACTTGACCTCCTGAAAGGGTTTATTCAGGTTATTTTTTAACTTGGCTTTTAAAAAATCTTTAAAGTGTATCTTTTTTATAGTGACTAAAAAAAAGTAAGCCTAACTAAGCAATGAATTTACTGAGCAAGCAGAGATACCAAACTGACACTCATGAAGAAATTAGATGAGGGAATCTGGGAATTTAAATGGCACATACAGCAATGAAAACTGCTAGAAAAATATGATAAACAAAAATTCTTTTCCTGTTAGTAGGAGAAATTATCAATACAATAAGTACCAAGAGAAAATTATTCTGAGAGTGAAATCTGGTCAATGTAGAAATTGAAAAGAAAGGTATTAACATCAGCACTTTCATCCATGTTATTTAACATCATAAATCCTCCTGTCTTATTGGTCAATGGGGAATAATCAGCATGTTCAAGAAACTGTCACCTTTTATCCACATAGATTTTTGTAAGAACCACAAGCATCATTGGCATTTATAGTGTGTTAGCTGACAAAAACAAATCAATGGAAACTTCAAAAAGGTTATTCATATTGGTAATTAGAATTAATCTATTAGACATGTTGGGTCAGTAAATTGGTTGCAAATGGGGGGCAAGTAAGGAGAGTGTCGTCAGAGGATGAGCCTATAAATACACATGTAACACTGTCAATTTTAGAATAAAACCAATATGAAATGAAATTTCATGGTGCTTTGGTTACTCTCACAGAAATGATTTAAATTTAAATTATAGAAAACAGACCTCCCTACCCCCCCAAACCCATTTAAAATCATACCGGAATACTTTACATTTCAGACTTAGATATTTGGACTTAATCACGAGTCGTGTGCCGCGAGATGTGGAAGAACTAACCACTCGTCTTCAGTTAAGACCTAGAACTGAGGTGGAGACCACATTCTTCAATTTTGGGTTCTGGTGTTCTTGTTCAGGTACCCAGAGCCATAGCTTCAATGCTTAGCTTTGTTCTTGTGAAGTGACCAAATGCAATATTAATCAAGAAATTTTACGAGCTTTATTTTTTCTACGTGTAAAATTTTGCTCAAAAATACACAATGAGCAGTTTAGAAGTGGAGTGCATGTACTTTGGAGGCAAGCTGCCAAGATGTTTGTGTCCATGCAATATCAACATCTGTTTGAAAGGCCTGGAGCAACTGCATAAAGTCTATGTACATCAGATTCCTTAAAATAATACTATCTCAAAATAGAACTTTATGAAAGATCATTGGGATATCTACAAAACTTTATTTGTGGCATATAGTTAGTACCTGGAAAATATTAGCTGCTCCTCTAAAACATCACAATCTTTCTTTTTTTTTTTTTTCAGACATACCTGGTTAATAAAGCAATAGAATATGACATGTACACAACCCAAATTTTTTTACACCGTTAGTATTACCAGTCTAGTGAATGGTGAATCTTCAACAGTATTTGTTTTGAATAAGATCAAAATTGCATTCGCCATAAAGAATACAAATCAGGGGTCCTGGGTGGCTCAGTTGGTTAAACAAACATGTGACTTCAGCTCAGGTCATGATATCATAGTTTGTGGATTTGAGCCCAGCATCAGGCTCAGTGCTGACAGCTCAGAGCCTGGAGCCTGCTTTGGATTCTGTGTCTTCCTCTCTCTCTGCCCCTCCCCTGCTTGTGCTCTGTCTCTGTCTCTGTCATAAAATAATAAACATTTTAAGAAAAGAAAATACAAATCAAAATCATAAAATGCAACTCAACACCAAAAAAACCCCCAAATAATGCTGTTAAAAAATGGGCATAATAGACTTTTTTTCCAAAGAAGACATACTAATGGCCAGCAGATAGGTGAAAATATTCTCAGTATCATTAATAATCAGGGACATGCAAACCAAAACCACAATGAGATATCACCTTATACCTGTCAGAACGGCTAGGATCAAAAGGACAAGAAATAACAAGTGTTGGTGATGATGTGAAAAAAGGAACCCTTGTGCACTGTTGGTGGGAGTGCAAACTGGTGTAGCCACTGTGGGACACAGTATAGAGGTTTCTTAAAAAATTAAAAGTAGAATTACCATATGATCCAGTCATTCTACTGCTGGCTGACTATTTACCCAAGGAAACTAAAACATTAATTTGAAAAGACATATGCACCCTTATGTTATTGAAGTATTTACAATAGCCCAAATATGGAAACAACACAAGTGTCCATTCACAGACGAGTGGATAATGAAGACGTGGTACTTATATAACAGAATGTAACTCAGCCATAAACAGGAATGAAATCTTGTCATTTGCAACAACACGGATGGAGCTAGAAGGAATAATGCTAAGTTAGAGAGAGAAAGACAAATACCATATGATTTCACTCATATGTCGAATTGAAGAAACGAAATAAATGAACAACAGCAAAAAGAGAGACAAACCCAAACAGAGACTCTTAAATACAGAGAACAAATTGGTAGTTGCCAGACGGAAAGTGGATGAGGGATGGGTGAAACAGATAAAGGGGATTAAGAGCACACTTAGCATGATTAGCACTGAGTAACACACAGAAATGTTGAAATCATTATGGTGTACACCTGAAACTAATATAACACTGTATGTTAATTGTTTCAATAAAAATGAAAAATCACTCATATCTACTAAGATAGCTTTAATAAAAAAGACAGATAATGTGGAGGAATTGGACAACCCCAATTTACATCAAGTGATGAATGGATAAATAATGTGTTATACAATAAGATATTATTCAGCAATAAAATGGACTATGCAGTGATCCAATATAAATGAACATCAAAAATGTTACACTAAGTGAAATGGAGCTATAGTGAAAGAAGAAAGTCACAAAAAAACATATACTATATGATTCCATTTATATGAAATATCTAGAATAAGCCAACCTATAAAGATAAAAAATTTATGGTGGCCTAGGGCTGTGGGGTGAAGAGGGGGATGTGGTTTCTAATGGGGATGAAAATGTTGTAAAATTGATTGTGATGATAATTGAAAAACTCCATGGCTATGCTAACGATGATTTAATTGTACACCTAAGAAATAATAGCAAAGTTAACAGTATCAGAAATTCTGACATGACATGGGTATGCAGTTAATAGGCCTGATCATATCTTCACCATAAACTGTTGTCAACAACCAGAATTAGAGCATGCTTAATTTCCATGCAAGGATTCACTCTTCTCAAAATGCAAATGGCCCTGCAGTGGGTAACATAATAACTGTCACTAAGTATTAATCCCATCATGTGAGGTAGTTATGTCTTTGGAAGTTGACATACTTAATATAAGCATATTTTGTTGAGAGAAAGGTGAAGAAAAATGAAATACCTTTTGATTACAAGCAAATGATAAGTTAGTGCATGTGTTATTCCTGAAGAACATTCCTTCTAGCTGAAGTCTCCTTTCAGGTATTGTGAGACTTCATTGATTCATCGGTCTGCAGATATCATCAGAATTAGACTCCAAATCAAAGTCAGGATGCATCCTGATTGCAAGAATATATAATTCCTTAACTTATTATCGGACTAAACCAGTTATTTTATTTATTTTTTATTTTTTTAATGTTTTATTTACTTTTGAGACAGAGAGAGACAGCGTGAGCAGGGGAGGGTCAGAGAAAGAGGGAGACACAGAATCTGAAGACAGGCTCTAGGCTCTGAGCTAGCTGCCAGCACAGAGCCTGACGTGGGGCTCGAACCCGAGATCTTGACCTGAGCCGAAGTTGGTTGCTTAACCGACTGAGCCACGCAGGCGCCCCAAAACCAGTATTTTAAGTAGCCAATCCTTTCATATGAGTCCAAAGGCTTGGTCAAGAAAACAGCCATCCTTATCTCCTGTATTAAAGCCAGAGAGATCGAAGCCACTAAATAGGCCGCCTGCAGGACAAATAGAGTTCCCAAAGAAATGGTTTGCTTGGTTTGCACCACGGTTTTTGAATGGTTTTGGTCAATATCTTAGGTGAAGAATATGCTCTCAACTTTGCTACCATTCTACCTCATCCTAACAGCTTAAGCACATGCCTACCTCATTTTTTAATTTACTTTGCTGGTCTCTATAACCATTTGAAATTGTAACTGGTGGTCTATAATTTAAATACAAGTAAAGACACACAAAAGTTCAGGTTTCTTGTAGATATCTTAAAACATTTTAGAAAATCTGGCACATGCAGATCTTT
The DNA here is from genome assembly GCA_028646485.1 of Cryptoprocta ferox. Lineage (NCBI taxonomy): Eukaryota > Metazoa > Chordata > Mammalia > Carnivora > Eupleridae > Cryptoprocta > Cryptoprocta ferox. The sequence continues at coordinate 43,204,104 of CM053574.1, read as the reverse complement.
ACCTTTTGAGCCCTATCCAGTTACTGTCTAAAAACCACTGGAAAGTAGACTCCTTGGAGTCTAGACAATGGATTCTCAAATTGTATTGTACATTAGCAGTACCTGAGAGCCTGTTTAAAACACAAGTTTTTAGGCTATGCTCCCAAGGTTTCTGATTCATAGGGTCTTGGGTGGGGCCCAAGACTTTGCATTTCTAAAGAACTCCTGGGTGATGCTGATCACTGCTGGTCTGGGAATCACACTTTGAGAACCATTGATCTAGACAAATCTAAAAGCAAATATTAGTTTTCTTTGTTACTCATTCTGGAGCCTAAGAGTAAAATAAAATAAAATAAAAATAACTACAGTTACCAAAGGAGTGCTTGAACCCAAGGCAAGCCAGGTCAGACTTATTTTGGCCGAGTAAATTAGGATATTTGGAAGACTTTCTAGGCTTACGGGCAAATCAACAGATGAAGACGGTCGTCAAGCACTATCATTTGGGATAATGTAACTAAGTAATAATGGGGCAGCATGAGGCTGAAGCCTTAAGTCAAGAAAGGTCTGGGCTGTATTCCTCCAAGGGCCAAGCATTATCGTTAGCTTGGGATTTAAAAATACAGATGGGGAGGAGCACTTGCGTGACTCAGTTCATTAAGTGTCATGTCAGACTCTTAATTTCGGCTCAGGTCATAGTCTGACAGTTTTGTGAGGTAGAGCCCCATATCTGGCTCTGCAATGACAGCGCAGATCCTGCTTGGGATCCTCTCTCTCCCTCTCTCTGCCCCTCCCCCACTCACGCTATCTCTGTGTCTCTCAAAATAAATAAACTTAAAAAAATTGAAAATACAGAATAGGGATGCACGCATAGACACTCTAATGTCCTCAAGCACCCCTGGGCTAGGGGAAATCCTGTTGGGTAGAACCACATGGCTCCACGAAGGCCATCACTCTGACCACTCCAGTGCTCACTAGAGTCACGCGGGTGGAGGGCATGAAAACCCAGGAGGGTTTTCTAATGAAGGATGACAATTTGCATTGTAAGACTTATGAGGTCATTCTTCAAGGACTCTATCATTGCCAAAGGGCCTGGGAAAATGGATACAGTATAGAGAAAACCCAATCTCTGGTGCTTCAGAGAAGGTCCCCTGTGGAGACCAAGTATAGGACACAACATGCTCCTATTCTCAATAAGCCCCAAATGGTCAGGCCAGAGAATGGAGTGGTCTCCTGCCCCTGCCTCTTCTATTGAGTTAAAGAAAGAGATATTCCACAGTAGTCTACGTGTGGCATTCTCTCTGCTCACCCTATAGGATTATTCTCTTCCTTTGGTAGCGCTATTTTAGTGCTTCTGTATTAACCCATTTTCAACAACATGACACAGCTATAAAAATTCCTCCAGGGGTTTAATTACATGTTGCAAGTCTCCATGGCATTAAAGGAGAAGGAGGGAGAGGCTATTTGCACTGGTCTTAGAAATGAGCTCTCTTGGGCCCTCTTTTACTCTTGTTGAAATGTGTGTCTTTAAGACTTGCTTCCCCAAACCATAACTGCGCTCAAGTTGAATGAACAGGTGCACCTGATCTTCCATGTGCACACATGAATTAAGCTTTTTATTATAGATCTAAGAATATTTTGGCTAAATTTATAAAAATGTTTAATCATTTCTCTCTAGTACATTATTTATATGCACATCTACCCCATTTCAGGCCTATCATTCTTGTCTCTTATGCTTGACAAAATGACTGATTAGAAAGGTTTCCACTTCTATACCTTTCATTTATCTTCAGTGTCTCTCATAAATGTTGAATTAAGCAGATTTTATGAAACTTATCATAAATTGTAGTTTCCATCAAAAATGACTGTGACAGAGTAGATTTCTCTACTCTCAACTTCAATAACAGTAACTCAGAGTTTCTAGGCTTTAAACTGGAAGGTTCTCACACTAGGAAAATTGTGCATTAGTCCTAGGGGGAGATCTTTTGGGGAGGGGCTTTTCATTTATGCCTCTCAAATTCAATAAAACTTAGCAAACTTGAGGTGGCAATAAGGAAACAATTTTTTGTGTAACAGAACTAGTAATAATGACTATTTTCCTACTATAGAGATGAAGACACTGTTAAAAGGCACTTTTGAAAATGAACATTTATCAGGAAATTAGCACATGCAAGTTACTTCACATCTATCCTTTAATCCTTAAGATAACCCTAAGAAGAAGGTATTATCTTTATTCTCATTTTATAGGTAGAGAACTGAGGCAAGGTTAAGTTTTAGTACATTTTGAATATCAAGTAAATGGAACAAATGTTATTTCAAACTAAAATACCCTGATTGAAATTAGACACATTCATTGATATACTCATATGAATGCATATATATACATACACATATCTATACACGCATATATGAATGCAAATGCATTCATACAGAATTGTATTTGATTGTGGGAAACCATGAACTAGAACTAGTACCTCTCTACTATTGTATCACTGCCACCACTATAATGGCATCCTCCGTTATCATTAATTCTTTTATTATATGCTGCCCACATGACATAGACAAACCATTTCAGTGTGTCCAAATCCTGTGACAGAGGTGCTACTATCGCCTTCATTTTATAGGTAAGGAGGCCAACTCTAAAGAACTTGGTCATACAGCAGGTAAGTTGGAGCACGTCTGACTCAGGAACCTGACCTCATCATTACCATACCATACCACCTTGCAGTGCCGGGCATGAATGAGAATTGTATCTAGTAGGCAATGAGAGGCCGCAGAAGATTTTAAAGTAGGGGCTTAACAAGATCCAAAGAGGCTGTGTGGGCTTCGGCAAACACATTTTGGAAATCATTAACCGAATTGTTGAAAATATTCCGTTCCCTGTTGTAATATTTCTCATGGCTGACAGCTGGTGTCACCATTACAGGACTGTTAATACATCATTGAGCCTGGCAAAGTGTTGGGCCCTTTTGGATGGAAGCCAGTTGAAGCTTTGCCATTACATATATGGAAAGCAGTTAACTTTTATGCATCTCCTTTTCGAATCAATAGTGAATGATTAGAAGCAGAGGCCTTCCTTATCTGTGTTTGCATGCCAGGCCTCACTAAAGCCAGGGAGAGTTACGTGCTCTGTAAATTTGTGGAAATTTAATAAAATGTAAAATCTGTTTTTAGGTAGCAAGAGGAGGCAAAGAACACTTTAGGAGCATCTGTGGTTAATTCGGTCACATGTACATGTCCTCTGAATAGCAGAATTACCTAGCTGCCATACTGGCATATTTTTCATTTCTTCTAGAAACTTGGGAAATGCAAGTCACCTCTCGTTTCCAGCATCGCTATAGAAATAATGCAATTTTCTGATGAAAAGGGTGGAGATTTTTGCTTAGAAAAACGTAAGAGGACTTGATTTATGTCAGGCCACCTCTTACAGATGCATCAACGTCACTGCCTCCCTAAATAACCAAATTAAATAGCTGGAAAGGACAATCAAGGTGGCTGTCACATTCCAGTGAGTGGAAGTCAGTGCAACATCTGTTTTGCCTGCTGTTTTTGAAGTCACTGGAACATTCTATAACCTGGGAATTCAGTTTCTACCTTTTTTTTTTTTTGCTTTCCTTATTGGTGGAGACTGCGTGTGAGAATTGCAGTTACATCTTGAGGATATTCTTTCCTAAGTTAATTTGTCTAAAGAGGAAAACAGTGACTGGCACATAGTAAATCTTCAAAAAAATGCAACTGCTCTCACTGGTATAAGAGGAACGTATATCCATATTTCTACACGGGCAAAATAAAGTTACAAAACTCAAAAGCAAAGATTATACAGCTTACATTTAAAAATTTTTTTTGCCTCTTTCTCCTCCTTAACTTCTTACCATTTCATTTCCCTCTATTTTCTTGAATAATAGTTAACTTTGAAATTCTCTTCTTTATTTTTACTTGCTAGGATACAGAAGGATCAATAACTTATTCCATCAGTGATCATTGAATATCTCTTTTATGTCATCTTCTATGGTGGTCATTAGACATGCAACAATGAAAGTGGACTCTTACGGAGTTCACAGTCACATGGAGAAGGGAGACATGGAAACAAGTAGTACCCAGAGAAAATTTCAGTGCTAGAAAACTGATTTTGTTTACCTGTTTTTTGTTAAGCAAAGGGAGAGAACATTCTGGGCCATTGGGAGAGCATTACGAAGGAGATTAAAAAAATATGCTAGACTTCAGTGGTGGGTGGTGTCAGAATACACTGATATGGGCATTCCAGGCAAAGAAAACTGTCAAACAAGGGTATATGTCTGATCATGTGTGCTCAGGGAGGTAAACATGCTTGTGAGAGGCTGCACACTAGTACCCTATGTTCTGGAGCCTTGGAGCATTAATCAGCATTCCAGGGGAGGAGAGTTCCCATGGGTAAGTAACTTATGGAAATGCCAGGCAAAAGTAACTAGATAGGCTTCTAACCTGGAGGACCTAGGCTGCTAATATGCTCCCAAGCAGGAGAGCTCCTAGGACGGAAGGTTCCCAATGTCTTTCTTATACAAAAGAGGGTAATATTAATTTTTACCTTGCTGGGTTGTGAGGATGAAGTCAATTAATGCAGTTAAACTGCCTGCTTAGTACAGTCCATGGAACACTCTTCAATAAATATTTTCTATTGTGTTGCACTCCCCAATAAAATTATCTTGAAAATAATATAATGCTAAAATAAAGTAGATTTATATATTTGGATGAGATGAATCATTCAAGTCAAGGAAGATCAGTGGGCTTTGATACTCTACGTCAAAGTTTGCTCCATAATTCATCCTTTCTTCTCTGGAGAAAAATAAGAAACGCTAGTTATGAATCAGATAGGGTAGACCAATGTAAACTTCGGTGTAGAAATCATCCCTTGCCCCAAATACTTGACTTTTCTTTTTAGAGGTATTTTTTAAAAATTAGAAACATAAAGAAAACTCACTTCATCGTAATCATGACAGTAAATAATGGAAGTTGAAAAAAAACTCTGTGAAACCCAGTCTATATGAAGGCATTAATGACAATCCAAGGCAGCACAGAGAAAAACTCATGGTCTGAAATTGTAGGGTTCAGCTTTGGGTAGACTCCACCATCACCTCCTTGGGTGAACGGTTGTAATGCTCAAAGAAGTATGGCAATAATTTCCTCTGCAATGAGAACTTTCACATCCTGGAATGTGGGTTGCGCTATAAATCATTAATCTTTACGATACCTTTGAGGTAGGTAAGGATGATACTTTACAGTTCCCTGTGTATACATCAGGGTGGGAAAGGTCAGGATCGGACCCTGGAAGAGGATTATAAGCTATCTCGTGCGATGACCAGACTGAAGCTTGCAGTCACTCATCTAAAGCAAGATTATGACAAGGCCTCTGTTCTTTGGGGACATTCTTAATTTTCCTCCCTTCTTCAGTTCTTTATGCCATTTCTCACTTTCAATAAAACCAATTTACAAAATTCAATCTGCAGAAGTCAAGGCTGATTCTCATTAATTGGCAGGAGGTACTCCTCTGAAAATTGCCAATTTAACACAGGAGGAAGCAACAGGAAAGGGAAAAAAAATCTTTCCACCAGGTCTATGGGACATGAAATGAGGGCCAGCTGACAGATTCTTGCTTCATTAAAAAAATGGTCTTATTAAATGATAGAAATTGATTATTCTGAGAGTTGTATGTTTGACAAGATACTAGAATTCAGACTCTGATTTCCACTGCTCCTGCCCCATCAATTGTTTGAATTGCTCTAATAGGAGGCGCATTGTGAATACAAAACTGCTGCCATTGTGTTCTAGAAAAAGAGAGAAACCAGCACAGCAAGCTCACTTCTTTTTAACTGACCTGAATAACCGCTAGGCTACGTTTTTACAGCCTGCCATAGCATCGTTTTCACAAGGTTGTAAAGCAACCCTTGATGTGCTAGTCTCTGCCTTTTCTCCCTGTCACCACACTGGTGACTGCTGTGCCGAGAAAACACTTCTCTGGGTTTGGGTGAACATGCTGATTTAAACAGACCCCAGTGAATGGCCAGTCAATATGGGCAGTTTACCAACGTGCCAATACCAAAGAAATGATTAACTATCACTGTAAAACTGAAGGCATGGGAAAAATCTATATTCACTAGAACTTCTCTCAGGGGGAAGTTCTGAATGTCAAGATTGCAGACTTAAATACCTATAGGACTAGTGAGGTCCTGAAGAGAGAAGCAGGTAGGGAGTTGGTTAGCACCCGCAAGCCCGGTGAAGCTGCCTCCAGGAGATGCTGTTACTCAATTTGTGTTCTACTTGGTTGTTGCTATGCAGACATAGGGGCTCGTGGCTGGGCTATCTTTTGGTTTTCAAAAGAAGAAAGAAATTCAGAGCGCTATGTTAAAATCTCATGATTTTTAAAGCTGGCATTTATTGAAATTTTCTTATGGACTAGTGAGCCTCTCAGACACACTCTGCCCAGGTCACAAATTTTAAACCTCTGCTGAATGTGACTGGCAATGCAAATTTGAGAAGCTAGTCATTGTGTGAGTATGTACAGGTTTTGGGGGAGGTGGTAAAAATGGGCAAATACAGCCAAGGGGTATGGTTAAGTCACAATAATTAAAAATAACGAGCTTTAGTAAATCATCTTCTAAGTAGGATTGGTTCCTTTGTTAGGCTAAGAGGAGAATGCAAATTTGGGGCCAGAAGTGAATTACATGATATTACATTTAAAGAGTCAGTACTTGGGGACAACTTGGTGGCTCAGTCCCTTGAGCGTCTGACTTCAGCTCAGGTCATGATCTCCTGGTTCATAAGCTTGAGCCCTGCATGAGGCTCTGTGCTGGCAGCTCAGAGCCTGGAGCCTGCTTCAGATTCTGTGTCTCCTGCTCTCTCTGCCTCCTCTGCTCATACTCTGTCTCTCTGTCTCTCTCTCAAAAATAAATAAACACTTAAAAATTTGTTTGAATAAAGAGTCACTACTTGGAGAAAAGCAACAAGATTTTTCAATTCTTCCCTCCTACAGTGTTTTAGCCTTTCCCTTAAATAAATGTTGAACAAATATTTGGAAGCTACTGATTTATATCAATGCCAAAATATGAACAAATCTTCAGTGTCCATATATTTTTGGTGATGTCTTAGATTTATATCTGGGTCAGAGAGGAAGAAAATTACCACAGCAATAGTTTCAGATAGCTAATTATAGAGACAGAAGTCCATATTTAAGTGGTAGTTCTAACTAGAATATCTCTCTCCTCACCCCACTGCCTTTGCTTCTCTATTTCATTTTTGCATATTACCTCTATTTTCACCAATGAGAAATTAATTTGTATGTGTCAAGTCTTTGTAAATAATGCAGAAGTATGTGAGACTATAAATTGTCATTCACACACTAGTATAAACTAGGCTCATCAGCTTACTCCAACTTAATGCTTAGGTCAAGTCTGGTACAGTGAGAGACTGGGACGTCTGGAGATGGGCAGATGCTATGTAACATGTCATACCTTTAGGAAAGCCATGGGGTGTGTGGTTCAGGAGAAATATGAGGGTAATAGGGGTTTATTTTGACCTTGGTACATACTCCTAGGCTACAAAAGGACCGTATCAAAGAAAAATTTCTACTTCAAAACTTCAAGGAGAGATTAGGTAGGGCCATGCCAAAAGCACATGAGGTCTCTTTCATCCCTTTTTTTTCCCTACAGCCTTCTTCCTATTCAGGGCCTCTACTAGTACTGCAATTTGGCAGAGTGTGGACAAAATGGCTTTTCAGGTGGTCCTAGGACCTTAACCATTTGTTACTAGTGCTCCTTTGGGAAAACAGAAATAGTCTCAGAGCAAAACAGTTCAATGCAACTTACTCTCAGATGTTTTAGAAAATAATAATTATAACAACAATGTATCTGTGTGTGTGGCGGGGGGGGGGGGCGGCGAGAGAGACACAGACAGACAGACAGAGAGAATATATGATGTAGCAAATGTAAAGTGCATAAACCAGGGTGAAGGGTATACAACGGTTTTTCATACCGTTTTGAAAATATTCTACAAAATTGAAATTTGTTCGAAGTAAAAAAAAGTGGTAAAAATGTGACTGAAAACATGTGGTCCTTGGAGCAGATCAGATTTTCTATAGATCCATGCTACAAAGACAGAGTTAAATATGAAAGGCACACGTTTTCAAATCCTTAGGTTGAAGGACACGCGTGCTGTGTTTGGATGATTATTGTCAAATATTACCCAGAAAAATGGGGCAGTCACACACCTGGTGTCAGGGTGAGTCGAGATATAATAGGAACTGAGTCTGGGAAATTTCGTTTCCTGGAATGATACTGTCAAAGCCACAACACAGAGTGTTCTTAATGTCCAGGTCAAATCTATTTTTTGACTAAACACAGTGGAATGCCTTCTATTCCTGCTCCCAGTATGTGTAAAATTTATACCAGGAATTTAAGAAAATAATCCACTTTCTATATCTACCTTCACAAAAGTCAACCCTGAACTATTTTCTCTTCTTGTAAAGATTATTTTTGTGTCCTGTACAAGCCTATCCATTCGAAGCATATGGAGTCGGAGGACAATATCCACTCTTTTTTAATATAGGACAATAGTAGAGGAGGTTGATAGACATAGTGATGTTAGAATAATTGAGTAATGATCAAGAATGTAGATGTTTAGGGGCACCTGGGTGGCTCAACTGGTTAAGCATCTGACTTCGGCTCAGCTCATGATCTCGAGGTTTCTGAGTTTGAGCCCCACATCAGGCTCTCTGCTATCAGCACTGAGCTTCCTTTGGATCCTCTGTCCTCCACTCTCTCTGCCCCTCCCCTCCTCAAATAAACAAACATAAAAAAAAAAAAAAAGACTGTAGATATTTAATTTGACTTCTCCTCTGGTCCTCAGACCCTTTATAATAAGGCATGGCCAAAGCTTTTAAAAGGTTTATTAAATAACTGTACATATCTCACTTTTTGTTCTTTCTTCCTGCTGATCAGAGTGCTCTTCTGGGCATCACCGGAGACTCTTAGATTTCCCAGTAATACCATCGGCACCAGGACTGAATTACCTGCTATTGACAGGCCCAGGCCGGTATCTACAAGAGCAACACTGGCCTGGTATAAACAGGATCAACGTTAGTCTGCTTTGGTGACTGTAGTCATGTGGGATGTGGAAATTTGGGCCCAGTGTTTCCAAGTCCAGAGAAGTTGGAAATTCAATTTAGAAGTCTGAAAAATCCTGATTTTTTAAATATCAAAATTAATTTATAGAGTTTCAAATGACTGTGAGAGCCAACATCACAAAGACATGTAAATCTCGTCAGGGGCTGGTTCTGGCTGTGAGCCACCTGTTAATCATATCTGCCATATGGTCTTCTTATCAACCTAACTGTCTTCCCAAATTCACATGCTGAGATCCTAACCCCCAGTGTGCCTGTATTTGGAGGAAGGACCTTTAAGGAAGTGTTTATGGTTAAATGAAGTCTCAGGGGTGAGCCCTAATCCGATAGGACTGATGTCTATACAAGATGAGGGAGGGAGACCAGAAAAACGTGCCAAGAGAGGAAAGGCCATTTGAGGACACAGGCAGAAGGCAGCCATCTGTGAGCCAAGGAGAGGCCCCACCAGAAACCAATCTTGCCAGTACTTTGCCTCGGACTTTCAGCCTCCAGAACTGTGAGAAGTAAGTTTCTGTTACTTAAGCCACCCAGGCTGTGATATTCTATTATGGTAGCCCAAGAAGACTAATATTGGCCCCTTGCCTTGTTTTCTTTCTTAATGTAAATATTTTAGCAGAAGGATATTAGGTCATAATTTACCTCTATATGGACCACTGATTATGAGAGTCTTTGTCATGGTCTTATTGCTGTCCATATCTTAATAAAGGTTCTTAACCTGGGCTTCACACCTCTTCAAGTTCACATTGAGAATTCAGTGTCTGTGAATTGGCTGAGCAAAAACAGAATTGCCATATTTTCACCAACTTTTAACTGGAATGCAGGATTTCTTGATTGGCAACACACCACAGTAGGATAAGCAGTAACTGGGACTTTGTCTCTAATGGAAATCACAATACTTTCCCAATCATATTAGAATTGTTGCAGATATCTCAAATAATTGTTTATGCTCAACACATTTTGAAATGACAGTAATCATCGGATTTACAGCTAGTTCTCATTATCTTATTCATTAAAAAGAAGCACATATTATATTACAAGCATGTTTTTAATATTTGGATAACTGTATTTCAATACAATTGGATACCTTTGCGATTCTGTGCATCTTATTCTATTCATTCCAAAACATTACTCTAAGGGGATTCATAGGACTACTCATGCGGCAAAACAAGCATGGCACAGGAAATTTTAAGAAACTTCTGGTCTGAACTAACATCCTGAAGTGAGTAAATGGCCTGGGCTTTCGGAATGCTGTCTTATAAGCACAGGGTCTTGTAATGAATAAACAGGGCATTAATTTGAGCTATAGGAGCAAGTTCATTTGATAATCCTGTGTTGCCAAGACCAGTTTATAGCACAGGCTCTTGACAGAACTCCAGCCAGGAGGGTCACCAAGCTGGAGTGTTTTCCATTCAAATAGCCCACTACGCTCTCAAGCCACTTCCTCTGACCTGTGCAAGAGTCTCCAAATTAAACCAATCTCCATTTTTAGTCATTATTGCTCATTCAACTTCTCTCTGCTTGATCCTCAGCTAGTTTCAAGGATGAAGGCAGAAGTACGGCTGCTACATTTGAGGGGAACCCACAGTCAACAGCCGAGGTTCTAGAATGCAGCCTAGGAAACGTGAATGGAAATGTGGGTGAGAATCCAGAAAACCACCACCCAGCAGAGCCTCCCATGCAGCACGGTGCTCGTCTGAACCCTGTTCATTGGCGCTTATGTCCTCATCCCTGTTTCCTCATGCAGCACCATGACTACTGCCCTTCCCTCTCCTGTGCGATTACTTTATATTTGGTCCCAGGTCATATCCTGCCAGGTATACCAGATAACATTATTATTAACTTTATTAACTTTATTATTAACTTTATTTTACCAAAAATGGGTTGCTCATCGTGTGTCAAGCATTATGCCAAAGTCTTGCCTATAATACCTCATTGAATCTGCCAAATAAACGCAGGAAGTATAACGGTTACATTTTCCAGAGGGGAAAACTGAGATGTAAAAGACTACCTTATTTGCTCAAAATAATATTTAGCAAACTGCAGGAAGAGAAATCTAACCTAGCCATCTCCAATGCCAGAGCCTATGCCCTCCACTCCCCACTGGCGAAGATCCAACTGTGAATCTTAAATTTATCACCCATTAGATGATGAACATAAGATGATTTATTAGCTAAGATTCAACCATCCACAGCTTTCTAATGGCTAGTGTGGTTACGCTTTGTATATATGCTTTTATATGTAAGCATTTTTAAAGATGTGTTTACTATTTAATATCAAACGATCAGTTTGATAGTAGATGGAGAAATGGGTTCAGAAAGATAGAGTGACTTGCCCAAAGTTATATAACTTGTTAGCAAAAGAATTTAAACCCTAATCCAACTCGAACTTTAATCTACCACACTTGGGTTCCCTTTAGTTTCCATGGGTCTCCCTAGGCCAGTGCAGGCACGGAATTGATGCGAATCAGCAAAGGAACCAAAAGAAACTCCACTCTGCCTCAATTCCCTGCTTCACTTTTGCAGTTGAAAACCAGCCTCACAGGGCTTGGGTCTGTAACTTTAGGAGACTAGCATGATTTTGTTGTTACCTCTGAGTGCTCCAGATCTGTCCTGGGCTCTGTACACATTCTCCCGGAGAAGGACACATGTATACAATCTTATAACTGACTCGATGTGCTATCTCAACTCTCACATGAATGCATACCTCCTGTGTCCGCCCCAGGACTTGCTCCTTGGCCTTCCCTGGGCTTGTCCCCACCTTGAAGAAACTGACCTCCACCAGGGTGTGCCAGGGACCACTGGTGATGCTGTCTCTGAGCCTCCTTTGAGAAGGTCTGGTTTTATGAACAGCAGAGAGATGACAACATGTTGACTGTGCTCTGTGATGGGATCTTTAATAAGGCAGAATAATTATCATTTTTTTGAAGTTATCTAATGCAGTGGGATTTCATCCATTAGAACTTAACTGGCATCTGAATAAATGTTAAATAATCATAATTGTTATTTTTGGAGGAAGAGTTGGGTAAGAAAAGCCTTCATTTTCCTGAGGTTGGCAGGCCTTTGTGGAAGCATTTCTCTCTCCTTTGTCACTTCTGTTAAAAAAAAATCTATAAAAATCTTGTCAGGGAGAGCATTTCACATCTTTTTTGGCAAAACTCATGGTTTGAAGTGGTGGGTAGGGATTTAGACGTGAAATTTCCCCCAGATTTTAAGGAGAGTTGTTTTAGCTACACTGTGAGAATTGCTTACAAAATCTGGTGTTGGCTACCTTTGAAAGAAGTGATATTGTTTTCCAGTTTGATCCCCTCTTGTCACTTTAATTAAAACAAATAACAGACATGTTAAAAAAAAAAAAACCAATGTAAAGCACTTGATAGTTTCCCCCATTTTGTACACTTCCCAATTTCTCAAAGGCTTTATTATAGTGACATTCTGCGACTAGGCACCACTCTGGATTTCTCCCATACTCTCATGAGATCCCTGGGGCACAGAAAAACAACTCCCCCATCTCTCCTCGGATTTCTCAGAGTTTGGCCTGGAGTGACATGGAGGTAACCAAGCATGAAGCTGGGACCAGAAAATGGCCTGAGTCCTCGGGTGGATATTCATGCTGGTCTGGGGTTTATGTTTAATAGTGGCATTCAGAGAGGTCGTTCTCAGAATTGAAAAGGGGTCCCACTTGCAGTGGACAGCCCTACTCTCACCACCCAAGGCTGAGTGCGTGAATAGAAGGTGCACATTCTCTTTGGCTGTCACAACTTCCTTATTCTGCTCTGTCACTAACAAGCTCCTGCCCTTGGGGCAAAGCCCTGGATGGCTCTAATTCTCAGGGAGTGTCATCTGTTTCCCGGAGATAATAATAGCCCCTCCCTAAAAGCATCATGCAGAATACAAGCTCTGTATGTTTAAAGAATATGTCTGTTATGTTCACAGATCTATCCTGGTGCCTAACACAGGGTGTGGCACATGGCGCTTGATCCATAGGCATTTTGAATAATGATGAAATAATTAATTTGGGGGCAACTTTATTTAACTAATACAAAATTTAATATCATATAACCAAACATTAAAGTCTTATTGATATTTAATTAATATTTCTATTTAATCATGAACAATTACAATTTGTTATTTATTTAGAATGAATGAACAAATTATTCATTACGTAGAATAAACGAGAAATGATGAAGTTCTCAGTGTAGCTTCTAGTCTAATAAGGCCCAATACATGAGAGTTGCTATTATTATGATTATCATCCTTTCTTCATAGGTTTCAAATTGGCCTCATACAGACTAAATGGGCCCCAGCATTGACACCTTTACTTCTTTTACCTGGAGCTCTTTTCTCTTCAACATTTTTAAGTCGTCGTGAGTGAAATTTCAGTGATAAATTTTAAATACTTTGAGTATGATATGCTCAATGTCAGCAGTTATGTATTTCACGTAAAGAATATATTTGCATTTTATACAGGAAAAAGAGATGCCGACACTTTTTACCTCTCAAAGCTTAATGATCCAAATCATTTCTTTAGTTGGGTTTTAAAAGCTAAAATGATGGGGAGCATTAAGAATCTCTTGAATAAATTCCTTACTTCGATCTTGGCCAGCCTTTCAAATATTGGTTTGTTTAGCTTCTGCTTAATTGACTTCCGTAAGTTTTTAAAGTTTGTTGAAATGTAAAAGGAGTTTAACCCCCCTCTTATTTAATTTTTTTAAAATATTTATTTTTGAGAGAGAGAGACACACACACACACATAGAGTGCAAGTGGGGGAGAGTCAGAGAGGGAGGGAGACACGGAATCTCAAGAAGGCTCCACACTGAGGCAGAGCCCAATGCTGGGCTTGATCTCACAACGGGGAGATCACTACCTGAGCCGAAATCAAGAGTCAGACAATGGCGAATGACTAAGCCACCCAGGCATTTCCCGGGGCACTATTTCTTAAAATGCACTAAGAAAGTCTTTACATCAAGTACCTATTAAAACTGCTGATTCCTGGGCCACAAAACAAAAGGTGTGGGATAGAGGACAAAAATCTGTATTTTTAAAATAAGTCTTCACGTACACACTCAGCATCAAAATATAAACTCGGGTATCTGGGTGCCTCAGTCGGTTAAGCGTCCGACTTCAGCTCAGGGCATGATCTTCCGGTTCGAGCCCCGCGTTGGACTCTGTGCTGACAGCTCAGAGCCTGGAGCCTCCTTCAGATTCTGTGTCTCCCCCTCTCTCTGCCCCTCCCATGCTCATGCTCTGCCTCCCTCTGTCTCTCAATAATAAGTAAAAATGTTAAAAAATTTAAAAAAAACACACAAACCCAGGACAACCTATATGAGCAATTAGAGCTGGGGTTACAGCCATCAGGCCCCAGAGGCCTTTTTAGAAGTCACATTTTGTAACATGTCCTTGAACATCTTAGATCATTTATAGAAAATGTAACCTACCTGTACACACAATGCCAAAAAATTCACATATTTTCCTAAATGTAATAAAAATGAGAAATAAAACAATAGTAATTTATGACAACTATATATTTTGAGATGTATGTGTTCATACCTACCTTCACCCGTGGCAGGATGTGCTTGCGCTTAACATGGTATCGCCAGGGATATATCAGCTACGAAAAAAAGTTGGCTCGTGTTTCGTTTTGGCAATCCCAAGTCTAAGGCTTCAGTGCTTCAGTGACATAATTTCCACAACAGTTAACAACCCTTAGTAAAGTTTTGAACAAAAGACCATCTTCCCTTAAATTTCACCATAGGTGCATTCTTGGCAAAATCAATTATGTACAAAAACAGTGTGAAGAATACTTTGCCTTTATAGATCATATGGAGTTAGTTTCTTAGCTCAAATAATTACAACCAGGATTTTCAGTTACGGGAATGTCTGGTGACACGCTCAAACCTCATTCCAAATGCTAGATAGAGAACAATGCATTGTGTGGTTTCTCTGTTCTGAGGAGGAAATCCAACACCATGGACTCCCATCTACTAAGCGCAAGTAAGATCCCCTTTATACACCAACTGCTATAACAACAGAAAAGCAACCTTTTCCCCAATTTCTACTATGCCACCATTTCAAGCCACTGAACTAGAGAGCAAGAAGCAGTGAGAGACATCCAAGGGCAGAGCCTGAAGAAGATCTGTCCTTAGGTCACGGAACCAGGACTCATCAACCTGCTCATTTTCCATGTACCACCAGCAATTTAGTGTGCTCAGTTCTTTACATGCAGTTAAGTAATTTCAGTATCATAGAAACCCTTTGAAGTAGGTTTAGAACCTTCACTTTATAGATAAAGAAACTGATGTGTGAAGTTAAATGTCCTGTGCAAGGCCCTTGATATATGAAGTTAAGTGTGTCTGATGTGTGAGGTGCCATCTTCCTTCCACACCCCGCCACCTTGCAGAACAAGACCTCGCTGACCATCAGCAGTACCGGTCTAGAGTGAAAGAGCTAGAGGAAAAAGGAAAGTTCAAGGTTTGAGTGTAACTTGTAGCGACAGATTTAATAGTGCTTAAGGCTGGAAATGAACATACTTGTGGGTTTTTTTGTTTTTTTTTTTTTTTACCTAGACTTCAATTTGTGTGGTTGAATCAAGTTAGGCAGGAGCGAAACTGAGTTAGGTTTTGTTTTGCTCTGGCTGCCCTTACATACCCGGGGGACTCAGACTCCTCTAGCAGTGCTTTGTGTCTAGGGTGGGCGTTGATTTGCTGGGGGATCTTCCCTCCACCTCAAGTTTGCTTGCGGAGGCTCTTTGCACCTGTGCTACAGAGGTTTCCTTCTCTGTGATCTTGTTCTCACTCCACTGGAGAGTATTTCTTGTAACTCAGCACTTGGCAGCCTGATGGTGGGGCAGAGGAAGGGCATACCTACCCTCGAGTTCATTCTCAGACTTAAGCAGATGCTGTAGTGCTAGGTTAAAGGGGAGGGGCTTCCCTCAGAACCCTGCCCTCTCTCTTGTTTTAGGGATTTTTTTCTGGGCCCCAAGGGTCCTCCTGCCTCTTCCTCCAGGTCACAGGACTTTTGTTTTGCTTCCTCTCCTATTCTCTTCCCCAGCTTCAAGTGAGTCTCCACCTAAGCATCGACGGTGACAAGCGTCACTGCCTTTCCACCAGTGGCTTCAGGCTCTTGTTCCAGAGGCAGACAGGGTGAAGGATGTTTCCCACACAGGCAACGGTTCCCCCTTCTCAGGCCTCTACCAGGAAGAAGGACTTCCCCAGACCTTTGCCCAGGCTTCAGTTTTTCCTATAAGTGCAATGCACTGTCCTTGGATGTCTTGCAAATGACTGCAAATTCCCCCATGGCTCCCTGGGATCCTACACTTCCTTGCTAGCCCACAGTTGGCCTTTGCCAAATTCTCAAAGGCTTGTATGGCTTTGCACATTTGCACAGCTAAGTAAGGGCTCAGATCTCATATCTTCCTAAAAATGCCCATCTTCCCTTAGATTTGAGATTAGTTACAGCCCTCCGCTGGGTTCAAGAAACGTAAACTGGTAGAGCATCAGGTGTTTTTTGTCATAATTGTGAAGATGGAAGGGACACTTTTATCTGGCTTCTCCATCCTCAGGGAAGCTTAAAATTGCTTTACAGAAACATCAAACATTGCAAATTATAACACATGCACATGGCTAGAACATGAAATGGTGTCCAAGGACTTAGTATGAAAGCAAATAGTCTTTTGGGCCACCCTTCTCATCTACATGCTACAACACAGAGGGAATGATTTTTACTTACGTTAACTCTTTCTGGTTTTATTGATTTAATTAATTAATTTAATTGATTATATTGCTAAATATATGTATTATAGCTATTTCTTAATTAATCAGTTTCACACATTATCAATCAATTACCTGATATGACAGATGGGGATTTAATAACACGTTCTCTCTTTCATCCCTAGAATATAATCATATTTCTATACTTAGTTTCTACCTTGGTAATACTTGTAACTTTAAATATTGTATTGTTACCTCACCTTTAGTTATCATTCCACTCACAACAATTGTAATTGATTCAAGATATGATTCTGTTTACATTCAAGATATGATTAACTCTACTATATCTTTCCACGTTCCTTCAATCCTTCTGTTTTCCTAATTTATCTATTTCCACTTCAATTTGTTGTAGTTGTGTTTCTTTAGAACCTTATTTAAGTCTCTCTTGCTTTACAGTTTGAATATAATATAGTAAAACTTCAGTTTGTAGCATAATTTGTTCCAAAAACATGCTTGTAATCCAAAGCACTTGTGTATCAAAGTGAATTTCAAGAACCATTGGCTCAGTTGTGATCCTGTGACATTCAGCATCATGTACTATTCATATTTCAAGACATCACTCATTTATCAAGTTAAAATTTATTAGAAATGTTTACTCATCTTGTGGAACACTCGCCGAACAAGTCACTCGCAATCCAAGGTTTTACTGCAATTATTAGCCCACAAACAGGGATTGCACCATTACAGTGCTGTGAATATTGACTACACAGCCAAGTAGCATACTACAATTATATTTCATTTCTGTTAGAGGTTTTGATTTTTCCTATTTGTCTTTTTGTTTCTTGCATGGTCTGTCTTTAATGCATCCTTATGTTCCCTCAGCATCACATGGGTGGTATCAAGTTAATGACTGCCTTTCACCTAGAGGTCATGATTCTCTTGCTTCACGGCTGGTTCTCTAGGCTAGTTGCTGACTACCTTTCTAGGTTTCCACCTTTACGTTCCACCTTTACTCTTCAGGGTTGGAATCACTGTAGCCTGGATTCTACTTCTTCCTCCTTCTTGACTTATTCTCCCATTTTGTTAGGGCGCATCCATAAATAATCCTAAGTACATGAGCTGCTGCCACAACCATTCACCACAAACTAGGTGGCTTAAAGCAATGGCAACTGATTCCCTATAGTTGCAGGGCTAGAAGTCCAAGATGAAGGGGTTAGCAGTGCTGTACTCCCTGCAGAAGCCCCTTTCTTGCCTCCTTGCCTCTTTCTGGAAGCTCCAGGCATTTCTAGGCTTTCTCGGATGTATCACTGCAATCTCTGGCTCTGCGTCACTCCTCCTTTTGTGTGTCTTTTCCTATTGTGCCTCCTAAGGACATTTGTTGCTTCATTTAGAGCCCTCTGAGATACCTAAAGATGATATCATCTTGAGATTTTTAACTTAATTGCATCTACAGAGACCTCCCCGGGCCCAAATAAGATCACATTCATAGTTTCTAGGGGTTAGAACATGGACACATCCTTTTGGAGGGCTCCTCCATCCAACCCACTATAGGAAGAAACTTGAATCCTATATGTCTGAAATATCTTTCTTTTTCTCTTACTATTATTTGATAGTTTTTAGGGCACAAAATTCAGATTTCAAGTAACTTTCCCTTTGGATATTGAAGGCACTGCTTTTGTCTTTTAGTCATGTTGATGAGGAGTCTGATGCTAGGATAATGCATGATCCTTAAAACTACTTTCTATTTCTTGAAGCTATTGAGATGCACTTGTTATCTGTGGCATTCTTACATCTCATGGTCATCTGTCTCATTAAGGTCTGTTTTATTCCATGGGTTACATATTTGTGGTCTCTATATACTTAAAAAATTTCCAGTCCTTTTATGAGTTATCTTAAACTTTAGCAATTACTTTTTTTTTAATTTGAAAGTAGTCGTTTATTAACTGACCAGATTACAAAAATAATCATGGTAGATACCTTAGTTCATTCTCCTAATAAGCCTATTGATCTGGTCTTCCCTGTTGCCAGCATCTCCACATTCTACAAAATGATTGGTCTTCTTCATTCCCCCTCCTGGAGAAGATAACTTGAAGGGCTATAAAAAGTTGTTTGCTTCTTTGAAATGTTTTCCAACAGTGTAGATCTCATGAATCAGATCCTCCATGCAGATGATGCCATATTTGCCAAGTGATTGAGCAATCAATGTGTTATCTGTCAGGGCAATTCACTTTTGGTTGATTTTGCCATAACCATGCTTGTAGATCAATTCATTCACTGACTTCAGGTTTGGGTACCCCCATCTATATATGGTTCCACAATCCTTAGCATGTTAACTGAAGCTTTGCTGAGCTTAACAAAGGTGCCATTGAAGATCTGGCGAAGGCGAAGGAGCTGCAACACCTTTCACACCTTTGGGTTCACACCATTGATACCTCTGATCCTGATGACAAACGCCAGTTTCGGCTCCAAGGGCACGTAGAAGTTGCCAGTTTTTCTTGCCATCCAAGCCATTCCAATCTCAGTTCTGTACATCTGCCTGTATTCCTTGTGGTAATGCTTAGCCTTCTCATAAATCAGCTTCCTCCTTGCCTTTCGAAGCATCTTTTGGGCAAACTTCTTTCTCAGACCCTTGATCTTCAACTCTACGAAATTCCTTTGCTTTTTCTTAAGGGTTTCTGGCACAGAAGGAACCTTCTTTTTCTTCTCTTCGGCAGCCTCCATGGTTCTAGCTAGAAAAAGAGGTAGTTGGCGCATGTGCACTTAGCAATTATTTTTAGCTTCTCATAACTCCTTTATTATTTCTTGACTGTTGCTTCTCAGCACTCTTCTGTTCTTGTTTTGTGGATGTAGTAGCCTTAAAATTCTCTTGGTAGCATTAATGAGGATTTTTAAGGCCCCTCCCTCCCTTCCTTCCTTCCTTCCTGTTTCCTTTGTTTGTCCTGATTTTCCCTCTCAGGTTGCAAGCTTTCATTGGATGTCTTAAGTTTCTTTCTTGCCTGTTCCAATTTAAGAATGATGTGATAAATCAGCCAACGGGAAGCTTTCTGTTCATATGCAAGCTTGATGACTGGAGGACTTTCCCAGAAACTGAGTAGATGAGGAGTCAGACTTCTATGAGGAATTCCTAAATCACAGAATGCAGAGTTATTGACTCTGGAATACCAGCACCCATGTTAATGGGCCTAGTTCTCTTCAGATCTTTTTCACAGTGATTCTCATTCTCCCTAAAGGAAATAAGTCCCTGGCTCGCAGGCTTTTCTCATGCAGGGCTGGAGGTGGTTTGGCTCACCCCATCTTTAGCCTCTTGTCTCACTTCCATAATCTTGCAGCTGCCATTTCTGAGTTTCCATCTTTTACAGCAATCTTTAGGTTAACTGTCTCATCTTAGAGTTCCTGTCCCCTCTCAAGTCTCTCTATTTCCTCCACTTTGCATTCCTCATTATGGCTCTCCAGAAAAATGCCCAAGTAGCATGTCCATTTGTGAGTCTTTCTATGATTTCACCATTGCAGGGATTTTTATACACTTTTCATTTCCTTATCACAATTTTAATGGCGTGTTGGGCAAGAATACACATAGATACATGAAGCCAGTTTGGCATTCTGAATCACATGCTATAGAACTATTTCATGAGGTGGTCTGGTCTGTGTCCCAGGGGCAGGAAGGATTTCAGGAAGTTCTGTGTTGGGAAATAAAGACAATTGAAACTCAACGTGCTATCAATTAGACAAAGACACATGTGATAAGCCTGATAGGATATAAAGAAATGATAAATTCTAACTTCAGTTTCTGAATGGGTCACACAAGAAGAGGTGCAAGAGACTGTCTGCTGATAGACTCTTAAAGGAAACAGAGAGAAGTGCATGTACCATGCTATCTAGATGCATAAGAGCTAATGGAAATAAGACCAATCCCAGAAATAGGGAGTATGAAGTTCACAATCATACTTAACCACTCATCAAGACTGATGAGGTAAATCGTGGTAACAGGGAGGTAATATTTTGCACATTTTTTTCTGTTGAATCAAATGACACATTTATAAGCTCTTCTCACTTCAATCACATCCTGTGCTATAGCTTATCTACTGCCATTAATGATTACTGGACACAAACTGATCCCTTAAGAAAAAGAGGTGAGTGAAACAGACTTAGCAGCAAAAGGAACATGGAGGGAAAGGAGCCCTATGGGCCCATTCTTTCCTTTGATATTAGAAGATGTTTATTGAACAACTACATTGTACTCTATCACATCCTACTAGGATAGCTGTAAGCAAGTTAAAACGAGAATTGAATATCTAACTGCTTTTCTATTAAATGAGGATTGAAAGTAGTACCTGATTCATAGAACTGATGCATGAATTAAGTAAATTAATGCACATGAAGTGCTCAGTCAAGTGTCTGAAATGACTAAATACTTAACTAATCTTATTATTAAGATTAACCAAAGTATCTCTCCTTGAGGATCTCAAGTAGGAGAGAAATAGACATGTCAACAAATAAAGATGTTAAAATATAAAATAGGTCTTAGAAGCATACAACAGAGGAATTGAATAGAAAACAATAAAAAGATAGTAAATATAAGTCCAAATATGATAATGATTATATTAAGGATAACAATTAAAAGACAAAGATTATCCAACTTGATTAAATAGAAACCCAAAACCCAAAAATATAATGCCTACAAGAGAAAAGGACAAAGGAAGTTTGAAAATAAGAGGATACAAAAAGATGTACCATAAAAATACTAACAAAAAGAAAGCTTGTGGGTCAAATAAGTTGCTCGTCTGTGCATATAGTTAGACAAAGGAGAGTGCTAAGGAGCTGGTAGAATGACTCTGCTCTCATCAGCACCTGTTCCAAACTGGATTTCCTGGGTGTGACCGTTTCCCAGCCATGGGAAAGGAGAAGAAGAGTGTGAGATGTGCACACCCAACATTTTTAGTTGCAAGGCTCAGAACTGCACTCATTACTTCTGATCAAACTCCACCAGCCACATCTTCATCAGATGACTACAGCTAATTGCTAGGAAGGCCAGGAAATATATAGTCACTCTATCAGCAGCCATCAGCCAGGATGAACTTTTGGTGAGGAGCAATTCTCTTAGTAAATGAAGACTTTTTTTTTTTTTTAATACAGGAAGAAGGTGAATAGATATTTCAATGTCTCATTTCACAGGAGAAGAAATTGGGTTTCAGAGAAGAATGTTAAAGTTACCCACCATCATAAAACTAATAACTGGAAGGCCTCAAGTCCTAGCTGTCAGATTCATCACCCTTGCTTTTCTTCAGTTTTTATATAGCCCCTGCACCTCCTCTCCAAATCCATTCATTTCTTCATCTATCTATCTCTCATTGGGTTTGAGAGCCAACTTGAAAAGCCAAGAGAAAAGGAGAGCAGCAGAAGATCCCACCAGTCTAAGGTAAACTCCACCCTATATTACTGGCCAACAAGTACACTGTGGGAGGTTGCACCAAGCAATGCCAGTGGCATCCCAGCAGGAACCCAAACTGGGCAAGATTTCTCTCTGAGGAATGTAAATCCAATGAGGAAAGCAATGTGTACACCACTCTTTACATTTTGGTAATGGGAGTTGTGTGTGCAATTTGTGGAGAAATGCAGCAAAGAGTTGAATAGAAAATTTTGCTTTCTTATTTCACTATTAACACACTGAATTCTACAAAGCTTTCATAGGAATCACTATCATTTTGAAATCATGAGAAGATTTCAAAGAAATCTGTTCAACCAGAAAGGCATGTAGAATTAATACAGGGTAGAGCTAGTCCTCAAATTTTGAAAAGTCCAGAAACCACAAGGTAATTCCAAAGTAGCTAACAAAAGTGAAGGAAAGATACGAGGAAGAGAAAGAGAGAAGACAAGACATGGAGACTTTTTATAAGAATATTCTTGATTTTAAACTATCTTGATTTGGGATGACTTTTTAGTTTCCCTCCAGAGTTTTGTCATAGTAATGCTTTTATTTCAACTCTCCAAAAATGTCTCTAAGCCTGAAAGGACCCCATGGGTGAATTTTGGTTGCCAGGGAAACTGCCTGGATTTGCATAGACTCTCACTGATTCCTGAAGGCAATCCCTGGCAGCTGGGAGGGCCCACAATAGTACTAGTCTCTCAAGGTCGCAGCCCTGCACCATCCACCTCATTCTGTTTCATTTCATTCTATTTCCAGATCCAGCCAACTTGGCTATTTTGAGGGGGATGGGAGTCAGGGGGATATTTCTGGGGGACATACCCTGAATCCTGCTTTATGACACATTAATTTTAGTAATACATAGGCCTTAACTGCTCAGTCAGGAATCCTGTGTGACCTTCTTTTGGTTTGGGTTGGATTTATTTTGTACTTTTTATAGCGCATCAATATGATTTCATAACAAAGATAATCTGACAGAATAAAACTAAAGCGATGATTGGAGAGGTAACTACTGTTTTCTAACTATGTGTTCTCTAGAAATGACAAATATGTATTCATTATTTCTTTACTATTCATTTTAATAGTTTTCAAGTCTGTTCTTAAAAGCAGCCATTTCAATTTACTGACTTGAAGTTAGTTGACTAAATACAAAGCCAAGATCCATGAAGGTCCTCTTGGAGGGCGATGGGGATGAAAACTCTGACAGTACCTACTTAGGTTTAAATTCTACTTATGTGTTGTAACAGGAGAAACTTAACAGAGGACCATGGGGGAGGGGAAGGGGGGAAATAGGGAGAGGGAGGAAGGCAAATCATGAGAGACTCTTGAATGCTGAAAACAAACTGAGGGCTGAAGGGGGAGGAGGAAAGGGGAACGGGGGCGATGGGCATGGAGGAGGGCACTTACAGGGATGAGCACTGGGTGTTTTATGGAAACCAACTTGACAATAAACTGTAAAAAATAAAAATAAAAAATAAAATCTACTTATGTTAAGTTCTCCAGATGTTGGTTTTGAAGGAGCAATGGAGAGAGAAAAGAATATTCTATTCCTCTCTCTGAGCCTTTTCTATAAACCAAGATGGAAAGTATTAAAGTTACATTGGGTTAAATTATGTTAAAGCAATGTGGCCCCAAGTATTTTATCACTTAACCTCTTAAGGGCATCAATTTAATCATCAGTGAAAGGTGGAAGAAGCATTGACTTTCTAAATCTTTTTCACTCTGAAATCTCTTATCTGAAAAATTATGATTTTGTAAATTCTTGAGTCTTTTTTTACTCTGAAATATTATGATTTTATATATGATTTTATTATGATTTAACTCCTAGTTATCAGGGAAAATGACTCTCTGGAAGCAGCCATTAGACTTAAACATGGTTGCTATTTTTTGTTCTGAAATATGGCATAGGATACGTATGTTGTTTTTGCCGCCCATTATCTACTTGTCCTTCTTTTAGCTGTACCTTTTTTCATTGAGGAAGGTCATCCCTCTAAAACTTTCATTCAAGGTGCTTCTGGTGGATTTGCCTGAACCTTCCCTTGGGTCTGGAGTGAAGTGTGGTTCAGTACCATCAGTCAGAACATCACCTATTTCTCTCCGCAGCAAGTGGTTCAGAGACAGTCATATGATCTAACAGGGGCCAAAAACAAGCAGAGAAACTTTCATAAGTGGGGCTTTAAGGAGCCATGCTGTAGCTTCCTTTCCGTTGCAAAAAAGGAATCCAGAGTTGCCATCAGCCTCCACATAGAAAAGGAGAATGGAACGGGTTTGACAGTAAGAAGACACGTCTTTGTTTGAGTCCTGAATCCAACCATGCAGAGTAAGTTCTACCCTAGGACTTTTTGATTACATGAGCCAATAAAGTATCTTTGGGCTAAAGTCAATTTGGGTCAGATTTTCCACTGCTTCCATCAGGAAGAACCTTAAAAGATGCACATAGAATACTTCAAGTTTAAGCACTGGAGGAATAAGATAGAATACTGAAATGAAGACAAGGTCAACCATATATCTGGTATTCTAGAATCCAAAAGAAATTTATTCACTGCAAGCAAGTATGGAAAGAGAATGCTTAATTTGAAGCTGACCACAAATGAATGCAAAAATCTCTCCTAGATATTTTTCCCTTAGTCACTGCCCTGAAGAAGTATTATTATGGACTTGGCTAACTCTTCAGCCCAGCCTTGTCCAGTTTCTGTGATGAATCGAGCTTCAGTGTTGAGTAGCATAAGGTCCTTCACTGATGAACTACTCAGATTTCATATGCTGGTGACAGTAACCAGGTTGTCACTTTTAAATGCCGCAACAGGAAAGAATCCAAAGGATAACCAAATCTTACATTTCAGACCTTCATTTAAAGAATGTGAAACCTAGAAATATTAAGAGACTTGCTCAGGAACACAGAACTAGGAAAGACCAAGATTTGGGTTAGAATTTGGTTCCAGCTGCCTTATCAGTGAAACAGATTCAGTTAAGCGAGTCCATAGGATGTCAGCATTACTATGTCTAGAAATCACTTGTGCCACTTAAGGGAGAATATGTGTACTTTACTCATAAAGGAATCTTGCTAAGCTCAGTGGGCAAGAGAAATTCAAAATGTCAAGACAACCTTTAAGTAATTTCAAGTCAACACCCTACTATGAATGCTAATCTGAACTCCTTCATCCCTAAATGGCAAATCACAAGAGCAATGTACTTCTTAAGGCTTGAGTTTCTTTAAATTTGTTAAGGTTTTGTTTCCTTATTTATGAAACGAGAATAATAGCAACTTCCCCCTAAGACTGTTAGGATGACAGTATGAGATAATACAAGTCAGGTGCTGCACTGATCTTATATAACACCAGTGATTTCCTATCATGATCACCACAATTGTTACTATTTCTGAAGATATTTTTACTCTATGACTAAACCCAGGAAAACACCCTTAAATAAAGAGTAACACCTAACTGCTTATTATTTTTTCAACAACTAAAACATTATTTTTTTTGCTTTAAATTGCTTTAATGAATTAAACCCTTATCAGAAGAATGTTCTCATATAAATGCAAGCATGCCCAGAAACCCCTTGTTGAATTTTGTCTTTCCATTGCACAAGGACTTGATTGAATCACCCCTGTGAATTAGCTCACTAAGCCAATAGCAAAAGCTTTTCTTAGAATTGTATTGATAAATGATAAGCATTTGCACAGCCTTTCTGTATCTGTATAATATACTAAGTTTATTCTGTTGACTAGTTTTTTATAAAAATGTTTTTTTGTATATTTTCTAGTCACTAAGCAGAGAGAAAAAAAAATGAAAATGGAATCGTTTCCTAATGCGATTGAAAGGAAAGTGTGTCTACAAAGCCTCAGAGCCCCAGAAGCATGAATGCAAACCATGTCTGGTGATAAACACACTCAGTTATTTTTGAATAACAAGAGGATTGTGCAATTTAATTCAAATAAATCGAAAGCATTCTGTACACAGATTAAATGCTGTATGTTTGACTGTTAGACACTATAAACCATCAAAATGGTCCCTCTTGACCTAGGTAGAAAGAATGAGGTAGGAAATCGCACACCCTTTTGGGGGTAAAAACAAAAGCTAATGTCTTTTTTGTGTCCTCGAGAGAATATCCCAACACATAACACAGGACTCATCTACCATTAGGTTAGCTAACCCTTACCCTTACAATGAGGTCTTCGCGGGAAGAGTCTATGTTCTTAACCCATGAAAATATATTCTCTGAAAAGCCATTTGTAATATATTTCCCTCTATATTTTCAATGGGATTTAGAGAAGGAAAGAAAGGAAAGTTATTTTCTGAAAGGAGATGGAACAGAGACCTGTAGAAATGCAAAACCCCACAGACATATCCAAGAGGATTCTGGTAGTGAGAATTCAGTGGCTTGGTCCTTCAATTCTTAAGCTTCTTAATTATGTAGGCTTCTCTCCCCTTGATTAGAAAAATAATATAGAAAACTCGAAAGGTTTAAGCAAGCAAAAACCACCCAAGGTAACCAGTGTGATCATTTTGGATTATATCCTTTAATGAACTTGTTCTATGTCTACAAAATCATGACAAATAGTCATAATCTCTCTCTCTTTTTTTGATTGCTTTTAAGTAATTACCATGCTATCATGACAATAATCTTCCTACAACATGGTTTTTAATAGTTTCTCACCATTGCCACTGCTAACACATTGATTCAAAGCCACCACCGTCTCTCACCTGGATTGTTACAAATCTAATTGGTCTCCCTACCTCCCCCCTTCCCCCCGCCTCGCTTCAGTGGATTCTCAACCAGCCAGAGAAATAGCATTTAAACCCATGTCAGATAGACTCTTCTTTGCTCAGAACCTTCCAATTACACTCAGAGTAAAAGACAAAATTAAATATGCCTTCCCAAACATCCTCAACTTTCCTTTTTGACTTCATATCTTATTAGCTCCATCCTTATTCATTGTTTACTGACTGCAATGGCCTCTGTCCATGGAATGTCATAGGCACACTCCTATCTCAGGGCATCAGGATGTGTTATTCCTTCTGCTTGGATGTTTTGCTCCCAGATGCCAGGTGCCTGCCTCTCTCACATTATGTCTTTCATTGGTCATCTTACCTAAAATTGCATGCCTCCCCTCCATACCTTGTTCCTCTCTTTTGTTCCTTGGTTCAAGTTGTGTATTTGAAGGTAATTCCACAAAGTGCTGTGAGTGATTGGGGAAGGAAGACCAGGAAAAGAGGATGCCAATAAAGAATATACTAATGAGAGGGTCACTACTGCAGGCAGCTGAGCCTGAAGGCCCTGGGAACACCCTGAGAGACTTTGTGGAACATGCATCAGAATTGTTTTCCTGAGGTGCAAGGAAACTGAGGTATTTCCTCTTTCATGCTCTCTCCTGGAGCCAGTGCATGTCCTCAACAGAGAGACACAAGAAGCCGTCAGCATGGATGGGGGCTGTTTGCAGAGATCTCTGGGGATGGTGGAGGGGCTTGACAGCAGCACCACAGAACTGACACTTAACTGGTTGTCCTGCCTCCAGTCTTGCTCCTTCTCATCTATCCCACTTACTGCTCCCCAAGTGATCCTTCTAAAATACCAAATAGATCAAGTGATTCGCCTGCTTAAAATCTGTTCATGGCTCCCCACTGTTTTCAGAATAAAATCCAAATAGAATGGCCCGACATTTCACTCTCAGCCACTCTTCAGGCTTTGTGTCCCACTTTTCCAGCATCCAAATCAGGCTCCAGGCACCATTCTAACTGTAGATTATCTCTTGAACCACACTTGTGAGGTCCCCATATGCACACAGACACAGCATTCCTGTCTGAAGGCCATTCATAAATATTTAATACACATCTATTTGACTAGCTACTGTATGCTAGCATTATGCTAGACACTGTAGATAAAATGAGGAATAGATCACAGGTGCTGTCTTCAAAGAGCTAACTGTCTAAAATCTACGCAATGCCTTTACTCTTTCATGTCTCGCTTTTTTCCTAAGCACTTAACTATCCTACATACTATATGTATTTTACTTATTTATCTTGTCTATTGGATGTCTGTCTTACTAGAATACAAGCTTTACAAAGACAGAGATTTTTATTTGTTCCCTTGAATCTCAAGTGTCTAGAACGGCACCTAGCACATAATCAGAGAGGAACCCAACAAATATGTGTTGAATGTGTTATTAAAATTGCTTAATGAGGGGCAGCTGGGTGTCTCAGTCAGTTGAGCGTCCGGCTTCAGCTCAGGTCATGATCTCATGGTTCGTGGGTTTGAGCCCCACGTTGGGTTCTGTGCTGACAGCTAGCTCAGAACCTGGAGCCTGTCTTCGGATTCTGTGTCTCCCTCTCTCTCTGACCCTCCCCTGCTCACGCTGTCTCTCTCTCTCTCTCAAAAATAAATAAAACATTAAAAAATTTTAAATTACTTAATGAACATTTTCATAGTATTCTCTTGTTTTCCTGCCTTACCAATCACCTACATTGGACCACTTAAGTTTACTTCCATTTATGTATTTTTAATAATTACACTTTAGTGAAACTCCATAAATATACATCTCTGCCCATATTCACAGTTATTTCCTTAAGTTCAATTCCCAGAAGTGAAATTATTAGGTTTACAATTCAATATCAATATATGTAAGGCAATATTTGCTTCCTGACACCCTGTCTGACACTGGATATAATAATTTTTCTAGCCAATTTGACAGGTTAAAAAAAGTAGTATTTCATTGCAGTTTTAATTTGCATATTTTTGCAAGTCACATCATTTTTAAAAAAATATTTTCTGGGGGCTATCCTATTTTATATGGTTTTCTAAGGTGGGCATGGAGAAATAATTACTAAAAGACTCACACTGGAGTCCTACTGATCTTCTCTTGGTCTCTACCAACTTTATATCAACATGTGACTAAAAAACTTCATCCTTGGAGATGATGTGATACTTGGATGATGGATGATGTCCTATTTGGAAGATACCACAGCATTTTGTTCAAATACTCAATGGAACAGATACAATTTTCAGCAGGATACCCTAAGATGAGGCAATTTCCAAAACAGCTTCCACTAAGGACTCTGGTGAGAAGCTCCCAGCACGCTAGACATTGGACTACCCACTTCCAAGTTCAGAACACTGCTTAGAACTCCTGTCATCTGTAATACCCTTCATCTTTCAACACTAAGGAGCACACTAAGAGCCCAGAAATCCAAGGGATTATATACTTTTCTTTCTTTTTTTCCTTCCTTTTAAAAAAAATCTTACACTATTTTTGTTCCCAGAATAATTACAGGCAGGCAGAGTGAGACAGGTTACAACAACTTGAAAGATGCCTCTACCCGCTTTCTTAACTTTGAGGCAAAATTGGCTGTATATGAGAGTTAAGACTTCAGCACACAGTGTTGGGAAATTCAAGCTCACCACACAGACCAATCCCATTCTATGAGAATCGACACCTCCAGGCACCATGGCGGGATAGTAGATCGCCCGGCAGGCTATTCATGGCTAACTGAGCCCTCACTGGCTCCAGTGCATGTTTTGAATGAATCACATCAGGATTCTGGCTGCAGAAACCCAGAATTGATGCTCATTTTAGAAAGCCAATTTCTTGTTCCAGTTTAAACATTTATTAGCAAAAGAACATCATCAAAGTAAGTATTGCTGTGATATCAACTAGCTGAAGGAATCTGCGAGAGGGGGGTTTTTCTTTAATGTTTTCTCAGAATTCCTCCTGTTGATGAATTAGCTTGGAAAGGTAGGTTACATTCAAAAGTCTTCTTAAGGAAAACATATTTTCCTTTTCTTATGTTATAAGTTTTTTAAAAATAAAGTAAACCCTTAATTTTCAGATTTTTATTGAAGCTCAGGTTTTCCCTTGGATCAAAGGAGAAATAATCTCTCTCTTCCATTTCTAGGTTCGCTAAATTTTGAGATTGGGTCTTATCAAAGTGATCTGTATGAAAAGAGAGAAGCTGTCCCTGCTCTTGGTGCCAAATCCATCATGCTTAACCTCCATTGATGCTAATGAGAATAGCAGCTGAAAGGTCCCAGAGGAACACCACACAGACGCTGAATTGTGTTCCTTCTGCATTTGGAATGACATTTAAATGAAACCTGCAGCTGTTTAGAATGTGGTTAGGAAGATTTCCTATGGACTTCCCTCCCTCCCCCCAGACCTCTAGGGCAGGTTCTGTCTAAGTTTCAGGGGAAAGAGATCAAACCACATGAATCTCAACATTTATCTGGAAAAGTTCAAAAAATGTTCAAAATATAAATGGAGAATGGACCTTAGATTGGTAAGGACTCAGGACTCAGAGCACTGTGGTTCATTCATCCATTCAGGCACCAAATGAATGCTTGTTTTAAGTACATACAAAGTATTTCAGGTAAGCAATTAGATGTCTTAGAGAATGTGGCTAATATGTTACTGATGGAGACATCCAAAATGAAAATAAATAGCACGTAGTGGAAGGTGTAGAGAAGGAAATGAGGAAGGTGCTGTGGGAGAGAATAGCTGAGACAGATGAGTTATAATTAGAGTGGTCAGGGAGGGCTTCCAGGAAGAGGAGATATTTGGGTAGAGGTGTTAAAAATGAGAAGGTACTGGTTATTCAAATAGTTTTTTATTCACAGTATTGTTGGAACTCAGAATCTCTGGGATCTGTCTTGATAGCATCAGTATTTTCTTCTTGTCTGAAAGGACACTCCCCTGTTCAATCTCCATGGTAACTTCAGAGGACCAGATATTCCCTACTGTCTGCCATTCTAAGGGCTTAGAAGACAATCATGCACTAAGGGTTAATAGAACCTTTTTACCTCCTGCAAAAGAACCACCTTTTGGCTAATTCTCCAGCTCTGCTCCCCCTGGTAACCTAATAAGGGTAATGTCACCTGTTGCTAGGCAACTTTTCTAATGATAAAATTACTCCACATTGGAAGATTACCTTTAGACTGGGAGAAGGCTGTCTACTTGATAGGAAGTCATAACTATGGGCTTTCGTGAGTGGGTAGTAGTCTTATAACTGGGCATTGGCCCTTGCATGGACCCTGGGAACTCTGCCAATATCATTATTACAAGAGATATTGGCTCCCGAGAGGCCAGGGCTGTTCACACACCTGTGCTACGTGGTCTCTTTGCACGCGAGCTATTGCCTTAGGACACTTGCCCTAATAACCATGATGACTGTCACGTGGACACTGAAGGATTTTTACAAAAGAAGAACACCTGCTGCTGTCCTCCTGGGAACTTTGGATTCTGAATCGCAACCTTCTCGGTAGACTAAAGCCCCTTGTGGCCTGGTGTGGGTTGTGACTCTGAATGTTTGTTTGAACCCAAGAAAACCATGGGTAGGCTCTACAGAGCAATACTTAGGGGAAATGGGAGCATTAGACCACTGAGTGTTTGGGGAAGAAAAGCCAAATGCACAGTGACCGTCCTGAGTTGGGAGGAAACGACAAAATTAATCCCCACCTGAAATTTATTCCTCTTCCTGCTGTCTGCATAGCCTTCTTTTCTCATTGACTCTAATACCAGCCATTTGGTGAGATTGATGTAGATGATATTACAACATTGAACATCTGTTCTGGTTAGTGATTCCCAGTCTCCTGGATTTCATGGCACAATGAACATTAAAAAATACTGAAGAAGCTTGGCACCTGGGTGGCTCAGTCAGTTAAGCGTCCGACTTTGGCTCAGGTCATGATATCGTGGTTTGTGAGTTCAAGCCCCGAGTTGGGCTCTGTGCTGAAAGCTCAGAGCCTGGCGCCTGTTATGGATTCTGTGTCTCCCTCTCTCTCTGCCCCTCCCCCCCTCTAAAATAAATAAACACTAAAAAAAGTATTGAAGAAGCAAACATCAAGTTGTCAAATCTTATCCTGCCAAGCACATGTACAAACAACAGCAGTAATGGCATATCCTCTCAACTCTGGAAATCTCAGCACAAATGTATGAAAGAGCTATTTCTTAGGTTGAATAAATTCAGCTTTATAAAACCTATCATGTACTAGAAGACATGGTCCATGTTGGGAAGATATTGGAAAAGCCCTTCCTTAAAACCCTCAACCATGCTTTCATTTCTTTCTTCTTTTTGTTGGTAATTAGGGGAAAATTCATCATAGACTGACACTGGGCAAAGGCCTAGTGTGTGGAAACCCTTGAACCAGTTGTCTTTCAGAGCTTTCCAGCCCTGGAATTTTTAAATTCAAACCCCACCCACTCTACAAAGTCTAGTTTCATCATAGAGCTGTCTGCAGTGATGTCAGCCTCATCTCTCCTCTCTGAATTATTTGTATAAATGAATCGATACTGCCTAAATTTGACATTTATTAAATTGTCCCTAATATCGTTAACTAAATACCTCATCTGTGATCAACTTCCCAATCTAATAAGACGATATGCTCTGGGTGCCTGATTAGCTCAGTCAGTTGAGTGTCCAATTCATGATTTTGGTTCAGGTCATGATCCCAGGGTCGTGGGATTGAGCACTACGTCTGGCTCTGAGCTGGGTGTGGAACGTGCTTGGGATTCTCTCTGCCCCTCCCACACTCATGTGTGTGCATGTGCATGCTCGCTATCTCTTTTAAAATAAAGAAACTTTAAAAAAAAATGGCATAAGACAAATACGAGTAATTTCAGTAATTCCCAAAGCCTTATACAACATATAGTCTCAAAAAAATATATAAAGACAGGAAAAGTGTCTAGAAGCAGAGGACTAGAGTTTCACAGGTAACTGAAATAAATGCATTGCTTTCACTTAGAATATCAACTGCTGAAACTTAACTGACAGAGAGGTATTTATATCACCTCAGGTAATAGTAAGGGAAATTAAGCAAAAGGAGTAGCGCTTTCCCCTCTATTTCAGCATAGCACTTAGCAAAGTCCTAAACTAGAGGTTGGCAAATTTTTTCCGGAAAAAAAACCAGATAGTAAATATTTTAAGAGTAATGGGGCATGTGGTCCCTGATGCAATGACTCAACTCTGCTGATGTTACACAAAAGTAGCCATCGCCGATACATAACCAAGGTGATAGGCCTATTTTCCAATAAAACTATACACAAAAGTGAGAGGCAGCCTGGATATATATGGCCTTTGGGCCATAGTTTGCCTACCCCTGTTCTCAGCAGAAGGACTGAGACACTCTTTGCCTACTTGTGAATAAATTAAGGATTCCAGTTAAACAACTGACATCCCACTGCTGGTGCTTAGTACACCAGTGATTTACGAGCAATTCACTTCTACATTGGAATGTCATTTTCCCAGCAGAGTTCCAGACGTTGGAAAGAGGGAGAGAGAACACCCACCTAGTAAGCAGATTATCTGACAAAATTAACTTTCGGTTAGGATGTCATGAACAACTTCCCCTCCTATTATTTTTCAGTGTTCATGGAAAAGATTTTTCATAGATTCTGAGGATTATAGAGTGGAACTCAGTTATTGGTGGCATTGACGATGGAGAAGGAGGAAGAGCAGAAAACAGCAGTAGGAAGGGAAGTACAAAATGATGAAGATGAAGAAAAGGCAAAGGAGCAGATGAATGGACTGATTTCTTATTATGAGGAATCTTTTCAGGCTGTATTGTTTTGCTCACTTTTCTGTAATCTGTAATAAATCATTGACTATAATGAGAGAATTTTGCATGTGACAAGGTTTTATAATTTCCTTCTCTGAAATTAGACTGATTACCAGAATAGAGATTTATGTTAATAAAGGAGTTGATTTTGGGGTTTGGTCTCCACAGAGTTTATTCTGTCTTGTAAAGCACTCCAGACAGCTTTCCCCCTAGAAACACTATATAAATTCTGGTAATTGACTGATGGATGGATTGATTGGGGGGCTGCCCTACTGTTTTTAAAACATTTTAAATTGCCACGAGTGGCTCTGACCCACTGTGCAGAAATGAGATGGCAGCCACCTGCTTCTATTCTTAAATGGCAGCCTGATGCAAACCTATTGTTTTAAGGTACTTTGTCCCCGCGGGTATTGGACGAGAGCTGATGGCCAGACAACCAGTACACGTCAACTCCGTTTTCCCGTGTGGGAGTACAAGAGAGCATACTTTCGCAGCCCCTGCTCACAGTCCATGTTCAAAGAAATGGTATGCAATCTGCCTGTCACTACATACATTTAAAATAATGTGTTCCACAGCAAGGCATTTATTAATAGAACAGCAAAAGGTAGTGTTTTGTTCCTACTGTTTGACACAGTACCAGTACAAGTTGCTATTCCCTAACCATCAAGTCCTCACGCGAAAGGCTGTGAGGCTACAATTTGAAGACTATTTACTTTTAAGGCTACTACTTAGACTGTCTTCACAATTCCCAGCAATTCCCAGCAAATAGTCTCCAGTTAGGAATAAATTGTCTCTCCTAAATAAAGTGGGTGTGACAACCGTATGAAAAAAGGAACACTCATCACTGCATATTCTAAAAGAAACCAGATGAAGGATGATCAGAAAATGGGTCACGTGGACGTTTATATTCTGGGGCTGACCAACTGTCATGCCTTTTTCAGAAAGTTACAATCCCCTCCCACGTGCACTCATTGCTTTTTTTGCTGGGACTCCCACTCAAGAGTCTCTGCTCCCCATTTTGCTAGGCCAATCCAAGTTAACCCAGAAAGTATTTATCTTCAGAATTTGAATCTTTGGGAAGTAGTACCAAGATAGGATAGGTCTTTCATTGTAGTATCTGTGCCTTGAAATTCTACCAGTTAGCTGCTGAGACCTATGTCCTTGGGGCCACTCTAGCTCCTGTTCCCACTCAGTTTCTAGCCTTCCTTGGATTCTGTGAGCTGCCCTTCATACTTCTGATACATTCCTTTTCTGGCCAAGCAAGCCACACAATCCATTTTTCTTGTTTGCGACCAAAGGACCCTGAGACAATGAGGGAGTAAGAATTTTAAGGAAAACAACAAATAGAGTTTATAGTTCTTGATTTACTTTTGCTACCAGAAAGGTCTATGCATAGAACATTACAACAACCTTTTGAAGTGTGAAAAGATGCTGAGAAATTAATAGCTACTAAAAAATGTTTTGGACTCAATAGGTTTTTAAAATCAATGAGTGTTTCATAAATAATAAAATGAATAATAAAGTGTACATTTTTTACATACAGTGCTTATGGCCATGTTTTTGGCGAATATAGGGCAATGCACAGTTGCTTTAAAATGGAGTGTAATTATTGTAAAAGCCACAAAGATCAGCATCACTATGGTTCTTTGGTTCTATTTTATGGGAGAGTAAGAAAGCAAGTTGACGGACTGGCCTTCGTAAGAAATCTTCAGTGGAAGTGAAGGAAAAAAGTCAGACTTCATAGCTGTCTTTTCAGGGATATTTCTTAAAATACACTACTGAGATCAACTGAATTGGTGAGTGATTTATTACAAATTTTGTGTCCTATTCCTTTAACTGTAACCTTTATCTCAAGCCCCTGTCTTATTTCTGTCCTTCAGACTATTATTTCAACTACCTGAAGCGTGTACCTTTTTCTTTAGTTCCTTTTCTTTCCCCCTTTTTGTTCATTATGATTTGATGTGGATTCAATTTTCCAAAAATATATCTCTGGTTCAATAGTTTTTATGTTGAATATGGTAATGTGACTCTTAATGAAAGTGTTTCTCTCTCTCATTCTGGTGAATCCTTATCTCTGCTTAAAAATGATTAAATAACTGAATCATGATGCCTTCTGTTTAGGTGAAAATGAGCTCTGCATTGGTAATTTAAATATATGGGCCTGGAAATGTACTTCCCTGCTCGCTGTATACTGCATTCTATGAAGAGTAATTATATGCTTTCACTGTTGAACAGCAATGAACTTGTAATGCAATAATACTCTAATCAATGCCTTATGTTTATATGCAGCCAGACTATCACTCCCTTTAATCTGCAGAACACTGACTTCTCAGAGGAGCGTAAAAGAACAAGAGCCTGTTTTCTTTCTTAACTATAATTGTGTATTTACCTTTAACCCTAGGATTTGATCATAACAAAGGCTGAGTTGCTCCCTGTCCTTCAATGGGGCTTTGTGTTCATGGGTAAGATGCCTAATTGAAGGTGTATTTCGCCACCTGAACTCACAACGATTAAGCAATTTGGAACTAAAAGGAGCCACAGTGGTACTTTATAGGGGCAATTATCCGTGTAGCAGTTTTGATTTTCTGAACCAGAAACCCAATTACAACACAGTCTTCATCTAATACATGTTCAAAGATAGCCAAGGAAGAGAAGAGGTAGTCTTGTAGAGTCAAATAAACACTTCACAAAACATTAAGAGAAGTGAATTCTAGTTTTGCCACTTACTAGTCTGTGATCTTGAGCAAATTCCTTAAAAACTTTCAGACTCAAATTTATCTGTAAAATAAGTATAATGAAATGTGTGTTATAGATCTCCTAAAGATTTATGAATGGACTCACATATAATAGTATACATAATTACACAATCTTTGAAAAGTATAAAGCACTAGGAAAATATAAAACATTCTTGTTAAGAACTAGGCAACCATGGCATCCAGAATTAGTCTCACATACTACTGGATTCTGACATGGGCTCCATCTCCTACCCCATTCACCCTGGAATGGACATTCTGTCTTCACCCAGAGAGCATCAGCCACACCATTCCCAAGCTACAGTGACTGGGTTCAGGGGTAGGCATATCATTTCAATGATCCAGTGAGAGAGCTCAGGACTTCCACTGTAATAATTGAGGGACAAGAATCCCACTCTCTCTCTGGAGGGCATGTTGACCAGATGTGAAGCGAAACTAGTACAGTTCCCATTTTGCTAACAAAAGAGAAACCAATCAGAGAAAGGCAGAAGTTAGAGAACTACAAAGAAATAGATTCAAGTGCATGTAAAGTCAGCTCTGTCTCAGGACTGCTTAACTCTTAGGAGCCAAAAACTTTTTGTTCAAGCCAGTTTGAATGGGGCTTTTTGATATTTCAGCTAAAGGCACCTGATTTGTAACAACCCCAGGGGCACAAGACGGAGTAAGATATGGAGTGAGAAGTAGCCATCAAAGAAATGCCAATAATTACATGAAGGTAAAAAATAGAACAGCTTTAGGAGAAAGGACATAGATGGATTTTTCCTCCTTATCTTCCTCCTTCTTTTTCTTTCCTCAAGATCAATGGTTGGGTTTCTTGAGAGGAAGTGTATGAAGATGGATGAAGAGACAATGACACTTTGGACAAATTAAGGTAACTCTTCAAATATCAGTGAATTAAGACAACAGTAGCTTAGAATCCAGTTTTCTATGGTGAGGGAGTATATGGGGGAGTCAGCTACTGGCAGTCATGTAGAAACCAGGTAGTTTTCCAAGTGTAGCTTGCAAGATTACTCAGATTGTTGATATCTAGCCATTAGACGCGGAAAGAAAAAACACGGTCATACTTTCCTCCATTAGATAGAACTCAATGACATGCCTAAACGTAACTGTGAAATAAACTGGGAAATATAGTTTAGCTGTGTGCCCAGAAGAGGGTAAAATGGTTTCTTAACAGTTATATGGTGTTTCTGGTTCCTACTTAAAAGATTATAATTTTGGCTTGGGAATTGTGGTCAGCAATAGTTTTATGCTACCCATTTAAATACATACCAGAGCCAGGGAGATAATATACAGCAGTGAAACCAGCCAAGCAAAATATAATAAAGAATGGCAGAGATTTGGTCAAAACAGACATTAAGCCAGTTGAACTAAAGAAGAGAGTCACTGATCACTCAGTTGTCAAACAGGAATCTGAATTCAGTGTTTCTAGATTTTCTTATTTCTAAAGATCAATTGGAAATCTAAATTTCATGTACAATTTTTTGATTCTTAAATGCTGGAAAATAATTTATTATTTAAACACCAAGAAAACCAAAGGTGACCTATTGCTGATACCCAGCTCTGTTTGCTGACGCCCAACTTACAATCTACGCAGTAGACCTCTCGCTCTATTTGTAACTTCTTTTTGAGCATAGGGCCCTAATACAAATGGGTGTATGTTTATTAAACATATAAATATGTTATCTACCAACACTTCAAAAATCATGAAGCATTAATTTCTAATCAATTAGATGTAAAACTAAAATGAACTTTTTAACATTTCTTCCCACACTCTAGGGGGTTATGACACATACATCATATTTTGGAGACAACAGTTCTGTGAGTCCACTGTTCTTTGACATCTACATTTTTCTCCATAAATTTTTGTTTTCTAAACCTGTTATGTTTTATATTCAGCCATATAAGGTTGGCTATGCAACTCAGTTAGTTTGAAAGTGATTAGGCTCTCCTGGGATGCCTGTCAATTGCTTTCTTCTTAGCGATTTCAGGCAAACTATGACACTGGCAGGTACAGATTTGTCTGAGGCCAATTTCTGCTTCGTGTGAAATGGCTGAGGTTCAATTTCCAAGTTCTGATGACAGATATTCTCAGTTCAGTTTCTTTTATTTTTTCCTCTTTTACCTCAAATATGCAAAAGTGCATATTTTTACTATTTGTAGAAAACCAGTACTGATTGTGATCATTATTACAGAATTCCAGTGATATGTTTTACAAATTGGACAACTATATGGACCAAGAAGAATCTTTATAAAATATACTCAGTAGATGAACAGCATATAATACTAATTTAAAACATAACATTCAGGCTTATAAAGATATTTGTTTATAGTCCTATATGTACCCTAACATTTTTTATGAAGTGTATTTTTTTACATTTACTTCACGTGTATAGCACTTTTCATTGGGTATATTTTTTCTTCAATATCCTGAATTCAGTGCAAGCTGGAATTATTTAAGAGAACTAATTTCCCAGCAGCAGGCAGAGGCTATAATTAAGTACTATCCCTTGGGCCTGTCATGGACTTGATTGTAAAAAGCAAAGTAATAGGAAAGGTCTAAGAAAATGCTTTCATGCCAACTAGTCTTGAATTACAGACCTGAGAGAAATGCATGGATGTGTCTGAGTCAAAAACAGTTATGGGAATGCTCAGGTCATTGAGATCAATATGAACGTTCAATACTACCAACCTGCTGCTAATACTTGTTCAAAGAATTAAAGGGCATCTTTGTTTTTATTTATTTTTGTTTCTTTAATTTCAATTTCACCGGACCTTAGCCAAAGAGATGTCCTTAAACCTTAAAGTTTTGCCTACTGGATTAAAAAAAAAAAAAATAACAGCTTTAGGGGCGCCTGGGTGGCTGAGTCAGTAGGTCGTACGACTTCAGCTCAGGTCATGATCTCACAGTCCATGAGTTCAAGCCCCGCGTTGGGCTCTGTGCGAGAGCTCAGAGCCTGGAGCCTGCTTTGGATTCCCTCTCTCTCTCTGCCCCTCCCCAACTCACTCTTTGTCTCTCCTTCAAAACTAAGTAAACATTTAAAAAAATCTTAAAAAAACAACAGCCTTATAGGTACATAAGTCATGTACTATACTATTGGCCCATGGATGTGTACAATTCAGTGGTTTTTAGTATATTCAGAGTTATATTATGCAACCATTACCACAATTTTAGAATATTTTCATCACTCCAAAAACAAAGTCCATGCCCATTAGCAGTCACTACCGTTTCTCCTTAACCTCCTACTTCCACCCTAGGCAGCCACGAATTCTCTTTCTACCTCCATAGATTTGCCTATTCTGGGTATATCATACAAATGATATCATACAACATCTGGTATTTTATGACTCTCTTCTTTAGTTTTCTAGCTTCATTAATATTATAGCATGTAACAATACCCCATTCCCTCTTTATTGCTAAATAATATCTCATTGTATAGATATACCACATTTCATTTATCCATTCATCAGTTGATGGACATTTGGAGTGTATCCACTTTGGGGATATTATGAATAATGCTGCTATGAACATTTGTGTTCAAGTTTTTGTGTGAACATATTTTGTAAGTTTCCTTGGGTATATACTTAGTCATGTAATCATTGGTGATATGATAAGTCCATGTGTAACCTTTGAGGAACCACTAGACTGATTTCCAGCTGCCTGCAGTATTTTACATTCCCACTAGGAATATATGAGGGTTCTAGTTTCTCCTTATTTCTTACTGTTTTGTTTTGTTGTTGTTGTTGTTTTTACAGTCACCCTATTGTGAGACAAACAGTATTGCACTATGGTTTTGATTTGCATTTCCCTGATGGCTAATGAACTGGTTTCCTAAGACTTTAAAACTAATCAGCTAAGAAAAGAAAAACTGGGACACCTGGGTGGTGGTGCATCCGACTCTTGATTTTGGCTTAGGTCATAATCTCACAGATGGTGAGTTCCAGCCCTGTATCGGGCTCTGCACTGATAGTGTGGAGCCTGCTTGTGCTTCTCTCTGTCCCTTTCTCTCTCTGCTTGTGCTCTCTCTCTCTAAATAAATAAAATACTTAAAAAAGAAAAATTAAATACTTTCACAGTTCAAAAAACAATAAGGTAGATTTATGTTAGGAGTATGAAGGAGAAAGAAGAGATGAACCAAAGGAAAAAAAATCCCTATTCATTGGACCCTATATATCAGATCTCTTAATAGAATGGCATGTCTATGCACCATACTTTCCATGTGCAAAAGAGTCTGGCAATAGTCCTATTTTAACTGTAATTTTGATGAGACTAGAAAGACCCCCTTCAAATATATACCTCTAAGAAAAGAGATAAAAAAGCAAGAAGACCAATTAAGAGGCTGTTTTAGAAGTGTGGGTAGGAAAGGTGATGGCTTGAAGTATGTGGTAGCAGGTGGGAGGGTGGGGATGAGGATTCAGGAAAGGCTTAATAAATGACAGATCATGAAAATACTAGTGGAGGGAGGGGACTTGAAGAATGTGCAGAAGGTCAATAGGCAGAACATGAGAAAAAGAAGAATCCAGAGTAGAGAATTTTACTTTGAGGAAAAAAGGGTGTATAATAGGAAAGAGCAGGCAGCTGAGTGATCCTAGAGCAGAGGTTTTCAAAGGGCAGTTCCCTCCTCAGCAGTGTCACCACCATCTGGGAACTAACTGCCAATACAGGTAGGGGGCTCGCCCAGACCTACTAAATCACGAAGTCTGGGGATGGGACCCAGAAATCCGTGTTTTAACAAGCCCTGCTGATGATGTGGATGTACACCAAAGTCTGAGAACCACCTTCAGAATGCAGAGTGGCAAGGTAAGTGGATAAACGGGAGTGAGGGTCTCTAGTGAATGTGGTAGCTCAAAGAGAAGTTATGAATGTTTAATGAACAGAGAAGTAATTAATTAGAGTGATAGCTCTAGAGTATTAAATTGATAGCAATGTAAGGTGAAATTGCCTAAATGGGATTGGCACAATCACGGCATAAACATCTAACTAGATTTTTGGTTGGAGCACAAAACCTGGGATAAAGCATAAAAGTTGTGTTTCCTCCAATCTTAACTGAAACAAAATGAAAAAATAAGCATCGTTCCGGTTCTTAGCATTGGAATATCATTCCACTGGCCGAGGTAAGAAACAGAAATAAACTGATATTGTATTTAAAACGCCTCTCCTCTAACGTGGGGGATAAATGAGAAGCTGCATATGGAGAGGAAATAATCATCAAAGACCTCTTTATTATTTGGAAAGGACTGTTGTCTTGTGCAGTTCCAGAGAGCACTGTTCCAATCGGAGTTTATGGGAACCATGCCCCCTAGAGGTGTGTAGCGCATAGCTGCCACTGTCTGTATGCATCACCTCTGCGTTCCTGGCTGTCACCGTGCTATAACTAATATATTTTCACATACATTTTAATCTCTTGAAACCCAAGGGACATGATGCTACATGAAAGAAGCCACTGAACAAGCTACATACTGTATGACTTCAAATATATGACTTTTCTGGAAAAAGAAGAACTACAGGGACAGTAGTGATACGGGTGGTTGTCAGGGGTTTACGAGGAGGAGGAAGGGATGAATAGGTACAGCACAGGGCATTTCAGGGCAAACTATTCTGTATGATACTGCAATGATGGCTACAGGACATGAAGCATGTCAAAACCCAGAGAACTGGACCACACAAAGAACAAACATTAACGTAAACTACAGAATTTAGTTAATGATAATATAGTGGCTCATCAGGCTGTAACAAAATGTACCACACTACTGTAAGATGTTAATGACATAAGAAAATAGGGGGTGGAGCATTTTTCTATAAACCTAAAAATTAATCTCTTAAATTAAAAAAAAAATCCAGGGAGAGGAAAGGATGACTTGATGAAGGAGATAAGATTGACCTCAGCTGGGTCAAGAAGTAGAGGTTGGAAACATCAGACATCAACCTGTAACACTGAACGTTAAAAGGGAGACTTAAGGGGCGCCTGCGGGGCTCAGTCGGTTATGTGTCTGACTTCCGCTCAGGTCATGATCTCACAGTTTGTGAGTTGGAGCCCCATGTCAGGCTCTGTGCTGACAGTTCGGAGCCTGGAGGCTGCTTCA
This sequence comes from Cryptoprocta ferox, assembly GCA_028646485.1. Classification (NCBI taxonomy): domain Eukaryota; kingdom Metazoa; phylum Chordata; class Mammalia; order Carnivora; family Eupleridae; genus Cryptoprocta; species Cryptoprocta ferox. The sequence continues at coordinate 43,161,468 of CM053574.1, read as the reverse complement.
GATTCTGTGTCTCCTCCTCTCTCTGCCCCTCTCCCACTTGTGCTCTGTCTCTCTCTGTCTCTCAAAAATAAATACATGTAAAAAAAATAAAAATAAAAGGTAGACTTAAGAACATTTAAAGAACCACTCAACAAAGGAGGTACCCCAAATTTAATTGCAGTTCTCTGAAAATTCAGTATTCTGTCATGTTTCTGAGCCTTTGCTGTTTCTTTTCCCAGAATACTTTTCCCCTCCTCTCCAATGGGATCTTTCTTAGTCATCTTTTGTATGAAAGCTTTCCCGCCTCCCTACAACAACAGTTTGTATCACTTTGTGTGTACCTCTGCTGTTAGAACTTCCAAGCTGTCTTGTGCAAAGATGTTGCTGGATTCTGACTTCTTAGGTAATTTTTACCTTTTCGTTAAGTAATATACTTAACATGGTAAAACTGCTCCTTCTACCTATTGGCTACTGTGAATAACACTGCTCTGAACTTGGCATGCATATACATGGATTTACAAATATCTCTTCAAGATCCTGCTTTCAATTCCTTTGGATATATGTCCAGGAGCGTCATTTGCTGGAACATATGGTAATTCTATTTTTGATTTTTTGAAGAAATGTCATACTATTTTCCATAGTGGCTGAATTATTTTACATTTCCACCAGCAATTCACAAGAGCTCCAATCTCTGCATACTTACCAATACTTGTTATTTTTTTATAGTTACCTTCCCAAGTATTTATCAATAAATGAACAAACAAACAACATGTGGTATACACATAAACAAGGGAGTATCATTTGGACTTCATTCAGCCTTAAAAAGAAAGAAAATTCTATCACATGCTACAAAATGGATGAATGTTGAGGACCTTCTGCTAAGTGAAATATGCCAGTCAGAAAACAATAGATACTGTTATGATTCTACTTATATTAGGTACCAAAAGTTATCAAGTATATGGAAACGTAAAGGACAAGGGTAGTTTCCTGGGGCTGAGAAGGGGAAATGGGGAACTATTTAATGGGCATAGAGTTTTAGTTTTACAAAATGAAAAAGTTCTGGAGATCTGATTCACAAGACTGTAAATATGTATTTAATATGATTAACTTATAAATGGTTTCAAAAATAAGATTTGTGGTATGTGTTTTACCATAATTACAAATAATAAAAAATAGAAACTGTTAGTGTATTATTATTTTTAGTAGATAAACCAAGTTCATTGAAACTGTGATAGCCATCAGTCAACTACATTGTTCCTAGAAAGTTAAAAAATATGTAAGAGGAGGGTGTCTGTGTGGCTCAGTTGGTTAAGCGTCCAACTCTTGGTTTCAGCTTAGGTCATGATCTCATGGTTTCATGAGTTCGAGCCCACATCTGGCTCCGCACAGACAGTGTACAATAAAAAATTCTTTATTCCATCTACAAGCTGCTTTATAAGGTTGGTTGCAACTGTCAGCCCATAGATCCTTCTATAAGAGTAAAAAGAATCTTCCCTTTTCATCTGGCACCATTTGTCTGTAAAAAGAACTTTTGAAACTCAAATCATATGTTCTTTATTCTAAAGCTAACCTGTTTCTTTTTTTCTAGCAACTCTTATGCATCTTCATAAATAACACAAATAGTGTATGGTGTCTCCTAGCTGTTTATTAGTCATTTTATCTTTTTTTATTCTAATAATTTTTCTACTTCTAAAAGTCTTTCTTATCAAGATATAAGAGCCCTTTGTATGCTAGAGTCACTAGTCTTTCATTATACATGTTTTCAATGTTTTCTTGACTTGGTGCTTGCCTTTTACATTTACTGATGGTGCTTTGAGGAAACTATAGTAGCTTCAATATGTATTAAGTTAAATCTATCGATGTTTTCTCTTACAGGGAAGTTCTTCAGAGAAGTGTACCTTGATGTTGATTCAGATTTCTGTCAGTGTTGGGAAAAGGTGCTGTATAATACAGAAGTTGTGCCTCAAGGCCTAGAAATCAGACAGGTCTATAAAGACTAACATTTTTCATGTTTTTAGATATTACTGAACTTTTCTTACCCACTTGTGTTATATATAACATGAACTTGTGAGTCTCAAGCCAAATAACCTGTTTTTATTTTTTCTTACTGTTTATTTATTTATTTTTGAGAGATGGAGTGCGCACGAGTGTGTGTGTGTGCTTCTGAGCAGAAGAGGGGAGGAGCAGAGAGAGAGGGAGAGAGAGAAGCCCAAGCCGACTTGGCACTGTCGGTGCGGAGCCCAGTGTGGGACTTGAACTCATGAACTGTGAGATCATGACCTGAGCTGAAATCAAGTTGGACGCTTAACCAACTGAGCTATCCAGGTGCCCCTCAGGTAACATAACCTGTCTTTAGCTCTTAGCTCAGTGGTTGGTTTATAGTAAACTTTCATCAGCTCTAAGGATGCGGACTGTGATGATGGTGGTGGTGATTACAACTTCCAGCTCTTAGGAACACCTGGGTGGCTCAGTTTGTTAAGCATTCAACTTTGGCTGAGGTCATGGTCTTGCTGTTTGTGAGTTCAAGCCCCAACTCAGGCTCTGTGATGACAGCTCAGAGCCTGGAGCCTGCTTTGGGTTCTGTGTCTCCCTCTCTCTGCCCCTACCCTGCTCATACTCTGTCTCTGTTGGTCTCTCTCAAAAATAAATAAAACATTAAAAAAAAAACCTTCCAGTCCTTAGCTTCACAACCTACTCGACTTTATCAGCCTGGATCCCTGTGCATATCTTTGTATCTCAAGGATTTTTACCTTGCTTCATCACTCAAACTCTTTTTAAAACTAAAAACATCTATTCTGGGTTACTCCACACCCCAATTTCCAGAAATTGCTGATGAATATTGTATATATAATTTTTCACTAATGACACGTGTTTGTGGTTTAAACTATTTGCTATAAATTTCTAGGGAAAAGGAAAAGGACTCCAATAAAGCCAACAAACATGGGGATACTGCAAAATATAACCAACATTATGAGCTCCTCTCCATTGTGGTTCATGGTGAGAAGCCACAGCTCCCTCTTGTTCTAAATGTAAAACTGACTGATCTTCTACCATTCCCTAAAACTTGTTTTTCCCTTGGTTCATAAGGCTTCCCTTCTCCTCCTCAAAGATTTCCTTTACCCAAGAAATGAAACTGACCACAATTTGAGGCAAAACAGTAGCCTTTTTTTCAGACATTCTCTCACCCAGACACTCCCACCTCGGTGAGCCTTCAGCCCTCCTAAGGAACTTTTGCCTTTTGAGCACAATCATTCAAATGCAGCCTATTGTATACCTCCTTGAAGGAAAACTGCTTACATTGTGTTAAGTGGATCCAGTGCCCCGAAGACACGGTCTCCACCCCTAAGTTTCTCCCTACTAGGAGTCCCTCATATCTGTTCTCATATTCTTAGAGAGCTTTGACATAAGTGATTTCATCTTCATGGAAAATCCAGCAAATTCACTTCTTCAATGATAAAACAGGTTTAGAAGCTCAAGTGACTTAACTGACATACTTTTCGATGACAGAATTAACTCCAGAACTCATGATCCTTGTGTAATCTTTTCTGCCCCTCAGGATGATAGTAAAACAAACAGGGTACATCATGCCAGGCTTCTCCGGTACCTTCCTCTTTGTACTGTGTTGTAGCAAAGGAGTGCTCTTGTCAGGGAGACATATGTTCGAATCTGAACACTCACCTTTACTCATTGGGTGATTCTGAGAAAAGTGTCCTACTTCTTCAGTTGAGGTGGGAAACTGGAGGGCTCCATAAAAATCTACTTTTTCCTCCTTTTCCTGCTTTTATTCTTGCCAAGACCTGCACCCCACCCCACTTTACACATACCTTGTAATGCAAATAGCATATGTTCTCCTTGTGAGGAACGAAGAGTTAATGATTCCTCTAGAATAGGTAACGTCTAAGGAAGGACCAAGTGAGAATGACCAGAGAAGCTATAATATGCATATTCCAGACCACAGTGCTAGACATCTCAATGCCAAGGCCCCCTTGCCCTAAGGACTAACACCTGGGCCTTCATCTTTGTTCTAACAGGCTTCTGGATGTCTGAAGGGACACAGACACCAGACTTCTGTCCTCAGTAAACTCCTCCTAGACTCTGAACAAAAATGAGACTCCTGCTCTTTTCCTTTCTGCATCTCCTGGATTCTCTGTCTATATCTGCTCTGTCTATATCTTCAGTAAACTCTGCTCTTACTTCCTGCTGGCTCGCAATGATTTCCATCCTACCCGAAGCCAAGCATCCTCCTGGCTGCGGGATCTTCTCTGGGTACCCAGACCCGGCCTGCTGCCACCACAATCTGTTAGCTATGTCACCTCTGAAACGGGATCATTATTATAAATAAACCTACTTCGTAGAGTTGTGTGGATTAAATGAAATAGGGCACATGAAGCACTCAATAGCTATTATTATAACCAAAGCCATAGGCATCTCACAGGCTATTATATGGATTATTTAGCAGTTTTCAGGGAGTTCATAGCAATATCTGAAGTATATAAGCTACAGTGGCACTGTGATGGTAAAATTCTTCCATCATTAGATGACTGTGTCTCATTTCAAGACCTTTTTGCCTGAATTCTACAAAGGAATGCTAGACTCCCAAGAAAGACTGCCAAGGCAGGGGATTTTTGACTTCCTGTTTCTTATTTATAAGCTAAGGAATTTAGAAGATAACCTTTAGCCATATATATAATTTCCCGCAAACATACCCGAAAGCATTTTCATCAGCATTAGCTTCATGAGCTTTCCAGCACCACACCTGAATTTCTACAGGAATCCAATCTGTAAAAGCTGACAACCTCAAGACATAGTCTGATGATCATTCCTTACCAGTCCTCTTCTGGTGATGTTCTTCTGATAAGGCTCATTTTAGTACTGTCAGTAGCTTTACCAAGACACCCTGGGAAGGAAGCCTGTGTGGTTACACTTTCACTTTCATGAATGAATTATTCATATATGTCACAGTGATTCATAAAAAAAGGGAAAGCATTAACTCAGAACATTCTCACAAGGGTCGTTTTAACATGTAAGGGACAAGTCGTACTTCTGTGCACCTCAATGCTTTCTAGCCTCTGATGACTTGAAGTTAAGTGACATATTTTGAGCAGCTGAAGATGAGTGATGAGTGAGAACTCTGTGTTATGTAAGTCTGCACGTCATAACTGAAGATGTTTTGGAAAGCTCTCTACTAACTATGTAGACTGCTCACAAGTCCATAGGAAGCTTTTCTTTTTTTTTAAATAATTAATTATTTTTTAAAATTTTTAATGTTTATTTATTATTAAGACAGAAACAGAGCATGAGTGGGAGAGGGGCAGAGAGAGAAGGGGACACAGAATCCGAAGTAGGCTCCAGGCTCTGAGCTGTCAGCACAGAGCCCGATGCGGGGCTCAAACCCATGAACCGTGAGATCATGACCTGAGCTGAAGACAGATGCTTAAGTGACTGAGCCCCCTTGGCACCCCCATAGGAACCTTTTCTAAAGGCCACCTATGTGCCATCGTGTCCCCTGTGAATGTGGTCGCATTCTCAACAGGCTTGGAATATGTAGCTAAGAAAAATACTTTTGCAGAGAATCAAAAGAGCTCAGTTGAAATTTCATGCAGTTCTTCAAAGGACTTATGTCCCACTAACATCTCAACTGCACAGCTAACAAGGCAAATCAAGCATAGTCAGAAAGAAGAGGTAACCAAATAGAAAGTTAATGGCCCTTCTTGCCATTACTTGACTACACATTTAGTTCCCAACAGACTCCTTGGTTCTGGAACATCTACCACACTTAGTAAGAAAGTAAAATTCCTAATGTGTCCTTGGTTACACAAAGTTGGGAAACTGATCTGAAGAAAGACATGGAAATTATTGTTGAAGGTAGAATTTTCCCCCAAGAAACATCAACAAACAACCATAATCCTAAGATGACAACATTCTATTGACAAATAAGTACTATGGAACCTGAAACCCAGCTTGGCATTTCCCGAGGCCAAGAGGTCACCCAGTTTGACCAGCAAACTCTCTATACTTCATTTTCCAGGTGACAACTGAGAATACCAGAGTTTATCTTTTCTTCCATTGCGGCCAAGTTTGAAAGAATTTTGCCCACCAAGCAAAATGCCATTACTAAACAGCAATAATATGAATGATCTTTTGCTTTACTGAGCAGTATTCTTATGGAAGGGGCACCTTCTAAGCCTTTTACATAGTTACCTAATTTAATCCTCAAACAATATTATATGAATAATATGTTTTATATTACCCTTTCACAGATGAAGAGACTGAGGCTTCAAGAAGTAACATATAGTAAGAGGAACAGCCATAATTCAAACCCACTTCCCTAAAGTCAAGTCCTCCTAACCACTCAGTGAGTCCTCCCCAGTATCTAATGATTTTCAGTGTTTAACAAGGAAATATGCTATTTTGGACAGCATTATATCAGCATATCAGCTTTAGCTGATTAACTTTATTTTATTTTTTAAAGTGTTTATTTGAGAGAGAGAGAGAGAGAGTGAGAGAGTGAGAAAGAGTGAGTGGGGGGGGTGGTAGAGGAAGAGAGAGAGGGAGAGAGAGAATCCCAAGCAAGCTCCACACTGTCAGCACAGAGCCTGATGTGGGGTTCGATCTCACAGACTGAGAGAGCATGACCTGAGCTGAAATTGAGTCAGACACTTAACTCACTGAGCCACCCAGCCATCCTTAGCTGATTAACTTAAAATTAAAGTTAACTTTAACTTTCAAGTTGGTAGTAAAATTCCCTTCCCAGTTAAGAGGCCTTGAAACATGTGTAGATGGAGAGCCACATGATTTGACACGTGTTCAAGGCCCAGTCACCATAGCTGCCCCTTGGCTACCTCTTAGATCTATAAACTTTGGACATGCCTATAGCTGCCTCCACAGGACAAGAAAAGCACACTGGACATTTATGAAAATGACGAGGGCCATTTGCAAATTCTGGGGATTTGGAGTACTAGCTCCTGGTGGCATGTTCCTTTGACCCCAAGAGTCCTCACCTGGGCGGGGAAGGTGTGGCAAGAGGATGGCAGAGCAGGGTCTTTTGAAGCACAGGGTCCAGGGCTAGGATAGGAAGAGGACAAAGGGGAGACAAGGGCCATGATGTGATGAGTAAACAGGTCTATTACTTTCACAGCCTGAAATATCATGTACTCCTTTGTTACCTGTACATTTTCAAACCATACTCATTAGAATATGAATTACATAAAAGCAGATTTCTTGGCTATCCTGTCTGCTACTGCATCTCCAGCATGTATGACAAAGCCTGGCACAGATAATTGGCTAAATTAAAATCTGCTGAATGAATGAGTAAACCATAATAGCTTACAAATATGCAAAAACAAAACAACAACAACAACAACAGCAACAAAAGATGTTCCAGGAGCCCTTCTAGGTGCTTTGCATACAAGAACACCCTCATTCCTAACAACTATAGGAGGTAGGTACTAGGAAAATCACTTTAAAGATGGCACAGGAAGGTTAAACAATCTGCTTAATATCATACAACTATTAATAGGCTCAAAAGCCTGTATTCTTTTTCATGATGAAACGTTATGTATGTATATAAATGACTGTGCAAGAGGGAGAAGGAAAGAAGGAAGGAAAGGAGGGAGGGAGAGAGGGAGGGAAGAAGATCAGGGCAGCACAGAAGACTGAAAAATTAAATATGTTCTTCATTCATGTTTTTAAAAAATGGAAAAATTTACAATTGACACACAATTCAAAAGTGTACCATGTAAAAACTTTTGTGTGAAAGAACTCACGAACATACAGCTCTTTCCTCAGCAGAATGAGCTTTTTAAAAAGTATCCAAGAAAGCTTGGGAATTGGCACAAGACAGGAGCCATCTTGAAGAGGGAGCAGCATTTTGCTATAATATAATGGTGAGGCATAAATAATGGCCATTTAAACGTGACTCCAAACAAGCCCCCTTCTAGCTGCAGAAAGAAGAGTGCCTTTAGAGACCGTCAGGTCGTTAGGAACTTGATTGGAGGAAGAATTTGGACACAGAGTAGAAGATTAGTAGCAGCATGTCTTCTGATCTCCCTGGTCTATGTAATACCTAGAGCTGAGTTCCAAGATAGCAGTATGCTGACTGGTGACTTCTAAGAAAAAATAAAATCAAGCACCTCTGCATCAGACAGCATGTACTGCTGGAGTTTCCACACACATCCAGCTATACAGTTTGGCCATAAAGATGGTTTCATTTCTCAGATGAAATGCAGATGCTAGATTTATTAGAGGGACGGCAGATAGCATGATTAATATACATTCTGCCATCTTTTCATCCTTCCTTTTATGCTAGTTGGATGTTGTTCCTAGACTCTTCAAGTGGAATTCCAGCTTAAAAGAAAGAAGTGAAGAGAGGAGAGAGCAAAGGGAAGGGAAAGGAATAGGATGGGCAAGGGAGGAGAGAGCAGGAAGAGCGGATGAGAACAGGGGAAGGAAGGAGAGGAGAGAACACAGAAAAGAGGGCTTGTTACCACTGACTAGAAACAAGCAAACTCCAGAAACACAACTCCTAGTGCTCACTGATCTCTTCTTCACTCCTGACTTGGCTAAGTTTAACAAGAATTTTAGCTGGGCTGCCTTCCTGTGACCTCATCAGAACATCATGATTCACATGTCAGCTGGAGTCAGGAGGTAGGAGTCTCACACTCCCCCAACCGCATCCCCTTCCCCTAAAAAAAAAAACAAAACAAACAAACAAAAAACTGTTTAAAATTTCCAAAAAGGAAAGTTATACACGCACACACACAGGATTTGTTTGGTTTGCTTCTTTAATTGCTGCGGGTTTTTTTTTTTTTGTATATACCATAATTTTGTATACAGTCATTTGCGATAATTGAGATAATTCGACGAATTAACTGGAATTGCCCTACATATTGAGAAGTATTGTTCCCTGTGGCAAAATACAGTGAAGGTGGTCAATGTGGAATGTTCTTTTTGCAGTCTGTTAGCATTCTAGTCTCCAGAATTATCATTTCATATGGCTACTACTACTACTATTGTCATCACCATCATCATTACTGTGATGATAATAAGGATTGTTCTGATTTCTTCTCCTGGTTCTCCTTCCCCATTTATTTTCATGGTTGCCTTTTTCCACCACATTAGTTTTTGTTCTTCAGAACATTTGCTTAACTGCTTTTCCATTTCAGTGGTTCAAATTTTCCCTTATTGCATTCTGTGATGGAGGCTGATGGATTTTTCCATGGTTTAGACAATGAAGAAAAATTATATAAAAACTTATATATACTTAACATATAAAGAAGCATAAAATGTATGAAATAACTTTATTCTTAGCCTACTCTGTTTTCTTCCAGATTATCTCAATTCCATTCTCCAAAGGTGTAAAAACCCTGAACTGTTGCATGTTTCCTTCAAATTATTTGATATGTGCATACAAACACATCTTTGTATTTCTTCACATATTTAACATAAATGGGCTCATGTTATGCATACTATTCTGTAACTTTCTTTCTCTATTAAACACATTGATGGAGTGTTTCCATTAAACACTCCATATCAGGAGAGCTTTGTTCTTTTTACTAACTTTATAGTATTCCATTGGGTAAATATACTATTAAAAAACTCTACTGTATTTATGAACATTTTTCTACCTAGCAAGAGTTTAAAGAGTGAATATCCAATCATATTTGGACACACACACGTATACAAATGTACAAGGACTTTTTTTTAATGAGATAAAGTCTTATAAGAAAAATCATAACAGTAAAAGGAATTCTTATACTTTAATAGATTTTGCCAAATTTCCTGACATAAAATAGTATCAACTTATAATTTAAAAAAATTTTAATGTTTATTCATTTTTGAGAGACAGAGAGAGACAGAGCATGAGCAGGGAAGGGGCAGAGAGAAAGGGAGACACAGAATCTGAAGCAGGCTTCAGGCTCTGAGCTGTCAGCACGGAGCCTAATGCGGGGCTCGAACCCACAAACCATGAGATCATGACCTGAGCTAAAGTTGGACGCTTAACCGACTGAGCCACCCAGGTTCCCCAACAATTTATAATTTTTAAACTGAGTTTATGTTCTTAGATTTTGAAATAAAAAATTGATGTTTGTTCATTTTAACAAGTAAAAATTATATAGAGATATATGGAATACCTCTCTCCCTCCATTCTCCACTTACATCCCCTTTGAAATACCCAGTTTTAACTATTTGTTAATGGACTAACAAGGAACAGGATGGCCATTTTTCTATAACCTCACCAGCAAGAAGATTATCAATCTTGATTTTTCTAACCAGTTGAGCAAAAATTGTTATTTGCTTTTTTTTAAGCCATCTAATTATTGGCCATTTATATTTCATGTCCCATATATTTCTTTAGCATTGTTTTTGTCTGTTCAATAGCAGATTTTTTTTTCTTGTCAATATAGAGGAGGATTTTTAACATGAGAAATATCAGCCTTTTTTTTTTTTTGCATTATTTTACTCACAGTTCATTGTTTGTCTTTTAAGCTATTTTGGGTATTTTGCCACTTTGAAATTTTATAGTTCCTACAGAATATTCAGAAAAAAATAACTGGAATTTTAATTTGAATGTTATGCACATAAAGTAAGAAGGTCAGCCCCAAGTTCCCTTAACTCTACCTCAACATATTCTGTTTCTTTAAAGTTTCTCAGGAAGTGATACCCCCCCTATTTTCAAAAGCACATTCCTCGTCTTGAAATTTAAACCTAATATCCCAACCCCACACCCCTTTCAATCTATGGTCACTTGAAATACAGGCTTCTTTTTTCTTTTAAAGATTCATGTTGTATAACTATTTTTCTTTCTTTTTTCTTTTTTTTAAATGTTTGTTTATTTTTGAGAGAGAGACCGCAAGTGGGAGAAGGGCAGAGAGAGAGAGAGAGGAAAACAGAATCAGAAGGAGGCTCCAGGCTCTGAGCTGTCAGCACAGAGCCTTGAACCCATGAGCTGTGAGATCATGACCTGAGCCGAAGTCGGACGCCCAACTTACTAGGCCACCCAGGGACCCCTAGAAGTATTTTTCTTACTTTAAAATTAAATTCTACCTATATTTCATTATAATCAGATACTATTCTTTATTCTATTTTTACATATTGCAAAGTAGTCAGATTTTATACTTTTGTAAGATCATTTTCATTACTATTCTAATGGAAACTTTTATTTTTAAAAATATTCTTTAAGTTTATTTATTTCCTTTGAGAGAGAGAGAGAGAGAGAGACTGGGAAGGGGCAAAGAGAGCGAGAGAGAGAAAGAGAGAGAATCCCAGGCAGGATTCAACTGCCAGTTGTGGAGGCCTGTGTGGGGCTTGAACTCACAAACGGTGAGATCATGACTTGAGCCAAAATCTAGAGTTGGAGCCTTAACTGAGTAAGCCACCTAGGCGCCCCTCTAATGGAAACTTTTAAAGCAGGAATACTCCATTTTTCTATACCATGTAGATCTCTATTTCTATATACAACTATCAGCATATATATGCAGATACATATAGAATTTGTTCCTATAACTTTTATATCTTTCTCTACTCGATTCATTATAGGCTTAGATAATTGAAAAAAGTTATCGTATTATGTGTACTTCTTGTTTCTCTTATTCTTTTTTTGCTTGATAAATGTTGAATCTATTTCTCTTATTCTTTTTTTGCTTGATAAATGTTGAATCTATGATATGGCACAAAGATCTTTATAAATATTATACTCTTATTGTAAATTTTATCTCTTTATTTTGTATCAATCTTATTTCTTTAAGTGTCAGTGTATCTATATCTTGTGTGTGTGTATGAGTACTGGCATTAATTTTGTTTAATTATATGAAATGACTAAGACAAAAACAAATGAGAGGTTGTGGTTATACTACTGGTGTGTGTGTGTGTGTGTGTGTGTGTGTGTGTATGTGTGATGATTTTCCTATTAGTCACTTTTGCATTTTAATTTCACTGTATGGTTATTTGACTTCACAAAATTTTTTCACAAAAAATAAAATCATACAGGGGCACCTGGGTGGCTAAGTCAGTTAAGTGTCCCGACTTTGGCTCAAGTCATGATCTCATGGTTCGTGGGTTCAAGCCCTGCATTGGGCTCGGTGCTGACAGCTCAGAGCCTGGAACCTGCTTCAGATTCTATGTCTCCCTCTCTCTCTGCCCCTCTCCCATTTGCACTCTGTTTTTCTCTCTCTAAAATGAATAAACATTAAAAAAATTTTTTTTAAATCATACATATCTCATCTTTTTCCTTCTAAAGAATTCTAAATATTTAATACTATATTAAAATATTCATAAAATGTAATTTTAACATAATGGCAATAAGTTAATAGTAACAACAAGCTTATCAATGGTAATCTATCACTGATTGTGCATAAATCATTTCATTGATGTCTTATGAACTCATCTGAGGACAAGATTGACCGTCTTGGTGGATGATTTCGCTGATGTCTGAATGTATTCTACTGCATAAAGGAATATTCTCTTCTCCTAAAAAACCATCTTGCATAATCTTAGTATTCCTTCATTCTTTCATAGAAAGAATCCATGAAGTATCATAAAATCTAATGTATTGCATAAGTAAACTGTCAGTTTTAAATAAATAAAATCTAAAAAGTTGCAACCTCTTTGAGATACCTGGGTGGCTCAATTGCTTAAGTATACAACTCCTAATTTTGGCTCAGGTCATGATATCACAGTTTGGTGGTTTGAGTCCTGCTTGGAGCTCCACACTAACAACGCAGAGCCTGCTTGGGATTCTCTCTCTTCCTCTCTCTCAAAATAAATAAATAAGCTTAAAAAAAATAAAAAGTTCTAGCATCTTCATATTTCAACACATTGAATTCAGTCTTGTCAGTCTTTGGTTTGGTTTTAACGTGCTCTCCCTTCCCAAATCTAGGACAAATGTTTTCTGACCCATCAAAGTGCTTAGGATTCATCTAATCATCTAAACTTTGAACTAGAATTAAAATATAGTTTTTTCTTTTATGACCATTCGTATTTCCACTATCACTCTTTTCTGGATTTTATTTGGCTTTTATAATCCTAATTTTGGTCCTTTTTTGCTTGCGTGGTCAGTTTTTATGACAGTTTGGTTACAGAATTTACCTTATTACAGTAACTTATCTCTGTTCTTATTCTCAAAAGACTAGGAGTTCTTTACAATTTAGTTCTGAGTATTTTGTTTTTCACATTCTTCCTCATGTTTTATTTTCATAGTAAACATTATATTAAAAGGTCTGTAAAATGTGAACAGTGAAATCCCTGTGTCTGCATTTCACTAATTTTGGGACATATAAATATTACTTTAAGAGAGAAGTGTTGATGGGCAATTATCTACCGAAAGCTTGGGAGAAAGATAAACAGACTACTAGGTGAATTTTATCTTTGTCTCTTTTATTAACCTTGGCAATACCATTAAATGCTGTATCTAAAGGCCTCGTTAATTAACTGACTCAGCAGGTAGGGACCTCAGAGACGGATTGCTAAGGAAAAGTAAGAAGGTGACTAATAATTGAGATCATTTTCCAAAGTCAGGTCATCAGACTGGTCATTATTTTCTTACACTGATCTAGCTCTGGAAGGAATATAAATACTTGTGACCTGGAATGACAAATGTTCTTCAACCTGCCTTTGAAAATGTTGTCTGTTTGCCTTAGGATGTTTCTCCTCAAAAGAGAAGATACATATTTGGCTACAGATTTTCCCTTTGCTATGACATCTTCTTAACTTGATGTCTCAGAAAGCCTTCTCAATGCTTTCCTACAAGTTTTCCAGAATGGAACACATCTTACTGCTGTTCGTTATGCTTAGAAACTATAGATTTTGGAGATACTTTAAAATAGGTGAGATAAAACCTAAAAGTGTGAAAAAGGAGAGGCAAAATTATCTCCATTTTATATTTGAAACAAATGGGACCCAGAGAATTCACTTCACTTGATAAATAATGGAGAGCAGATGAGAGAACCTAATCCTTCTCCTTTAATTCTTACTGGATATTTGACATGCACATAAAAATAAAGCGTAACTTACACCACTAAACATAATATTAAGTTAATAAGTTAATAGTGTTTGCAATCTTTCAGCAATGTACATGTGACTCTATGACATGGTTATCAGTCATGTTTTACTTCTACTTGGCAGGTTTTCTTATACTTTATTGTTTCCATATTAGAATATTCCAGATTATATTTATTTTGTTTGTTTTATAGAAAGAGAAAGAGAGAGCGAGACAGAGAGCATGCAAGAGGGGGGATGGGCGGCGGGGGGCGGGGAGAGAGAGAATCTTAGGCAGGCTACACGCTCAACATGGAGCCCGACATGGGGCTGGATACCATGACCCTGGGATCATGACTTGAGCCACAATCAAGAGTCAGAAGCTCAACTGACTGAGCCACCCAGGTGCTTCCCAGATTACAATTTTTGCTGTTACACGTGGCAGTAAATATTTTGTGCCTCTGGATGATTTTTCCCAGATAAACATATCAAATATGAACACAGAATGAGTAAAGTTCTGGCTCACGTCTACTTTGGAAATGCCATCAGACTCAAAGCTTAAAATCCCATTTCCTTCAAAAAGCTGAATGGCTGATTATGTTAACCTGAGAGAGATAGTACAAGATGGATTTCTAATTCACTGCTTAATTGTATTTGAGTATGGGAACAATTTAGTTGTTTTACGTTTGAATTTGAATGCAATTTTAAAATATACCTTGGGGCGCCTGGGTGGCTCAGTCAGTTGAGCGACTGACTTCGGCTCAGGTCATGATCTCGCGGTTGGTGGGTTCCGGCCCCGAGCTGGGCTCTGTGCTGACAGCTTGCTCAGAGCCTGAAGCTTGCTTCGGATTCTGTGTCTCCCTCTCTCTGTGTCCCTACCCCATTCATGCTCTGTCTTTCTCTGTCTCTCAATAATAAATAATTGTAAAAATTTTTTTTAAATAAATAAAATGTTAAAAAAATTAAAATAGTATCTTAAAATACACTATCAATTTCTTCTTCTGGTCAATGAAGAAAATAAGCCAATGTGGGAAGAATTAAACTCATAGTAGTGAAGGGTCTGCACTATAATTCTGTTTTCTTATTATCTCAGTTTCAACATTACAAAAGAAAGACCTTCTGGCCCTGAAATAAGAGGTTCAATCTATTCCCAATATTGAACATATTGCTGAGATATGCCACTTGAGCAAACAACGTGAAATCCTAGAAATAATAGTAGTATCACCAAAGAATGTTTTTATATTATCTCTCATTTCAAAATTACTCTCTGAACAACTTTTTCTCGAAAACCAGCAGACCTCAGGGTAGAAAAGCAGAATCTTCTATTCATTCTCTCAATCTAGGTCATCATTGGTGCCCTTTCTGTTTTTTAATTTGAACCAGAGTCAGAAGTGGTAACCACCAAACTTTCATAGCAAATCAAACATCTTCCAGATGGGCATTAAGGTGTCGATCTCTGTCTCTGCAGAGCAAAACCCACCCTTGCTATGTATGGGTTGTTGGACTCCAATAGGATTGAGCCCAGTGCACATTTTCTAGTCTGCCTCAGAGATCACAAAAAAGAACTGTAAACCAAAAAACCCATCTCTTCTTTTACAGTCTGGATAAACAGAATGAAACTTGTCAAGCATTTCTCTTCATTCATGTGCTGCCCTTATGCAAGGAACATCTAATTCACACTCTCACCATCAGTAACGTCACCCAAGTCTAAAGTGAAATATCTACCAGCAGACGCACAGGCGTGCAAGTGATCTTCCACTACGTGTGCCACTGATCTTTTGCAACATCCATCAGTGTTATTTGATAAAGGAATTTTGCCAATAGCTCATTCTGCTTTCCCTGTGATTGTACTATTTGTCATTAAAACGACAGCTGCTTTTATTAGCTTCCTGGCACTTATGTGACTTGTACCTGTGTTTTGGCAAGATGAATGCAACCTTGAAAGATGCTTCTGTAGTTTGTGTCTTTTTTCTACTACTGACAACAAAAGTCATCACTTTTGCACTGAAAAGCATTATTTTGAGCTTGTTCAGGAAAACAGAGAGGTCACTCTTTTTAAGATAGTGTGAACTTTTTTTTTTTTTCTGAGATAGTGTGAACAGTTCTATGGCTTTATTTTCATTCTGGATAAAGTTATAATGAAGGTTTATACGACTTGCTGGTCTAACTACATGCAATCTTTAAGATAGGAAATTATTACTAAAGATTAATTTCATTCATTCATATTATAAATGTGCACTAGAGTCCCACTCACTGTTTATATTGGTGAAGCTTCTGAATTGCATTATTTATGTTCCAATTTAATAAATACTTCTATGCACCAATGAATTCCTTTTTGTGACTTGAACATTTTTTTTTTGTATAAGAATATAACATACTCAATAAGAATACAAATGCAAATTTAACAGTAAGCTACATGTTACTTAAGATAAACTATCATTTGTGGTTTCAATATATGAAATCCTAATAGGAATTCTGCAACTAACACAGTGCATGTGTTTGTGAAATGCATGTGAGCAAGTGTGTTTATTGACCTTACCCCCAAATCCCTCAACCATGTGCCATAGTAGTTGCAGAGACCACTAAGACAGGGACCAGCAGGACTGGAGGACTCAATCCTGAGAAACACTATCGTGGTGTGATGATTGGCTCTTTTGCAGACCTATTTTTACTGTAAGAGGCCGGCCATCTTTGAGAGACAATACCCCCAATACATAAGAGAAAGGACACAGAAAATACAGCAAGGTGATTACAGGATCTGTTCTTTTCCTCTCCCTGAACCAGTCTTTTCATCTTAACCTGTGCTCTACCATTCTGACAAAAATTCTCTTGAGCACCATTTATTGCAGGTTTACTGAATGCCTGGCTCTGAATTTCTATAAAAATAGAGGCTTTTCAAAGTGATTCCTTAAGTTCATATTAAGCTCACTTTAGAGATAAGGAAACTTAAAGAGA
Source organism: Cryptoprocta ferox (assembly GCA_028646485.1). Taxonomy (NCBI): domain Eukaryota; kingdom Metazoa; phylum Chordata; class Mammalia; order Carnivora; family Eupleridae; genus Cryptoprocta; species Cryptoprocta ferox. The sequence goes on along the minus strand of CM053574.1, from coordinate 43,144,560 downwards.
AAAGTTTATTAACTTGTCCCCTAATCAATTACTAACCCAGGCCTTTGGGGCTCTAAAGCCGGTGCCATGAGTTTGCATGCTCAGTGCCTTGTTAAAATGCACATGAAACTTATTTTACTCTCCTGCTCTAAAATCTTCCATGATTGCCATTGCCTATATCACAAGCACAACCCCCTTTGCATGGCATTCAGATCCACAGACAATCTGGCCTTCACCTGCTCTTCCAGCCCTGTCTCCCTCGTAGACTGACACATTCCCCGAGAGCACCATGTTTTAACCTCGTGCTTATGTTTAGAAGCTTCCCTCTCACTGTCCAGCCCTTCATATCTCTGCCCCAGATCACACAGCATCCTATGATCACTTAGCCTTAAATTAAAATTTGAGGGTCTTCTTCTATATGTATGTATAGAAGAGGTGCTTCTATGAGCACCAACACACGGCTTCATGAAGATTTGAGGATCATGTAAGACTGAATGTACAATGACCCTAGCAAGTCCCTGAAATTTGAGACTGTTCAGTGCTAAGGTACTGAGGACAGTGGGGAAAGGTGAGTTTCTCCCCGCTTCAAAACCCTGAGTCTCTCTTTTCTTCTCTCTCTTCTGTGACCTCCCCACACTCTCTCCTGAATCTAACATGCTCTTGAGAACAGCTTTTGTTTTCTCATTACAAATTAGTATATATTTGCAAAGAAAAATTAAAACAGGAAATTTTATATTAAAACTGAGGACTCATTAATCAATGTTAACATTTTATAATATTTCTTTCCAATTTTTCCCATATGCGTGTATACTTTTAAAAGAAAAAAAAGTATGGAATTCGATAATGGCTATATAGGGAATTTGTGTTCTCTTTTTTATTCTCTTAACATTATAATTGTGAACATTTCTCATATCTTTCAGTATTCTTTGATGTCAAGATTTTTAATAGCATCACAAAAGCCCATCCTCTGGTTGTTTTGCTTACCAGAATTTAGGTAGTGCTGGGCATATGGTAGGCACCTAGGAAAGTGTTCTAAATAAAGGAATGACTAGGTAACAATTCAGTTGTTCATGGAAATTTAGACTTGTTTCATTTTTTTGGTCTATTATAAATAACACTACAATTAGTATGTCTGATGAATTCCTTCAGTTGAATTCCTAAAATTAGCATGTTGCATTATATGGCATATATAGTTTTTAGATTCTGATACATACATATATATATATATATAATTTTTGTTCCAGTTTTATCAAGAAATAACTGAAACACATCACTGTACATCCTTAAGGTGTACAGCATGATGGCTTGACTTATATGTATTGTGAAATGGATTATGACTGGTTTAGCTAACATCCATCTTATATAAATACAACAAAAAGAAAAAAAAAGGGGGGGGGATCTCCTGGTGATGAGAACTCTTAGGACTCACTCTCTTTTCTACATACTATGCAACCATGTTAGCGATACAGTTATCCCACTGTACATGATATCTCTAGTGCTTATTGGTCTTGAAACTGGAAGTTTGTGCCTTTTGACCACCTTCTTCCAATTCCCCTTCCTTCCACCTTTGGTAACCCCAAGTCTGATCTCTTATGAGAATTTTTTTTTTAGACTTCACATATAAGTGAAGCCATACAGTATTTCTTTTATTTCACTTAGCGCAATGCCTTCAAGGTACATCTGTGCTGGCACAAATGGTAGAATTTCACCATTTTTTATGCCTGAATAATTGTGTGTTTATCTATCTACCTATCTATACCTATCAATCTATATCTATCTATATATCTTTATCTCTATGTCTGTCTGTCTATATCTATGTACCTACCTACGTAGATATCTCACAACTTCTTTATTCATTTATTATTGATGGACACTTAGGTTGTTTGCATGTCTGAGAAATAATTCTGCTATGACACGATGACATGAGGGTGCAGATACTTTTTCAAATTAGTGTTCTTATTTCATTTGGGTATATTCCCACAAGCTGAATTGCTGGGTCATATAGGTCTATTTTTAATTTCTTGAGGATCCTCTATAGTGTTTTCCATAGTGGCTCCACAAATTTATAATCCCACCAAAAGTGCACAAGTGTTCCCTTTTTTATCCACATCCGAAGTTATTATCCCTTGTCTCTTTGATGATATTCATTTTAATAGGTACAAGGTATTATCTCATTGTGGTTTTAATTTGCATTTCCCTAATGAATAATGATGTTAAGCATTTCATCCCCATATACCTGTCAGTCTCTTCTATATCTTCTTTGGACAAATATTTATTCAGGTCCTTTACCCGTTTTTAAATTGGGTTATTTTGCTTTTGAATTGTAGGAGTCTTCATATATTTTGGATATTGACCCTTTAACAAACATATGGTTTGCAAATATTTTTTCCCATTCTGTGTTGTCTTTTCACTTTGTTGATGGTCCCTTTTGCTTTACAGAAGCTTCTTAGTTTGATGTAGTCCCATTTATTTATTTTTTGATTGTTTACTTGTTCTGCCAATGTCATATCCAAAAATTCATTACTAAAACATATTTCAAGGAGCTGTATTTCCTCTAGGAGTTTCATGAGTTCAGGTCTCACATTTAGGTCTTTTAATCCATTTAGTCTTTGCGAGTGGTAGAACATATGTGCCCAGTTTCATTCTTTAACATGTGAATATTCAATTACCCCAGCACCATTTATTGAAAATATTGTCTTTTCTCCATTGGGAAAATAGTTGGCAATATGTGCTTAGGTTGATTTCTGGCCCGTGATTCTGTTCTATTTGTCTGTTTTTATGTCAGGCCCATACTTTTTTTTTTTCATGATTATAGCTTTATAGTATAGCTTGAAATCAAGAAGGGTGACACTCCCTTCTTTATTCTTTCTTAGGATATCTTTGGGGTCATATAAATATTAAGAATGTTTTTATTACTTTTGTAAAAAAAATGACACTTGGATCTTGATAGGGATTACATTGAATCCATAGACTCTTTTGCTAGTATTGACATTTTATCAATATTAATTTTTCCACTCCATGGACATGGGATCCTTTGCGTATCTTCTTCATTTTTCTCATAAATGTCTTGTAGTTTTCAGAGTAGCTATCTTTCACCTCCTTATATTTATTCGTAAGTATTTTTGTGTTTTGATGCAATTATAAATGGGATCAATTTATTTCTTTTTCAGATATTTGTTGTTAGTATATAAAACACTACCAGTTTTTGTATGCTAATTCTGTAACCTGCCACTCATTAATTTTATTAATTAGAGTCTAATAGATTTTGATTGGGTCTTTAGAGTTTTCTATATATAACATCATGTTATCTTCAAATAGAGACAATTTTACGTCTTTCCTTTCCAATTATGATACCCTGTATTTCTTTTTCTTGCCTGATTATTCTAGCTAGGACTTCTAGTACTAGCTTGAAAAGGAATGGTGAGAGTAGGAACCATTGCCTTGTTCCTGATCTTAGAGAAAAAGCTTTTACCCTTTCACCATTGAGTATAATGTTAATTGTGGGTTTGTCATATACAGACTTTATTATGTTGAGATGTGTTCTTTCTATGCCTAATTTGTTAATAGTTTGTATCATGAATGGATGTTGAATCTTGTCAAATGTCTTTTCTGTATCCTTTAAGATGATCTAATGATTCTTTTCTTTCTCTATTAATGTAATGTGTCGCTGCATTGCATTGCATATGTTGAAACATCCTTGCATCCCAAGGATAAATCCCACTTGATCATGGTGACTGATCCTCTTAATGTGCTATTGAAGTTAGTTGGCTAGTATTTTATTGAACATTTTTGCATTTGTGATCATTAGTAATATTGGCCTGTAATTTTCTGTTCTAGTAGTGTCTTTTTCTGGTTTCAGTATTAGGATAATGCTGGCCTCATACAATGAGTATGAAGTGTTCCTTCCTTTTCAATTTTTGAAAGAGTTTGAGAACAATTGGTGTTAATTCTTCTTTAAATGTTTGATAAAATTAACCAGTTAAGCCATCTGGGCTTTTCTTCATTGACAGAATTTTGTTTACTATTCAATCTCTTTACTAGTACCGATCAATCCCGACTTCCCATTTTCAAAAAGACCAATTTCACATCAGCCAGATAATCTTATGGGTGGGGGGTTCTCTTGTATGTAACTTCTTTTTTTTCTCATTTCTCTTAAAATTCTTTATCTTTGACTTTTGATAATTTAGCTATGAGGTATTTTAGTGTAGCCTGTTTGAGTTTAGCCTATCTGAGATCTTACGGGCTTCATTGTCCTGGATGTCCATCTCTTTCTTTGGATTTAAGAAACATTTAACCATGATTATTTTAAGTATACATTCTGTCTCTCTTCTTCTGGAATTCTTATAATGCAATTAAGGTTTCTATTCATTGTGCCTTATAATTTTACTAGGCTTTCTTTACTCTTTTTCATTCATTTTTTTTCTTGTTATTCCTCTGAGTGTTTTTCAATGTACTATCCTCTGAGTCACTGATTATTAGGTGTGGTTGAGTCCACTTTGGAAATTCTCTACTGAATTCTTTAGTTTGGTTATTGTATTTTTCCACACTCAGATTCCTATTTGGTTTCACTGATTGCTATTTCCTTGGTGAAATTCTCATTTTGCTTATACATTGTTTTCCTAATTTCATTTACTGTTCTGTGTTTTCATATAGCCTAATAAACTTCCTGAAGAGGATTATTTTGAATTCTGTCTGACTGTTCATAGATCTCCATTTCCTTAGCATCAATTATTAGAGCTGTATTACTTTCCTCTGGTGGTATCATTATTTACCTGATTTTTTAAATACTCGATTCCTTACATGAGCAACTGTGCATTTGAGTATTTGGGCTTCCCTTCCAAACTTTACAGCTTTGCTCTGGCTGATATAGTTCTCCACCAGTCAGCAAAATTTTGTAGTATCTTTGGGTAGGTGGAGCCTGCTCTTAACAGTCTATTTTTGGTAAGGCCACTGTTTGAGATTGGAGAGTAGGGACAGGGGATTTGCTACTGGCTGGGAACAAGTGGATAGGACTGCTGGTTTCCCTCCCTTCCCAAGTGAAGCTGTAAGATGAGCTCATGGTTGCCTAGATCTCTGGTCAGGCTTACTAGATGGTTGGGACCAGGTACTATATTTAATAGTAAATTAAGCTATGGATAAGCTTCCCTGCCCTGTCGGGGAAGCAGGACAGAACCCAGAGTCTATACAATTCATTTTGGGGAGAACCTGAATCCGGCTGGAGTGTAGGCTGAATTCCCTTGTCAGATGAGGTCATCAGTTTTGTTCGCAAAAGAAGGATGCAACTTGCAGTGGTCTCTGCTTGAATGCCACTGTAAACACGCTGTTGAATGGGCTTCCCATGTGCTCTAATTAGGTTCCCTAGTCAGAGAATATAAGGGCCATATTCAGCTATGAACAAGGCCACACATTAGATTCTCTGTCCAACACATCAGGGGATGCAGCTCTAAAGCCTGTAAACCTCTTTATTTGTTTTTCAACTCAAGCTGACCCAACCTACTAACTATATACCAGTGATGATGAGTTATCATTTGAGAAAGCACATTCCAAGGTCATCACACACCTATTGTTCAAAAAGGCCTGTGGTATAGGACCCTCTTCATCACTTCAGAAGTATTTTTCTTTGCAGGCTTCTTCTGATCCTTTTACCACTCAAGTTTTGCCCCAACTCCGGAGTTGGGGGGCTGCTGACCATCCACAGGTATTACTCCTCTCAATCCCCTAAAAGTCCCATTACTCAACACCTCTGTACTGTTAGTCTCTGGACTGTCAATCACTTGAGCCCATCACAGCCTAAGAGAAGGCAATTGAAAGCACATACTCCAAGCCCTGTTCATCATGATCTCCCTAGGGACATATTTCACATTACTTCAAGCCTCAGAATATTATAAAACACCATTTACAATCTCAGACAGAGTATGGGGATCCACTTTCTTCATAGCCACAGGACTCCACAGACTTCACGGAATTACTGGCTCTACTTTTCTCACCGTTTGCTTCCTATGTCAACTAAAATAGCACTTTACATCTAATTACCATTTCAGATTTGAAGATGTCGCCTGATACTGACACTTCGTAGATGTAGTATGACTATTCTTATACGTCTCTATTTATTGATGAAGATGTCATTCCTTTAGTATCAGTACAGTTGATTTCCAATCAACCAGTTTCAGTGGTGTAATCCGAAAAAGAATAGGGCCACTAGCTTTGCTTTGCAAATTTCTGGCTCTGCCTTCCTGCCTTTCAGCTGAAGTGCCCCAGGCCAAACAGCTTCCAGGAATTGTCACCAGCCCTTCTGGTCAGATGGGGCCAAAAGACAGGCACAGTGGATGAGACTGTGATTCAGTATTTTGCCTGTGTGTGGGCAAAGTAGGATCTAGGGCCACCAAACTCTTTCCTTCGGGGATCCAAATCAGGCAGATCTGTACCTCTCAAGTTCCCTGGTCCGAGGGCACTCCTGACTTCATTCTGCAAATGAGCAAAACCACTAGTTGGGATGACTGCTTAGGCACTGCAGATATGAACTCAGTCGGCCAAGATCTCTGTGCCGGTTTTTGCAAGCCCTTCCACACTTTTCCATCATAAATCCCCAGTGCTTGAGCCCCACAGATTCTCCTGCAATACCTGTGATGTGAAATCAGAATAGGGGGTCCAGCAAAGCAACTCACAGTGCTATGTGTTCTGGTTGTCCCCCTTGGGATTTCTTTTCCCACTGGAGGAACTGGAGGCTCAGGGGAGACCTGGTGCTGTGCTGGTTTGGGGAAGGTGCAATGTGGTTAAGGTGTAGCCATTCCTTACTCTACTAATACATTCTCTTCTCTGTTGTGCGGGCGGTACTTGAGCCTCACTCACATGTTGTAGGATTCTCTCAGTGGTGAATAGTTAGTTGTTCTTGAGAGGGGAAATGAAATTAGGAACAACCTGTGTTCCCATAATGACATCAAATCCCCGTATACCAAATTTTATTCCACAAAAATTATTCTAGTTGTTCATTGATGGATTAACATTCATTTTTCTGTTCCAGCTTTGAAAAGTATTTTTAAATCCTTGCATTAAATACATAAAAGAGATATGCTTTTCGTACTCACCCATTGTGACACTTGGTTTCCAATCTGTATCTTTTTAGAACTCTTTTTATAAATTTTTATAACTTCAAGATATAACTTATCTTGAATTGCCAACATAAAAAGTAGAGAAAAGATTCATTTTTTCATCTCTTAACAAATAAATATGTATTGAGTTGTAAACATATGTGGTAAGAATGTGATACAATGTTATGACTGAAATATAATTTGTATCCTTAAATAACACAGTGTCTACTAGGAAAAATAAGACTCATAGATAGCTTATATAATATCATAAAGAAATGAAGATACTGAGGCTCACAAAGGATGTAGCAAAATCCAGACTCAGTCCCAACCCATCAGACTCCAGAACATGAGCCCTTATCCACTTTGCAGCATTGCCTCCCTGTGTTAGGCGAAGAAGATAAAATCAGGAAGCAGAGAGAGCAAGGCCAGCCATCACAGAGAGGTACTTTTCAGTCTGTGAGCAAGCCAAACTTGCACCCAACCCCAGGTCTTGTTTTTTACTCTTCAATTTGCATGTAATTCTCTTCTGAATCCATTCTTGCTCACCATTTGCCTCTGAATAGAATGTATTTCCAGAGCAACTTCTTTAAGTTCCTAAATTATGGTATTAACCCACTGCTAACCAGCCATTCTATCATATCAAACTGTTCTATTTTTATAGCACTTAGAGTGTCTGAATTTAGCCTTTTCACTTATTTGTTTACATGTTTATTGGTGTCTTTCCTACCTCCTACCTTCCAGAAGAAACAAAGCCTAAGAGGCCAGGGACCATGTGTGTGGTCTTTATTCTTACATTCCCATTAACATTCCGTTAACTAGGACTTTGCCTGATACATACAAATGAGCATGCAATAGTAATCAAACGATGCATAAATGAACAAAAAAAAGAGCGAACAAATGAATGCGATGATATAATATTAAGGTGAGCTCAGATAACAAATAGCTAAGGAGTAAACAGTGGCCAGCTTTGGAGCAAATACAGAGTTTTCTTTCTCCGTATGTGACACTGAAGGGAGAAGGATGACAGAGCATGGATTCCTCACACCCCAACTGAATATATGGTTGAAGGAAAAACCCAAAATCCATGCTTCTGAAATCCTATTATTTTAAAGAACAATTTCACTATAATTACATACTAGTTTAACACTTCTAAGTACTGAACCAAAATAAATCGCTTATAGTACGAATCAAGAGAAACTGGATTTTATTTCTATTGGTTTCCAAACCATATTGGTAGATCTCCCACTTGGGAAGATACTTCCTCTCTTTTTTCTTAGTGTGAAACGGCAGCATGTTGCATTTGCTTTTGCTGCTGCAAGAGAACACAGGGGCACAAATTAAATGGTTTGTTTTGCAAGGAGTGTCCTTGTAAATCTTTGTCCTTTGAAATTCAAAGGTCAATGATACTTTCTATATGCAAATGTAGTTGTTAAATGCATTGCACATTACTAGTCCTGGCAGATGGGGAAAACTACAAATTTATCATGGTGATGGCTTCAGGAATATGGTGGGTCATTATGCACACAGTATGACAACTAATGACAGTCTTTTTAATTCTCTCCTTTCAGTGGCCTCTTCCACAGACACATGAAGCCAAAATTCACTTTGCCGATGTGTCAAAACCAAGTTCAATATCTTTTTAGACATTGTAATGGATTGCAATCCTTTATTCTATGGAAGATTAAGCTGAACTTCTGCCCTTTAATAAAAACTTTAATAAAAACTCTCCTGGCAAATTTCATGTGGTCAAGTCTTATTTTTAGTTTTGATTTGGATGCTTTATATTGAAACTATACAATTTGAAATGACAAGAGCCACTGTTATTATACTAGCTTGAGTTTGAAATGGTTCTTTTCTATAAGGAGCTTAAAAGGTTTTTGCATAGAATCTTTTATTTTTCAAAATGTCAGTGAAATAGGTAAATGTTGGCTTCCATATTACATTCTGTCATGCTCAAAAAATGTTTCAAGCGATCATACAGAAGTAATAATTTGTCAACAAAAAAGGGAGGAGGAGAGAGAGACAGAGAGAGAGAGTGACGGTGGCATCAGGGACTACTGGAGTTTGGGCATAAAAGCTAGATAACCATTATTCTGGGTTGCACAGCAGACAGGGTGTGGAAAGCTGTTTCAGGCCACTGAGATTTGGGGGTTCTGTTATTGCAGCAAACTTCACCTATCCTGATCATACAATATGAATATAGTTACTTATATAAAAATTATAACTTCTATAGATAATATAAATAAAATTTAATAAAATTTGAGTTCCCAGTTCTATTTCTAGAACATACCCATGATGTAGCTAAAGTAGAGAATTTTTCTCAATCTCCACTTCCAAGTCTATATAATGAAACCAATAATGCATATCTCACATAGTTATAAGAATTAATAGAAAACTTCTCCCAGTACCTGACATCTATTAAGAATGTATTAAACGAAAGCCATAGGGGTGCCTGGGTGGCTCAGTCGGTTAAGCATCTGACTTCAGTTCAGGTCATGGTCTTGTAGTTCATGGGTGTGAGCTCTGCATTGGACTCTGTGCTGACAGCTTAAAGCCTGGAGCCTGCTTCAGACTCTGTGTCTCCCTCTCTATCTCTACCCCTCCCCCACTTGTGTTCTATCTCTATGTCTCAATAAATGAATGAACATTTAAAAAAGGTAAAAAATATATTATAAAAAAATAAAACTGTAAACATAGTACTCACACTTGGTGCAAAGAGCTACTGATCATTACTAAAATAGTTCAGATTGCCAAGTCATATTTCCTGCTTTTTTCCTCAATTTTGTTTCTTTCTCCTGAAGCTCTAAGCTTTTAATTGTGGTGGCTTCTAGTAACCTGATGTTGCTTTGGTCACATTGGTTCTCATTATTTGTTAACTATAGGTAGCAGCAATGAGGAACTCTGCTATTCTTTTGTTTTGATGTGGGCTTCCCAATCTCAAGTTTTTGCTTCTCTTTGGGGAGACAGGAGGCAAACCTCCCTCCTTACCATATCCCAAGGTGCTTATCTAATTTCAAGACTTTAAAGCTCTCATTCTCCCACTGATTGTTTAGTCCTCCTCAACCCCTTAGGAAAGATTTATCTACTTATCTCTCTATAGTCCTGTGTGTTTTCCTCCAGCTTTCCTTTCAGCATTGATCTGTCATCTTCCACTATGGATGACTTAGAAGTCAATGGGTAGCTTTGTGTTCTAAGAACCTCTAAATTGGATTTTGCTCTACTTTTTAGTAGTTGCCTAAAAAAAATCGTGTGCATGTCTTCTGTGTTTAAACTTAATATAATGTTTCAGAATCAATATGTTGCACATCTAAACCTAATATAACATCATATGTTAATTATACTTCAATTAAAATAAATAAATTAGAAAAATAATATGGTAGTTCAGTGGTGAAACACTCAAAGCTCTCCCTTTAAGGTCAGAACTAGACAAGGAATAGGCTTCACCACTACTGCTCAACTCCCAACTAGAAGTTCAGAGCAATCAGGCAATAAAAAAGACAGAAGGCATCCAAATTAGAAAGGAAGAAGTAAAATATCTTACTCACAGATGACATGATTCTAAATAGAGAAAATCCTCAAGTATTGCCCCTCTACATACCAAAACTGTTAGAGACAATAAACAAATCTGCAGATTAGATCATTATGTAAAAATAAGCTGTATTTCTATACACAGGGAATTAACAACCTGAAAAGGAAATTAAGAAAATGATTTCATTACAATAGCATCACAAGACTAAAATACTTAGGAATAAATTTAACCAAGGAAGTACAAGACTTATACACTGAAAACTACAAAAGATTGCTGAAGGAAATTAAACAAGACACAAATAAATGAAAATGTCCCTGAAATTTCACCCATCACACAGCTTCACTGTTATCAATTCCACATGTATTATTTTGGATTTTTTTCTATTCATTATTAATTATGGTTCTTGGTTAGAAGCAAGAGAAGCTGTCTTCCTGTGAGACATTTTGCAAGTTACTACCTCTCTGAGTTATACTTTATTCACTTCATAAATGGAGATAATATTAGGATCTACTACATTGGTTACTGTAAGATCTGTAGACGTATAAAATACGTAAGAGCACCTCATACAGGGAAAAGATGTTAAAACATGTCTGCTACTATTTTTTTCATAATTTAACTACTGTTATGATTGGCTTTCAAAATCAATTGTACCTTATCATTCAAAACTCTTTATTATACCTGGGCTTATATTACATCCCAACGTACTACTCCCAAGAAGTTATTTTCCTCTCTTATGAGAATGTTTTCCTTATTTTTTTTATTTGACCTGACTTTTTAATTGTCTTCATCTGTGCTTCACCTTACAAAGAACTGTTTTCTTGAATGCCATTTCCTTCTATCAGCAAATCCAACCCAGAAATCTGTCATAAAACCGGCTCCAGGTTCACATCTTTTACCACAGATCCTCTGACTTCTATGGCTCATGGTATACATTTAGTGAACATATATGTACTAGACTGCATTGTTCTTCAAAATATTTGCCTCTCAGTACGAAGGGAGGGTTTTCTATCCAAGGGTTTATGACCTGCTTGAGCCAATGGAATGCAAATGGAAGCAACATGTACTACTGATTCTGGTGATGGATGCAGTTTTGTGAATACACTAAAAACTCTGAATTATACACATTAGGTGAGTGGATTTTATAGTATGTGAATTATATCTCAATCTGTTACAAAAATACAATAAATGCAAAAATACTAAAATACAATTTAACATACATAAAAAGAAATTGAGAGATGATTAATATTTGAAAGTGTAAAAAAAGTGAAATATGTCAATGAAAAGAAGTCTTATCATTTGTGAAGTTTATGAGATGTTCATTCTAACTTCCATAAGCTATATAATTACTTTACATTGACTAGCAACATATTAGTATTGGTTTGGATGAACTTCATCTACAAGTGATAGAAATCGGCAAATACTGATGGCATAAACATTACTGAAATATAGTATATATTTATTTGGTAGGTAGTCCAGGACAGGTAAGTTGTCACAAAGAGCATCAGGAATCCAGGTACCTTTTTTTTTTTTTTAAATAGGCTTCATGCCCAGTGTGGAGTCCAACGCAGAGCCTAATGCAGGGCTTGAACTCACTACCCAGAGATCAAGAACTGAGCTGAGATCAAGAGTCAGAGGCTTAACCAGATAGCCACCCAGATAACCCAGGTGACTTTTAATTTGTTGTCCTATCAGTGTCAAGTCCTGCCTTCTACCTAATGCTACAAGATGGCTGCTCCAGTTCCAGCCATTATCCCCACATTCCAGCCCCAATGAAACAAGAATGGGCAGGAGAGAGGCACACCTCCTTTTATTATGGAATAAAAATTCCTTTATTATGGAATAAGCTCATTCACATCAACATGCCAAACTGAAAGGGACACTTGGGGTCTTTATTTGGTTTGGCAATGAGCCCAGCTCACTTTTTTTTTTTTAATTCTAGAGAAAACAAGAGAGAATCCATGTTTAATCACAACCAAAAGGCAGAATGCCTTTTTATTATGTCCCATGGAAAAGAACATGTAGGATTCCTACTCTCTATCAGACTCTATTATAAATACTTCATGAATGTTAGTACATCTCATTTATGGAGAATGACCAGCCTAAAACAGGGTCACAAATACAACAGGGACTACATAGAAAAACCAAAAGTGAATGTGCTTGGTGGCACTCAGGTTTGTTCAGGGAAGGAAAGTGGAATGGTGAGGATTGTAGCAAAATGACCATCATTTGGTCTGCTCATTGTGACAAGTGGTTCTCAGTTTGCAGCTAGTGCAACATTGGAATTTTAAGTTCACAGTTACAAGATATTTCAAATATTTAGGAGAAGCCAGATATCAAAATTTTATTGAAATCTGAATTGTACTGAAAATCTCTTCTTTCTCAATTTGGGTTTCAATCTTTAAAAACTATTTGCACCTTGCCTGTGGCCCACCAATTTGAGACATCTGGTTGAGAATGGATGGTCAATCAGACTCTGAAAGTAACCATGATATTGAAAATCATTAGAAATGACAGTGAAAATGAGGCAGGGCTTGTAGCTATAGATTTATCAAGTATCAGAATGCCACCTTTATTGAGCACCTTGGCATTGGCAGCTTTGTACTCAGCCCTTTTTACATCCGTGATCTCATGTGAAGCTCGACAAGTTATAAGTTCTTTTCTTTTATTTTCTTTTACAGGAAAATAGATGCAAACCATGGCCCAGAAAGCTTAGTAACATGCCCAAAGGCCACACAGCTTGTAAGGGATGAAGCTATGACTTAAATCTGGCCCGTCAGATGTCCAAACCCATACTCTTAGTCCTCATTTAACACTGTGTGGGATTTCTATGCCTTTTCTGGAACAATATAGGGCAGCTTTGCCACAGTATGAAAATAGAGATAGCAGGTATGTAGAATCTCAACATTGCACTTTAAACACAGTGTCACTTCTGTCAGAGAAACAGCAAGGAGGATACAAGTGGAAGGATTAACCAAAGTGTGAAAAGCCTCCAGAGGACCTCAGTGCTCAAAATATCATACATTATCTTTAAACAACATCTGGAGGGCCCTCATGCCATTTATCCCATTAAATAAAAAGGAGATTTTGACGGTTTCCATTTTGTGCTTTCAAATCCACACTGGAGCTGTGGAACTTATTTAGCGCAGGTGTTTAATTGTGATAAATTGGAGACAGTCCCGGTATTCAATGGTCCTCAAACTAACACTACCATCTGGGTAGAGTAGGGTAGTGGCTTCCTGTCGACAAACCTGCTTGTAAAGTTTCAAGGGCGGTGGCCTTTTAGGGAGTCCACAGGGGTAGATCAGGAGGTTGGGCATGCATGAAGGGAGCAGAGTATTTAAACGTTCCCCAGGATGGACAAAATTACTGTGGGAGATGAACATGAAGGTATTGTGCTTATTATCTTTTTGATAATCTATTTCTTTTTTCAAAACAATATTAAATATTAAAAACACTTGGGTATCTTGGTGAGCGATGGATTTCTTTGCCATTTTGTGTGTTCAGGGAAAACTATATTGGTTGCTTTTGGTGAATCTTCCTGCTTACAGAGAGTGCACAAATGTTACTATGGTCTGCCACTAGAAATCAGTGTGTTTTAGTTAACAAAAAATGAATTAAGAGAGGGACTTCTGCTTCTAGAAGTACTGCTGATGGGAAGTAAGGAGGACTGGATTTGTTTTCTCACCTGAAACAATGGAAAAACCAGACAAAATATATGAGTTGATGTTTTTCAAGACATTAAACATCAGGCAGTGAAGGAAAGTTCTTACAGAAACAGAGGGAAAAATAGTAAGATGAGCTCTACCAGCTAGTAAACCAGCTAATTGACTTGGGAAAGTTTCCAGGCCACAACACAAGGAAGGTAAACTGGGGCAGACACTGGTGGACTCCTAGGTGAAGAGAGAGGAGAGTGTCTGCGGACATCAAAGCTGCTAGAGTTAGCAATGTACTTAGGAGTAACAAGCTATGCAGAGAATGTTCCCAAGAACTGGAGAGGATCTCTCTCAAATATTGACTAGAGGATTGATCTATGCAATAGGTTACCAGAACCCTGTCAAAGACCACATGAAAAGATTAGAGGGTAGAGTACCAAGTCAGGGTTATGAATAGGATCTATTCTCTCTGGCCAGATTGGCAAAACTCGTAATTCCCAGGGCACTGGGTAGAGTCCTCAGAAGGGTTTCACCTTAGCAATGTGTAATAATTAGCTTTCACTAAACACTGCGCTTGTGCTGTCTCACAAATCTTAAAAAAATTAAACTGAAAAAAAAAACTGTTTCCAAATAACTAAACTTCATCACAAAACATATCTCAAGAATATTTATAGAAATAGAAAATATCCAACACTCAACAAGATAAAGGCAACGTGCCTGGAGTCTTACCAAAAATTACCAGGAATCCAAAGATGCAGGAAAATAAAGACAATTATGAGGAGAAAAATCAAATGATCAAAATTGAACCAGAACTGACACAGGTGTTGAAATTAGCATACAAAGACATTAAACAGTTAGTTTAACTCTATTTTTGGCATTTGAAAATTAGATAGAACATGGAAGATTTTTTTTTCAAGACTCAAATTTACTTCTAGAAATGAAAACTGTAATGTCCAAGATGAAAAATAAACCAAATGGTATTAATGGATGTCTCAACATTGCAGGACAAAAGTGAACCTGAAGACATAGCAATGGACAGTATTCAAGATGAAATACTCAGAGAAAAATAATTCTTAAAAAATGAACAGAGCATTATTCAGCTGTGGGGCAATTTCAGCAGCCTAATATATGTGTTATAGGAGTTCTTGTAAAGGAGAAGGGTAGAAGAGGGAAAAAAAATTGAATATATCATGCCTAAATATTTCCAAATTTGATGAAAATGATAACTGTAGATCCAAGAAATTCAACGAACCCCCAACATGAGAAGCATGGAGAAAATTATACCAAGGCACACCATGATCCTGTTGCTTAAAAGTAGCAAGTAAAACAAAAAGTCTTAAAAGCAGCCAGAGGAAAAAAGATGTATTATATACAGAGAAATAAAATAAAGAAACAGCGTATTTCTGTTTGAAAATATTACAAATGAAAAAACAGTAGAGCAACATCTGCAAAGTACTGGAAAAAAAAAACAAGAAAAAAACCCCCCACAACTGTCAACCTAGAATATAGAACTATATCTGGTAAAATTATCTTTTAAAAATGAAAGTCCAATAGAGACTTCTCCGACATACAAAAGCTGAAACAATAAATACACTATCAGCAGAACTGCACCACAAGAAATGTTAAAGGAAGTACACTAGGCAGAAAGAAAATGAGAATAGATGGAAATATGAATGGATACAAAGGAATAAAGGGTGCAGGGTATGCCAGCTCCATGGGTAGATATACAAGTTACTTTTCTTACTCTTTAAACCTCTTTAAATGATAATTAAATGGTTAAACAAAATAATCACAATGTGGTGTTGGGTTTATACCATTTATAAAAGTCAAATGTATGACAACGGTAACACAAAGGCTAAAAGGTGAAATAGAGCATAATTACTTAAAGTTAAACAGTAGTGAATTAAATATGTAGTAGAAATCTTAAAGCAACCAATAGAATACCTTCTCCTCCAAATTTTCAGCTAATAAAATGATAAAAGAGATAAAGTATAATTATATAATAAAAAGCAATTGATCAAAAAGAAGGAAGAAAATATAGGAAAGAAAGCAAAAAGCAGGTATTTTAAATGGAAAATAAATAGCAAGATGAAACACTTCAATGTAATCACATGAATGTAGAAATGTCTCTAATCTCCAGTTAAAGTGCAGAGATTGTCAAATTGGTGAAACGAACAAGAGCCAACCGTGAGCTGCTCGCGAGGAATGCACTTTAAGTATATAGAGATACATAAGTTAACATTAATAGGATGGTCAAAGATATACCATGCTAACACTAATCAAAGGAAAGCTGAAGAGTCTGTACTAAAATCAGACAATTAGATTTCAGGGCCAAAAATATTTCCAAGGATAAAGAAGATCATTTCATAATGACAAAGGGGTCAACTCATCAAGCAGCCACAAAATAATCCAAAACAGTTATGCACCTAGTAACAGACCTTCAAAGCAAATGAAGCAAAAATTATAGAACTGCAAAGAGAAACAGACAAATCCATAACTATAATGGGAGATTTAATACGACTGCCTGATAATTGAAAATTGCAATCAAAATGCCAGCAGGCTTTTTTGGAAATTGGCAAAATTATTCTAAAATGTGTATGAAAATGTAAAGGACCTAGAATAGCCAAAACAACTTTGAAAAAGAAGAACAAAGTTAAGAGGACTAACACCACCTGATTTAAACACATTAAAAAGCTACAGTGATTGAGCCACTGTAGTATTAGCATTAAGTCAAAGAAATGGGTCAATGGTACAAGAGTAGAGATTTCACAAGAACATTCAGGCATATAAGGACAATTGATTTTTGTCAAAGGTATAGTGCATTCACTGACAGAAGAATAGTTTTTCATTTGGAACACTTGGATATATATGAAAATTTCTTATGTTGAACCATATGCAAATATTAACTCAAAGAATTAAATGCTAAACTAAAACTATAAAATCTCTCAAAGAAAACATGATTGAAAATCTTTATGTCTTTGGGTCAGACATATATGTCTTAGATATACCACGAAAAGCATGATTCACAAAGAAAAAATTGATCAACTGGACATTATTCTAAATTAAAGTATTGTTTTAAAAGACACTGTTAAGGGAATGAAAAGACAAGCCACAGCCTGGAGAAACATATTTGCAAAGCACATATCTCATTAAGGATTTGTATTCAAAATATATAAATGATTCTCAACAATGAGAAAACAACATGATTTGAAATATGAATAAAAAATATAAATGGACTTCACCAAAGAAAATATACAAATTGCAAATAAGCACATGACATGATATGCAATATCATCTGTCATTAGAAAAATGCAAATTAAAGCCACAGTGATGTACCAATACATACCTTTTAGAATGGCTATAATTAAGAAGTCTTTCCATCACAAGTGAATGTAAAGCAAGTGGAATTCTCATCCACTGATGGTGAGAATATAAAATTAAGCAACCTCTTTGAAGAATAGTTTGGTAATATCTTAAATTTTGCATGAAAAATTTAAATATACCCCTTCCAGCTGATCCAGCCATTCCACTGGGGGTATTTACCTAAGAGATACCACACCATATGTTCATACATCTATATTCATAACAGCTTTCTTTGTAACAGTCCAAAACTGTAAATAATCTGAACGTCCATCCATGGGTGAATTAACAAATTGTTATATATGCATACAGTAGAATACAAATCCGCAATAACAAGAAATGTACTACTGATAAATTCAGTCACATGGATGCATCTGTAATGATTAGTGCTGAGTCAAAGACAAATAAAAAGCATATATACTCTTTCAACAAATGATGTTTGGAAAATAATATGTATGTGCAAAAGAATGAAATCAAACAGTTTTCTTACACCACGTACAGAAAGTAACTCAAATGCATCAAAGATCTAAACATGAGAGCAAAAACTATAAAACTCTTAGAAGAAAACATAGGGGGAAAGTTTCATGATATTGAATTTGGGAGTGATTTCTTGGATATGATACCAAAAGCACAGGCAAACAAAAGAAACAGATATATTGTATGTTACAAAAAATAAAAACTTTTTTGCATCAAGACACAGTCAGCAGAGTGAAAAAATGACCCACGAATGGGAGGCAGTATGGGCAGATCATTTACCTGATAAGGGATTAATATTCCAAATATATACAGTAAAACCTTGGTTTGTGAGCATAATTTGTTCCAGAAACATTCTTGTAATCCAAAGCACTTGTATATCAAAGCAAATTTCAAAAACCATTGGCTCAGGTGTGACCATGTGATGTTCGTCATCACATACTACTTGCATTACAAGACATGGCTCATTTTACCCAGTAAGTTAAAATTTATTAGAAATGTTTGCTCATCTTGCAGAACAGTTGCAGAACAATACAGATATAGATAGATAAAGATATAGATATTTAATTTGAGAGCGAGAGCACACAGCAGGGGAGAGGGGCAGAGAAGGGGAGAGAGAGAGAGAGAGAGAGACAGAGAATCTTAGGCAGGCTCCACACTCAGCACAGAGCCCAATGCAGGCCCTGATCTTATGACCCTGGGATCATGACCTGAGGGAAAATCAAGAATGAGATGCTCAACTGACTAAGCCACCCAGGTGCCCCAATATCCTGAATATTTAATGAACTTCTACAACTCTACAATATAAAACAACCTGATTTAAAAATGAGCAAAGGATTTGAATATTTATGCAAATATGCCAAGAACATATAAAAATGGCCGGAAAGCACATGAAAAGATGTTCGATATCCCTAATCATTAAGTAAATACATATCGAAACCACAATAAGATACCATTTCATACCCATTGGGATGGCTATTATAGAACCAAATACAAACAGAAAATAAGGTACGCTGGAGAGGATATGGAGAAATTGGAACCCTTGTGTACTGCTGATGTGAATATAAAATGGTGCAGATGCTATGGAAAATAGTATGAAGATTCCTCACAAAATTGAGTACAATTATCATATGATCTGGCAATTGAACTTCTGGATATACACCCAAAAGAACTGAAAGCAGAGACTCAAGCAGATATCGTACACTTAGGTTCAGAGCAGCATTACTCATAATAGCCAAAAGGTGGAAGAACCCAAGTATCCATCAACAGATGAACAGATCAACAGAATGTGATGTATCCATTGAATGAAACAATGAAATATCATTCAGTCTTAGAATGAAATTCTGAATGATGCTACAACATGGATAAACCTAGAAGACATTCTCATCAATTACATAAGCCAATCACAAAAGGACAAATATTGTATGGGCCACTTATATGAGGTACTTAGACGCAGTCAAATTCATAGAAACAAAAAATAGAATGATGGTTAAGGACTGAGGAGAAAGAGTAATCAGGAGGTATTGTTTAATAGGTACAGAGATTCTGTTAGGGAAGATGAAGAAAGCTCTGGAGATGGATGGTAGTGATGGTCGCACATCAATGTGAATGCATTTAATGCACAAAACTACACTTAAAATGGTATAAGTAATTTTGTTATCTATCTTTTGCAATTTTTTTTTAAACAAGAAAAAAGTACATACAGTATGACTCAAACCAATCTACACATTGATAGAGAGCAGATCAATGGTAGGCTAGGGATGTAGGGTGGGGAATTACGGAAGAGAGGGACTAAAAAGGGGCTCTTCTGCGGATGATGAGTATGTTTCTTAAATTGGTAGTGGTGATACTTTCATGGGTGTATACATATCGAAACTTAAGCAACTGTAAACCTTACATGAATAAAGCATATTATATATCAATCACACTCCAATAGACCAGTTAAAATTGATTAAGAATAAGTTAACTTTGAATCACAGACATACATGTAAAAGCTAAAACCATAAAACTCCTAGAATACATGGAGGTAATTTTTTATGACTTTGGCCTTGGGAAAGGATTCTTAGATATGACACCAAAATGAGCAATGAATTGAAAAAAGAGATAATTAAACATCATCAAAATTCAAAACTTTTCACTTCAAAGCAGACCATCAAGTAAAAAGACAGCCCAGTGAATGGGAAAATATATTTGCAGATTATACAATCAGTAAGAGACTCGCATCCAGAATATATAAAGAATCTTTATAACTCAATAATAAAAAGATAAATGACTCAATTAAAAACTGGGCAAATGATCTGAGTTGACATTTCTCTGAGATATCCAAGTGACTTATAAACAAATGAAAAAATGTTGGACATCATCAGTCATCAGGGAGTTGTAAATCCAAACCAGAGTGAGAGACCACTTACACAGATTAGGGTGGATGAAATAAAAAAGGCAGATAACAATAAATATTGTTAAGGTTGTAAAGTGTATGTGAAATGGTAGTGGGAATGTAAAATGGTACAGCCACGTTGGAAAATGCTCCAGCAATTCCTCAAATAATGAAACAGAGAGTTATCTTTTGATCCAGCAATTCCACTCCTAGACTCGAGAAATGAAAACATGTCTGCTCAAAAATTTGTACATAAATGTTTATATTAGCATTGTTCATAATAGCCAAAAGGCAGAAACAACACTAATATCCATCAATGAATGAACGGATAAATAAAATGTGATATGTCCATATTATGTAATAATATGCAACCAGAAAAAGTAGTATAGCATTGTTATATGTTATAACAGATGAACCTTGAAAACTTCACACTAAATGAAAAAAGCCAGTCACAAAAAACTACATGATTCCATCTGTATAAAATGTCCTGAACATGGAAATTTACAGATAAAGTAGATTAATGGTTACTTAGGGCAACCCAAATGTCATGGGGATTGGGTAGTGATAGCTAAGGGGTACAGCCTTTCTTTGTGAGGGGATGAATTTATTCTAAAATTCACTATAGTGATGGTGACACGTACCCGTGCAAAAAACTAAAAACAAATGAATTATACACTTTAAATGGGTGAATTCTATGTTATATGAATTACATCTTAATAAAGCTATTTTCTAAAAGAGTAAGTAGACTCGTATGTTAACGTAGTATGATAAAATTTAGCTCTGCCTTTTTCTATGAGGAGATGGACCTAAGTATAGTTTCACCATTCGGGATGTGATAGTTTATGCTGTGGTAACAAACAAACCTCAAATCTCATAAATTTAAAATGGTAGAGATCTGTTTTCACTCATATGTCCATCATTACTTGGTTGGGAACTCAGTTTTAACCCTCATTCCAAGACCCAGGCTGCTGAAACTGCCACAGAATGGAACATTATCTGGAAGAAGCAAGAAGAGAACTCTGGAGGGTTTCAATCTAGTAGCTAGAGGCTCTGCCTTAAAGTCTGGTCACTTCTGCTCACAAGTCATTGGCTGAAAGTAGTCACATGGCCTCTTCCCACCAAGTGGGACCACAGAACTCAACTGGACTTTTTCCCATAGGGTTGACAGTGTTGATATCTGTCACAGACATAATATTTATGAAGGATTTACTATGTATCACAAGCTTCTCTAAACCTTCCTTTCTATCATCTCACAACTCACCACTGGCCCCCCCTCCAAATCTGTCAAAACTGACCTTTTTATTATCCTCTACCCCAGTATTTTACAGACGAGAAAATTAGGGCATAGGAAATATTCCAGAAGTCAGTAAATTAACTAGTAATCAGGATTTGAATCCAGACACAGGCACAAGAGCTATGTTCTTACTTTAATATAACGATGCTACTAGGTATTCTCATATTTTCTTTCCTCCTACTGAGATGCAAACCTATCGCAAAGTCCAAAAAGTGTAAGAAAGCTGCGCTAGCAGCATAGATTATTAAATGACAATAGATTAGAATTTAGATCCCACAGTTTCTGTCCAGTGTCTTTTGAGTAGATGGATAGTTTTCCCACAGTCCTAAGTAAAGCCCTGAGTTCAGAGAAGCTTCAAACAGAGCATCTCTGCTTTATCCTTTAGGCTTCCTCCACAGGTTTACATGTATTTGTTGGCTGACAAAGAGAAAGTTGGGAAAACTCCACTTCTCCACTCCTGTCTCCATACATGAGAATCCAAGAGAGAAACCCTCTGCAAGAATAGCTTCACGCCAATGTATAAACCAGTCTCCTTTTCTATTTCTGTGGTTAAAATGCTTACTTCTAGGGGCACCTGGGTAGCTCAGTTCATTCAGCAGCCAACTCTTGATTTCAGTTTATGTCATGATCTCATAGTTCATGGGATTGAGCCCTATGTCCAGCTCTGCACTGACCACGTGGAGACTGCTTGAGTCTCTCTCTCTCTCTCTCTCTCTCTCTCTCTGTCTTTCTGCCAGTCTCCCATTTGTGCACTCTTGCTCTCAAAATAAATAAACAAACATTTAAAAAAATGCTTACTTCTACGTCAGAGTAAGGGTAACTGTTTTGTTAAACACTACTTTCATGTGAAGCATTAATCAAAGCAGATCCTAACTTTGAAAAAGTTAACAATATACAATTCATATAAGGGCATCATTAAGTATAGGAGCTAGGAGTTAGCAGTGAGTTATATGCACGAGGACCTAGCTCAAGAAAACCAAGGCTTAGGGATGGGACCTTTGATCTTTCAGTACAGCACGTTACTCAGTCTTTCTTACATCAGTAGTGTCTGCAAGGCCTAGAACAGTGCCAGCCATGTAAATGATGTCTAACATTACTTGCTGCATATTCCAGTGAATGACTAAACACTTGGGTATTATTGGAAGGAAGGCTTTTAGGGTCACCAGGAAAATAAATCAACAGGGTGAATAAAGACACAATTCAAGCATAACACTATCCTTGTGTTCTTAGTGTTTCTAGGAATATAGATCCTGTTAATTATTCCAAGTCAGAGCAGACATTTGAACAGGCTGATCTCAACTGGGAAATGTGGACTGCATTGCTGGGATAAATTGGTAGAGTGAGGGCCCACCAGGAGGAAAAAAAATGGCACCCTTCGCAAAAACACCGCTCCCCCTTAGCAGTGGGAACCAGTCTAATGTGATTATAACCTCTCTCTGTGGTGGCATCTTGAAAGGAAACAAGCTTCCCAGCTCTGTGACCTGTTGGAAGAGAGATCCCAGCAGGGATCGGGAGTCTTGGTGAATGCCCTCCAGCACTGTGAAAGCTTTGAAGAGTGCCTTTCTCCAAGATACTGTGAGCATGCATACACAATTAGGGAGAAAACCACCCAACTCTGATTTCCAAAACCCATCTCAACTTTCCCCTACATCTCTCCTTTGATAAAAGCCGCCCAAACCCCCTTGGAGAGTTTTGTGAGGCAGTGAGGGGGATGGGAGAAAGCACATTTTCATCATGCCGTTATTGCGGGAATGCTGCCAATGGGAAAAATAATGGGCAAAGAAGGAAAAATTCTGATTATCTGACCAAGAGGCTTGAAGCATCTGTGGCTTGGGGCCAAGATAGAGAAGGGACATTAAAGGATAAAATAAATCAAAGATGTTGTCACTTTACCATGTGTTTGAAGGGGAGAATGTTGCCTGCTTGCACTGTCCCAAGGTTTTCTCCAAGGAACATATTTTGAGTTGATTTTAGCTTGTTAATGCAATTTTCTTTCAAGTGTTTTAACATTCACATTTCAATTCAACTTCAACTTCTCTCCCTCCTTTTTTTTTTTTTTTTTTTTTTTTTTTTTGGCCAGTGGTAATTTGAGCATTCTCTATGGGTCCTATCTATGATTTTCAGTTATCTTAGAGGCTTTTCCCTTGACAAAGATAAAACAGAAAGACTTCAAAAGACTTTAGAATCAAGGGGATGTCACCTTTCATATGGGGAAGAAGAAGTTCAAAGATGGGCTCGTATAGGACTGTCCATGAGAATTACAAATAACACCATCACCAATGCTGAGCACGTGGGATAATTACAATAATTTTATTAATAGTACCAACATTTCTCAAATATCACTCTATTCCAGGAATTTTGCAGTACGATTTATATTCCTGATCTCACTTAATTTGGATGAAAGACATGGTGGTCAGCTTTCTAAAGGATTCCACTCAATTTATATGGCTTTCTGAACAAGAAGTAACTTGGAAATTATTTTATGGTTTACAGATGTTAGTTACCAATGTGATATGCATGTCATGGGGTCATATTTTAATTTATCAACCAATGTGCTTTTCATTCCTGGTAACTCCTTTTTATCCTTTGTCTATCCTCCATGCAAGCAAGATTATGGAGTGCTCATGGCCTTGATGAACAGTTAGTACAACAGTCAAGGAAAGAATTAAATTTTTGAGCTTCAAAAGCCCTGCAGTCTGACAACATAAACAATAGATGTGGGAGAATAATTAAGAGGCACCTCTTCCACCTCCAGGCCAGAAGCCAGACAGCTTTCATCTCTGTGATCTCAAGAAGCAACCCTGGATTTAACTCCTGGGTAGGGTATGCTGGAAATCTCAGGTTAACTTGGAGGGGGTGAAGAACTTACAAGACCTGTGCTTCCTTCCCTGGTCCACCCTGGGGAAATGACCCTTCACATGCAGCATCTTCACCCTGAGCACTGTTTGGGAGCTTTAATGTAGAGATGGTTACAGGAGATATCCAGGCAGGTGAGCCTGAGGCATCACCAGAAATTTCTTCTGGGTTTCATATGGCTTCCAGGAGAAGTCAAATGTTTCTCTCATCTCTGGGTGGTCATGGAAATAGCTGAGAAGAAGCCAACCCAGAAGGCTCCAAGGTGAGGATGGAAACAAATGAGCAGAAAAAACTTTACAGAAATGCAGACACTTCAGTGAATACCAAGGTGGGAGGGATATACCATCTTAACTTCGTACCTTGGCAGCATGTCCTCTTCCTCTCTCTGGCATACAGGCTCAACTCAGAATGATAAATTGATTGAAACGAGCCTTGAATGATTGGAATTCATTCTCCGCTTCCTCCAAGAGTGACTTGAAAGGACTACTGAGCTGAGTTGTATGAAAATAAGGAAAACTGTGTTTCTGCACACTGGGTATTAACACCTGCACACGTTTCTGGTTCCTGCTGGCTCAGGGCTCAAGGGTGATGTGTGAGAGAGCAATTAGCCACCTTGTCCATTAAATCCTGAGGGAATTAGGGTAAACTGTATTACCTTTCTGAGTTTCAGTTCCCTCATCTGCTGAGCAAGAGAACTGGGCTGATAAAAAATGTTCTGTGGAAGGGCCTCAGGGGTTTCCCGGAATAGTAAAGGAAGGCCACTTTGTGGGACCACCTTCAAGACACCCCTGCAGCAATCATAGGAGACTGTTAAACACAGAGAACAAACTGAGGGTTGCTGGAGGGGAAGTGGGTGGTAAATGGGTGATGGGTACTAAGGAGAGCACTTGTTGGGATGAGCACTGAGTGTTGTATGTAAGTGATGAGTCACTAACTTTTACTCCTGAAACATTTTTATACTATATGTTAACTAATTTGAATTTAAATAAAATTTTTAAAAAATTAAAAAATCAACAACAACAACAACAGCAACAACAACAACACATTCTCCTACAGCAACCTTTAACTGGGGGAGGTAGAGTTTAATCTGATTTACTTCTTTTTCTTTATGAATCAGAATGAAAATATTGAGAACAGGGTTCATGGTTCTCATTTCATGCCATGTTTTCATCATGGGGTCATTCCTGATGTTTTCCTATTTCCCTTTTTCCCTTCTTCCTTGCTCTCCACTCCTATTCTTGAGAATAATACTGACAGACTCATATACTTACAGAAGCTCCACATTTTAGTCTGTTTACATTGAGGATTCATTTATAAATGTTTAATGTTTATTTTTAAGAGAGAGAGAGAGAGAACAGCTTGAGCAGAGGAAGGGGGGAGAGAGAGAGACAGAGAGAGAGAATCTGAAGCAGGCTCCAGGCTCTGAGCTGTCAGCACAGAGCTGGACATGGGGCTCGAACTCAGAAACTAGATCATGACCTAGGCTGAAGTCGGACACTTAACCAACTGAGCCACCCAGGCACCCGAAATTTGTTTCTTTAAAAAAGGATTGATTCCTGCTCTATATAAAGAAACTTAAAAAATCACTTGATGAGTTAATGATCTAAGGTCCTCGTCACCTTCTACATGCTATGAAGATGTTCTGGGGTGAACTGTGACCCTCCGTCCAAGAGATATATTAAAACTCTGACCCCTGGTACTTGGAATGTGACCCAGTTTGGAATTAGGGTCATCGCAGGTGTTATTAGTTAAGATGATATCACATTGGAGTGGGGTGCTCCCAATAACACTGTTGGCTTTGTAAGAAGACAGTCATATGAAGACAAGGACACATAGGAGAATGCCTTGTGATGACAAAGGCAGAGATTAAAGGGATGCAGAGCTAAGTCAAGGGATGCAAAAAACTGTCAGCAAACTCCCAGAAGCTGAGCAGAGCAAGAAAAGATTCCTCTGCAGAGAGATGATGGTTTGCCAACACCTTGATACCTGGATGTTAGACTTTCAGCCCCCACTACCATGAAACAATAGATTTCTGTTGTTTTAAGCCATTGAGTTTGTAGTCCATTGATATAGCAGTCCTAAGAACCTAACACAGAAGGGAAAGAGGAAATAGTAATTTTCATATATAGTAATTCTGCTTCCCCGTGCCCAGCTAAAAAGGAAGTGCTTTAACATGCCCCTCACTCCTTCTTGTTACATTTACTTCATCACTCTTTTCTCTTCCTATTTTTTTCCCCAGCCCACACTACAAGATGGATTGCCAGAAGACAGAAGAAGCCATTTCCATTTTCTTTAAAACTCTTCTTCTCAGCACAAGACAATCCGACTAGAGAACTAGATCTATAAATGTGCACACTCCCACTCCCACATGCAACAAGAGGTTGTCTCATTCTCAAGACATGTTTTGCAGTCAGCCCCTGCAGCAGAATTCCAGGATTTGATCAACTCCTGCTAGCTCACCAACTGTTTCTTGATGGTATCTGCTTTGGTGACATCACATGTTTGACTGCCACCCTGTAGAGATACAACAAGTATAAAATCTGTGTTGGAAGGCTCCAGTTTGGAAAGCCCTAGTCCTATGTGGGAAAAAAAAAATGGCAATGCAACAAAAGTGCCATGTTACTGGGATGTCGCCATGGCCCATTCTCTTGTGGTGATTATGTAGCAGGGCAGATGGAGGCCCTGATTACAGAACGTGCCTACCTCCAGGACAGTTTGCTCAGTCTAGCCCCAGCACTTAAGTGGGCTAAGGTATTTTATTCAGATGATTCACTTATGCATGTATATATCCATATATAGAATCAAAAATATTTATTGAATTACTGTGATATGTGAGGTTTTATGGGCCAGAGTATTACATTAAATAAAACAGAAAACTCATGGTCTCATGAATTACCTATTGATGGAGGCAGGGAGACCATATGCAAAACTAAAGGAAAATACATATGGTTTTAGAAAGTGACAGGTATGAGAAACAATTATGCAAGAAAAAGAAATGCCAAGTGCCTGAAGTTAGTTGAAGGGGAGGATTGCAACTAAGGTTGGGGAAGACCTCAATGAGCAGGTCACATTGGGAGCCAATAAGCCTTGCTGTTTCCTGTGGATCAGTGGGAAAAGTAAGGAACTTGGGATCAGAAAACCCGGATTCAACTCTTGTTATGAACTGAATTATGTCCCTGCCAAAATTCTTATCTTGAATTCCTAATCCCCCAGTACCTCAGAATGTGATTGTATTTGGAGATAGGATCTTTAGAGAGGCAGTTAAGTGAAAATGAGGTCATGAGAGTGGACTCTAACCCAATCTAACAAGTGTTGTCAGGCTAGGAAAAGACACTATGGACACAGGTGCACAGAGGAAAGACCACGGGAGGACACAGCATAAAGTTGGTTTCCACAGGCAAAGGAGAGGACTTAGGTGAAAACAAACGGACACTTTGATTTTGAACTTCCAGCCTATAGAACTGTGAGAAATAAATTTCTGTTGTTTAAACTACCCATTCTATAGCATTGTGTCCTGGTAGCTCCAGCTAACTAATATAACTATGAACTCAGGCAGCTGCCAGACCTCTACACTTGGATGTTGGACCTCATAAACCGAACATGTCCAACTATGAACATTTTACCTCTACCCTCAACAATTCTGCTCTACCCATGGTTTTTCCCATTTTCATTGATTTCAGGTCCAAACTTTTCATTTCTCAGAACAAAAATGTTACAGCCATTAGTGGCTCCACTTTTTCTATCAAAGCCTCCATCCAGTGTACCAGCAAATTCTGTTGGTTCTACCTTCAAAGCATATCCAGATGCAGTTACAGCTCACCACTTCTGCTGCTACCATCCTGTTCAAGTCACCAGTGTTTCTGAATTTCTGCAAGAAATGACAAGTTTCTTGGCTTCCATTCATGGCAACCAGAGCCTTCCTTGCAGTCCACCTAAAGCTGCTCCATTCCAACAGCCTCCAACTAGGGCAGACCTGAAGCTTTCCCTGCCTCTGAGTCTGGAGAATGGGGTTGACTCTCTTTCTACCACAAACTCTGATAAAATAAAGAGGTTTCCTTGTTCTTGTTGGAGTGACCTTCATTCATTTCCACAAAAGTCATGTTTAAAACATTTGATAATGATGCAGCCTAGATTTATGAACAAAAGTGAGTATTTTTTAACTTTATCTTTGCTTCATAAAATGCTTATTTTGAAGATTGCTTCTGGATGGAAATACAAAGAACATTAAGTATAAGATAACTAAGCAATTATTGGACTAGATGGAATCATCTTTTTCTTGTGTAGTTCCTAGGCACAGCATCACACTTAATGTTAACTATTTCAACATTCTACTCTTCTCTTCTGCTCTTCATAATATTTTGCATTTTGTTGCAGTTTTAACTTAAATGCACTGGTTCTCTTCTCGGTAGGCAAAAATCGGCATATTCTATGTAATAAGACTTTTGGACACTTGAAACACCTTTGTTAAATTGGTCTTTGCTTTTATGTTCTCAATTGGAAAGGATTTGTTTCCTTCATTTATTTCCATGTAATTATCATTTCCTAATACAACTTTCCCACAAAACCTGTTTTTGGATCATGGTTGTGTGTGATTTTATCTACTTACCCACAGGATCCTATGGTTAAACAAGTACAATTGCAAGATTTCTCAGAGCCTAATATGGCAATATGCATAGGAAATACTAATAAGAATGGTCAATTATTAAGAAGTGGAGATATTTACACTTTACTGAAGGACACCTTTTCCTGTGGAACACCTTTTTGTTAGTGTTTCACATGTTCTAATCCTTACCTATTATCATGACACTGGTAATCCTTTCCAGGCTCTTCCCATTAAACAAGCCTTATTCCAGGACTATGTTTGGCTCAGTTCATTGGCTCAGTTCAACTAATGTTAGTTGAAACCAGAAATGAACCCATCCTTTTATAAACAGTGACACATTACAAGTAATTATGTGGTGAAGAGGGCATTTTTGTGGTCTTATAAACAAATCAATTACTTTTGTCTTTTGGACCTTTAAGAAGACTACATCTTGGATGGATGTGGAGTGGAGAAGTATCAGTGCTTATAACCACTAATATAACTTCTGTACTTCATTTTCCAACTAGACAAGACTTGCTATTTTAATATATTTTAATTAATGCTGAGGCCAAGACATCACTGTACACAGACATGTTTTATATTATGGAACTCTTTAATACAATTTTGATCCAATCATTACTACAATCCTTGGTTGGTTCTTGCTTATTTGAAACACATGTTAGTTTTGCCAAATGCCTCTGTGTCTCGTCTTATTTCCTGTGGAATCTCTTCCTCCATTCTCTATGTTTCTTCCTGAGTAACTAGAACTTGAAGTAAGATGCTCATGCCAAATAAATAGGTGCATTTTTGTGTATATTTTCAATTCAACAGGATCAGAATTAAGATGGGTCAATTACTATTAGGTAAACACCCAATCTAGTTCTTGGAAAATAATAATCTCTTATTTTTGGATAGTACTTCATAATTTTCCAAGCACTTTCAGAATTATTACTTCACTGGGATGCAATAATTGAAGTTAGAACCTCGGGTTCAGGGTCAAGGTGGACCTGGTGTTTGAATCCATGATCAGCATTTAGTAGGAGTCTGATTGTTGGAAAGTTACTTAGCTTTTCTTCATTTTAGCTTCCTCATCTGTAAAATGGAGCTATCAGTACACTGCCTCAAATAGTTGTGAGGATTAAGTGACATAAAACTGAAAGTTTTTGCTCAATATTTAGCACATACTATTCTAAGTGTGCAGATATTTTAGGTAGTGGTAGAGGTAACGGCTTCACTTGACATAAGAGGCACAAATATTACCTCTAAGTATGGGCGTTGATGTCCAGAAGGGTTGAGTTATTCAAGACCATAGAGCTAATTAATATAACAGTCATACTTAAAACTTGACTTGATTAAACCTAGTTTAATGTTCCTAAAACTTCAAAGATAGCAGAATATTTTTTAATATTTTTTTCTTATTTTTTGACACCTCACGTAATTCCCTCTTGTATCATCCTGATTAATTCATGTCCCAAGAACTTTGACCAACAGCCAGAACAATTAGTTGCACGTATGATATAAATATTTGAAAGACATTTCTTCATCAAAATATTGTGGGGGTCACTGTAGTTGTTATCTCCGTGTCCTCAATTTCCATGGCCTCTTCTGAAAGCAGCAGCTTGACTTCTGTTTGGAAATCTAGAGCCTCCCTGCAAGGTTATCAATACAGTGTCCCTCCCACCTTCCAGTGGCACAGGAGTTGAAGAGTGTCTTTGTGACTGGATTGGGTCAAACTATGTCTCTCTGAATCTTGGAAATGATCCAAATAATGAAATCAATTGGCCTGTATTCATCCCCACGTTAGTGCTTTTTGGAGACTCATGATTAGTTCAGAATTCCTGAGGCTATTTGATCTCTGTTGTTTCAGAAGCCTGATTCTTTAGGTTTACCCTTGATTTGAGGGGCCACATCTTATCTGTCTCTCGTAAAAAAAAAAAAAAAAAGGTTACCCAGAGATAGTTTCTTGTAGAAGGAACTCCAAATTCATAGTAGTAAGCTAGTGCCACAAAAAAAATATTGCAAAACAATGACAAAACTCAGTGGCATACAATAGTAAGTATTTATCATTCATTTATCTGCAGGTCCACTGGTCTTAGACAGATCCGAGCTGGACATAGCCTCAAGCTGCAGGTTGAGTCCAGGTTCACTCTTAGGCATCTCTGATCCTCCTCAGACCAGTGCCCTGTTCTCATTTCAAAAGGCAAGAGATCAAGAGAGCAAGCTCAATCACGCAAGCATGTTTCAAGTTTCTGCCCTATCCTGTCTGCTAATGTTCCATTGGCTAACACAGGTCAAAGGGACAAGCTCAAAGTCAAAAGATGAAGAGATCACTCTACCCACAAAGATGGTGGAGGCATCAGTGAAAAGTTGCTGAGTAGTGATTTAATCTATTGCAGATAGACTTATTTGCATTAGGAAGTCATCCTTTTCTACTAAGGAGTTTCCTTCTAAAGTGAAAACACTATTAGAGAAGAAAAACATAAGGCCTTTCTATTAACAATTTATCTAACCTTTGTTAGATTGGCTAGAATGCAGTGTCTACACATAGCTAAGAGGAAGAATCTCCAGAACTAAACACAGATGGATGCGGGTTACCAAGGGGAACTGGGGTTAGGACAAAGGGAAGCCTAAATGCCTAGCACAGTATGGAGGGGCATGTGAAAATCCATGTAAGCAAGATTCTTAGGGACTAAGAAAAAGGTGAATTTCATTGGACCTATGGATGCCTTCCTATATAATAAGTGAGAAGGGGAAAAAGGAGTTTACAGATTCCTCAGGTTTATAAGAATGGATCCTCAGTTTAGGGTTTAACATTACATGACTCCGTATTATTTTTCTTTCCTTGTGCTCTGCTATAGCTACACTGTCAATTTTGAGCTACCGTACAAAGTTACCGTAAAGTCTTATATATAGGAAAAAGGAATAGTTTTTTTTTTTATTCTGAATCCGGGAGAGCATATTCCTTTAGGTCATTTCTGGTTTTTAATTTCTCAGTTGTATTTTAGATGGGGTCATTCGAGCTACCAGGCTGCTCATGTCATGAAATACACAAACTGTAAGAGTCTGAGGTTGAAGGAAGCTTCCTAGGAGTGTTAATTATTGTATCAGTTGGGGTTCAAAGGAGTAAGTAGAGACCACGCCCAATTCTCAAGTTTCAAATTGTCTACAAGTATTCAAGTATGAACATGTGTGACAGTTTGTGGGTATATGTGGGATGACAGAGGAGTGGTTCCTATATAATCTTGTTTGTGTATTTGTAAGGATATAATTCAAACATTGCCTTTGGACAGGGCACAGTTCTCCCAAATGTATCAACATCCCATAATTACACTCTCATGCAGATTAGGTCAAAATATGGCTTAACAACCAACCGCTCTCAGAATAAAGCATATTTTCCCCAAGACTGTTTCAAACAAAACGAATGACATACACTCTCATCAAGAGAGACGATTGACATTACATACTCAATGAAATTGCCCTTTTTAAAATCATGACATTTTATAACATAAAGAGATAGTAATTATATCATATACTCCCCAAACTTAAAAATAAAAAAACAAAGCACTAGTGGGAAAACAGAAATAATATGTCCTACAAAGAATGCAATTAGGCCGAGCTAGATGAGAGAATCCACCAAGGATAGGACACAGGACTGATTATCGTGAATTTAATTTGCTGCTTTTGATATTTCCCTTTGCATTTTAGTTATTCCACAGAGATCAGTTTGCAACAGCTTCAGTTTCCAATTGGTACATTTATTTATTTATTATTTTTTGCATCAGGCAAGTAAAAGATCACCACTCATACCAATTATTAATCTTCTAGCTGCCTTGTCGTTTCCAAAGGGAAAGAAACAATCTAAATCCTCTCCCCTGGGGCAGACACAGACCAATTTTTCTTTTTGACATAGGGGAGCTTGATTTTAAGTTAAGTACTGAGATTTGTGGAGAAGGGTCTCAAACCTTGTGGTTACAACAAAACACCTCTGCATGACTGCTTTATCTCTTGAAATACCAGAGTTTCAACTAAGGTACCAACAAGCTATAAAGAGTCAAGTGAGGTCATATATTTTTTTTAACAGAACAGCCAGCAGGAATTATGATAAGGGGTGAGTGTTGTAAGTTTATGACTACTTTATTTTCTATAAAACTCATGAGTCTCACTGTCCCCTCATCCTATGTATACATCCATGCCCAAGGGCATGCAGATTTTAGCTTCATTTTTTTTTCCTCTCAAGAAATTTCATCACATTCAAGATGTCATGAATTCTTTGTTGCCCTTACCTCCCCACTCCCCTTGCATGCAGCTTCCAACATCCTCATGATTTTTCATTTCTCCAGAGTTCAAGTGCTTTTTCTCATCCCTTATTTTTCTATATTATTCAGCCTTGTTTTTCTTTATTTAAACAATGGAGCTCTGAGCCTTACAAAATGCAGTGTACAGTAAAACAAAAATGTACCATACTGGAGTTTGGCAACTGACTCTTCTTATTTGAGGAAGTCCTTTTTGATTTCTCCATCCTACCACCTCCAATATCCTGTGGTTTTTTTTTTTTTCATTAATCACACATAGTTAAACCCTGAGAAGTAATTTGATAATAAAGTATCAACTGATTTTTATAAAGCACTTTTTTCCTCTGAA
Organism: Cryptoprocta ferox; assembly: GCA_028646485.1. NCBI lineage: Eukaryota > Metazoa > Chordata > Mammalia > Carnivora > Eupleridae > Cryptoprocta > Cryptoprocta ferox. Next base: position 43,110,727 of record CM053574.1, on the reverse strand, counting down.
TCTTGCTTTGGAAATAGACTGCAACAGTGACAGACCAGCTTCAAGTTTCATGGGCAGAATTCTATAGATGCCAATAGCCAGTATATCTTCTGTTTCTTTGCTTACCAAAAACTGTAGAACTTTTAGGAAACAGAAGGTAAAAGGACAAGAAAATCTGGTTCTGGTCATCCTGATGGTATTATTTTCCTTAAAATATTGCATCCTGTATGAAAAGTGACTTAAAACTTCCTCTCCAGAGTCAAAAAACTAATTCAACAGTGCCAATTTTTCAATCTGAAGAAAATAAGCTGTATTTTTTTGCTATGATCATTTTTTTAGGCTAAAGGTAAACAAGAAAGGTAATCTAGAAACCTATTAGAGCTAGCTACCAGATAGAAGGCAATCCTCAGCATAAGTCAACTTGCTTTTTCCAATAGGTATTTTTTTTAAATTTCTGAGCTATCTTTATAATTTTTAAATGACTATCTTATGCATATTTAAATCAATTCAAGAATATCATATGTGAATTCTAAATTATTACTTTTATAACCTCACATTTTATAAAATGAGTTTATTCAATCTCTTCCTAGTGACCTTCAACACAAGTATCCCTGTCATCACCAGAGCTACTTTCTGAGTCATCTAAGGCAGTTTTCTGACCACCCTGTTTCTCTATAAGTTGTTCAAGACTTCAAAAGATGTATGAGACTGTCTCTGCCGATTTTATCCCAAGCCATAGGTTTTCATTTGCATAACCTGAAAAGAAATGGTTTCTTGTTGTTCAAACTTCAAAATATGTATGAGACCGTCTCTGCCTATTTTATCCCAAGCCATAGATTTTCATTTGCATAACCTGAAAAGAAATGGTTTGTGGTTAATACTCTAGGTGTAAAGTCATGCTCTCCAATTACTAGGTGGCCTTTTAAGCAATCTAAAAAAGCTTGTTTACAACAAGTATCCAACACTTGTAATTATGAGGTCACACCTGCCAGAACAATTATTAAACCTGTGTTAAATGACTATGTCTTCTCTCTCTTGTTAACAAGTCTATCTTGTGACCTCTGTGAGCTTTTTCCAACTGGTATCAGTTGAGGTCATTTCGGGCTAATGTATATCTTCAAACAGTTCTTTGATGCAAAAAAAATTACTTGAGAGAGGTTGTAAACAGAATAATGTCTCCTCCCTCAAAGATATCCATGTCCTAATGCCCAGAACTTGTGAATAGGTTAGTTTATTTGGCAAAAGAGAATTAAGGTTGCAGGTAGAATTAAGATTTCTCATCACCTGACCTTATAATAGAGAGATGATCCTAGATTACACTGGTGGGCCCAAATGATCACAACGGTCCTTGAATGTGAAACAGTAACGCTGACAGATTAGTCTTGACTGAGTTGATAAAAAAAGAAGTTGGAAAGATTTGAAACATGAAAGGTACTCTGGACTGCCCTGGTGAACTTTGAAGACAGAAGAAGGTGGCTATCAGTGGAGGCATGAGAGTGGCTTCTAGAAGCTGGCAACAGTGCTCAGTTAACAGCCAGCAATGAAACAGGGACCTCAGTCCTATAACCCCAAGGAACTGACTCTACTGACAACCTGAAAGAACCAAAGAATGGATTCTTCCTGGGAGCTTCCAGAGAGAGGGAGATATATTCACTTTTCTAGAGTCTCATTGTTCTACTACTCAAGGATTTGGGCCAAGTTGTTGAATTTTAAAGTTTTTGCCAAAATGCTGCCTTTACCTAAGAATAACATAATATCTTATCATAATTTCCTATCACTTTGAAATAGGCAAAATCATTTCTTTGTATGTTTTTAAACGATTTAAAATATGCAGAGTAAAAAAAAAAGGCCAGGCACACTGAGGAGAAGCCCATGACTTGCATGGTCCCAGTGTGGGAGGCAGAGTGTGTGGGGAGCAGCATGGGGGGATCTGGGGCAGGTGATGGGGTCTGGGTCATGGTGAATCCCGGAAGTCATATTTGGGGATTGAAACCTTTCCTGAAGAAATTCATTAAAGGACTCTCTGCAAGGGATGGATATGATCCTATCTGAGTTGAGAAGAATCATGCTGGAGGATGTAATGAGGTTAAAACTATTACTATAGTCTAGCCTCTCAACTCCCCAGGAAAACCAAAACACTGGTAGGTAAGGGGATAGAGGAACCATAGTAACAACATTCATAAATGTACATGTAATATTTTATCATAATCTTCACAATGATACCAATTTAATTAGCTGAGTAAACTGAAACTATGAAAAGTAATGGGACTCTCCCCACCCCCAGGTCAAGAGTGATAACACCACCCTTGTGAAACAAATTCATTCTCTTTCTGTATTCATGGGATAGGCCTTTGTGCCTCCGTCATCAGGCCATCATCAGCTCTGAGCTCCATTTATTAATATCAGTAAGGTGCTTTGGATACCAGAGTAGCAAATTTAGTCTTCCTGCTCCGGACAAGTGCTCTGATTGTGTTAACTAAAATTCATAAATATGAAAAGAAAAGATTGGATTTTATAAGTAAAAGGAAAAAAAAGTAATCATGTCTGATTTCCTGGAAATAATATAATGAGTCCCTATTTACTGAGCACTTAAGTTTTGGCAGGTTAAACAATACTCTTAACATTGAGAGAATGAAAGGACATTGCTATCCCATTTTACTGGAGGAGAACATAGGTCCAGAAAGTTCCATTGTGCCCAAGATTACTCAGGAAGTAAGGACAGAGTCAGGGTTTGAGTTTGGGAATTTGCATCTCAAAAGTTTCTAACCTCCAGGTCATATTGCCTAATTTCTAAGAAGGAGCAGGTAAAGGGGACATGAAAGAAAGTAAATGTCAAGGTAGCTTTTTGAGGATTTACATGAGGACTTATAACATAGAGGGAGGTCTTAAACATTTAGCATAAACTCAAATCTGTTGATCTCTTTAAAAACCTGAGCAAGTACATGATTCTAGAAAACTGTCTAACTTTCTAGATAAATGTTTCATAATTTGCATCAAGTTTTGAAAGAATTATGTTACTCTGGACATATAACAGCCATCACAATAAAAGAAGGATTCATCCCTGAGCCTTGTTCCCCTCCTGGATTTGGGGGCTTGGTGCTGGGACTGTGGTGTTATCTTGGGTAATAAAAATTGCTTCTGGCCCAAATCAAGATTGATCTGCTCTACCTCTGGGCACAAGTCTTCCATAGCAATGCTCCTGTGTTGTAGGGCTTGGATTCTTCCCTCTCCTATCTTTTCACCTTTTCATTCCTCCCTGAACTGAGGGATTCTTTGGTAAAATAGGGGGGGAAATCGAGGAATCTTTTAGCCAAGAAACAAACTAAAGTTATGCTAAAGAATACAGTCAATATTTGTAAAGGGTGTTACCATTCTATGCTTCACGACAAAATACCTGAAAGATTTAAGCTTCTGGATAATAGACTCATGTAAACACCATGAAGCAGGAAGGGATGGGGGGGAGGGACAGAGATAAAGGACCCCCATGGGGCCAACTGCAATGGATGGTCAAGGGACCGAATGGTGACCTGAGTGGAAGTATAGTATTATTTGCCCCAAATTCTAAACTGTATTTTGTGAGTACCATGGAGGTAACACAGTTTTCTTTCTGGCATAGACTACACCTTACAATACTGCCGAAGAATAACAAATATTTAAGATTCCAGTAATGGATGAGTTCGTTCTCAAGAACTGCTTTGTTGATTCAATGGCACACTAAGTTCAAAACTATGGAAAGTTTCTCTCTACCATTAAAAACTCTGGTTAAAGACAATTCTAGACCTTGTTAAGGTAAAAGAGAGGGTTGTGTTTTTCCCCTTGTTCTGATTACTTCAAAAGGCCACCAACATTACAGACAGCCCTTAAACTTGATCTATTAACTTTCCCAGGGAGCCTAATGGCCCAGTAAACAGTGTCTCAGACAGCCTGCTTTCTTCTGTGAGTACTGTATGGCTTGTCAAAAGGGACCCTTGGGGCTGGGGAATCACACTGAGAAGAAAGCAATATAGGCTGCCAACAGGACACTTTTGAAAAGGCAACACGGAAAATATCAGGTGCTGAATTTTATTTGTGTATCAATCATTTCAAAAACAGGTTCTATTATTCCTGTCCACTCACCTACTTCTTCTTTCATGGTGCCATTTGTTTTGACCATATATTCAGTTTTCCCCCACTCTGTGGGGAGGCATTTTAATTATTTCACCTTACTGCACCCCCAATTTACCAGAGACGGGTTCAAGACGTGAGAGATAAAATTATACTCATTTTGTGCTATTAACATTGATACTAGGATGTCTACATCAGGAAAGGTTACAAAGAATGAAAGTTCTCCTGCAATACATTTGCAAAATCTCCTTTGCTCCTCTGGTCTGGAGATGTGTTCACCAGTTGCTTATTGCCTTTTTTCACAAGTCTAACTTAGATCTTCAGTTTTAAAAATAAAAAAGAGTCTGAGAGATCACATGATATGTCAAATGTGGTTCATCTCCAGGGCTAACTCATTAATTGGGCCTTATCATCTGAAATATTGTGTTACGTAGGATTCTAAAGCTCAGTCTATATTCAGCAGCAAAATAGATTTGATTAAAGCCTACTATCTCTGCTATGGGTGCTTAAATGAGGTAGAGCTATACTGATGCAGACCGCAGTCATCCAGGACTTAATAACAGAACCAGAGATAGAATTTAAGTACAGACCTGAGTTCTCCACACCAATCAAAATGGCACATAGATAGGATGAATCTGTAATTTTTTTTTATTAATTCTAGTTTTCCATCATTGCTGATTTCAATTTCTCCACCATTAGATAGTTCTTCTTTTGGTTTATAACTCTTATTAAAATATTCTGAGAAGGAGATCCTTTGACACCTCCTTTATACCCTTAGGAGACATCATTTGCTATGACAACATAAAAAAGACTGAGAGCAAAGCTTTCTTTGTCTGAGAAAGAAGCTATACATCGGGAACTTGATTCTACCTCCAACAGTATGTAGGGGGGAGGTAGGGGAAATTTATGGCTTGGGAAGGAAGGAATGTGGGGCTATGTTATTATTTGCAGGCTTGATCCACCTTGAACACTCCCAGAATGCTTCAGCAGCCTGGCTTCATACTTTTGTTCTGCCTGTAGAACTTTTCTACTAAGTATTTTCATGGCTCACTCCTTTACTTCTTTTACATCTCCATGTTTAAGTATCACCTTATCAGACTGATCCCCTCTCATCCTATTTAGTAAAAGCACATCCCCTCCTGCCCCTCTGTCTTTTTATTCTAACATGGTTTATTCACAGCATGCATCCTATTACAAATTGATTATGGTTTTATTTCTACAGCACACCATTTGACACAGAATTTCACCTTTGTGATCAAAAATGCACTTGGTTTCTCTCCCATTGCTAGACTCTAAGTTCTATCATGAGCATAGTCTGTTTTGTTTCTGGCTTATTTCTGAGCCCAAAGAATAGTCCTGGCATGTAGTAGGCCTGCAAATAAAAATGGGTTGACTCAATTTGAAGTGATATTAGCATTTCAATCAATCTAGCTTTTAACTTCTGACACTGTTGTTGTCCAAATATAGCCAATGGGCCACATTTAGCCCAAAAACTGTGTAAATAAAATTTTTTTGGAATGCACTCATTTCTTATTTACTTACATATTGTCTGTAGCTGTTTTCACATTGCAAGGTCAGAGCTGAGGAGCTGCAACAGAGACTGCATGGCCTGTTTAGCCTAAAATGTCTCCCTTTTAACCCTATATAAAGAAGGTTTCCTGATCCCCAGCTAAAGGGTATGAGCAGGGATGAACGTAATCAATGGCAGCCATAGCTATCTTTCTGTAACTGACCAAGAGGATCTGCCAGAGTTGAACAGATAGTGGATGGCTCAGAGTCACTTCTCAACACCTTTAGCAGGCCTCAAGTGAAAACTTCTGAGCAAATTCTGAATTCATTCCACAAATTTTTCTTGTGTAGCTACAATGTGCCAACCTCTTCCAAGGCCCTGTAATACATCACTGAAGAAACACAGAAGTCTTTACCCCTTGAAAATGTACGTTCCAGCAGCAGAGATACACAGTAACCAATGAAAACACTAAATAAGTGAAGGACATGGTACCCAAGAAATAAGGGCTATCGATGGAGAAGGGGTCGGGGGGAAGGAGAAGGTATATAAATTTAGGTAACATGTAGAACATGCTGAGACGACAACATTTAAGCCAACACTCAAAAAGGGAAATTACCCAGCTACAGGAATCACTTCTGGAAGAATATTAAAGGCAAACAGAACAGCCAGTACAAAAAGCCCAGGGCAGAAGTAAGCCTGCGGTTTTGAGGGACAGCCAGGAAGCCCCTGAGAATGAAAAGAAGGAGAGGAATAGATTGGGTGTCCACAGTGAGAACATTCTGTTTTCATCAAAAACTCTAACTGGGAGGGAAATACGATTTAACAGACTATGGACAAACTCCCTTGGGGCATTTCATTTTGTCAAACAAGATACTGCAGAATAATTGTTAAGTTATATTTTTATTGGCTCAAATTAATTAGCTTTCCCCACATTCTTAAATGCCAGCCTTTGCCCCATTTGTTTGGAGTCTCCAAGCTGAATATCTCTTGACCTTTTGATTTCCTATGCCTCTGGAAATCAAGGAATCCTTGAATTCCTTCTAGAGAGTTCCTGCCCAAGAAGGAAACATCCACCCTGAAGAGTAGAGTGGTCTCCACGGTCAGACTGCTGGACTCTGACTCCACAGACCTCCTCCAAGTCACAGAGCCTTTCTCCCCGAGCCCCCCTTTTCCCGTCAGCGAAATAGATACAATGACAGTGCCTATCTCACAGGGTGAGCCCTGAAGAACATAACATGAGCTAGCACTCAGCCAAACCCCGTATGCATTTATGCCTGTGTTAGCCGTTATTACTCTTTATAATTTTTTAATGTTTCTTTGCTCTTGAGAGAGACAGACACAAGTGGAAGAGGGGCAGAGGGAGAAGGAGACACGGAATTAGAAGCAGGCTCCAGGCTCTGAGCGGTCACAGCACAGAGCCCAAAGCGGGGTTCAAACTCACAAGCCCAGCCATAAGATCATGACCTAGCTGAAGTCAGATGCTCAGCCGACTGAGCCACCCAGGCACCCCTCCGTGTTAGCAGTTATTATGATGTACCCTACCTGTTCTTGCCTCCAACCCCTCCAGTGCTGATGAGAATTCCTTCTCTCCTGAGGCAGCTTTAGATTCTTTGGGCAGGTTTTCCTGTTACGATATTGAGCCCAAATCCACCTGCCTGCAAGTTGTAGTACTAGCCCTACTTCTATCCCTTAAGGTCAAATAGATCCCATCCATCTTCCACCTGAAAGCCCTTCAGTGATTAAAGGTAATCACTACGTCCCTCTCAAGTCTGTCTGTTCCTTCAGCCAAGCCTCATTTCCCTCAGTGGTTTTCCTTTCCCCTCACCACACTAGCTTGCGCATTTGACCTTGCTCCATTTGCCTTAAATCTATCTTAAATTACATTTACACTTCTTCCCAACCACTCTCTCCTTACATGCCCTTCGATTTACTTAATTCTATTGTTATTGTGGCATGTCCAGGTTTATAACATATGCAATGTCTCCTCTAACCCTAATGCCTACGGCTGGTTAGCTTCAATTCCTTTCTTTACTATAAACACCTGAGCTCTGGTTTGACCAGCATGAAGGGCGGGGCTGGGAATTGCGCTTCTTCTGTCCTGATCTTAAACCACATTAATAGCCCAGTTTTTGCTGTCCTCCTAACTCATGTTGAACTGAAGGTCAACCAACACATCTCCCACAGCTCACTTCACACATACTGCTTCTGGGCCACCTGGGCCTGCCTTGGCATTTGCAGAGTAAGCTCGCCTCTTGACCCTAAAATAGGACCTTACTATCGCTTTCCCTGCTAAAACCGACTACATTAGCTTTCATTAGTCTTTGCTCAGCTTATTGTGATCTGTTGGTATTGCTGCTACCTGTGAACATTTCAATAGGATGGTTTCTAAATCCTCATTTAAGTTATCTATTAAAATACTGAGCATCGCAGGACTAAAGACAGAGCCTGGCGATATGCCCCTAGATAGCTCCCATAGGGCGAGATAATTCTGATTGTAACTCACACAGAATACATACTATAGTCTTGACTGCCCTCTGACCGTGAGGGTTTTGTGAGGAATTTTTCCAATTCCTTGGTACACTCTAGATGCACAACATCTATAGCATTTTGTGATTTATTAATCAGGTGTTCTGATATAAATGGAAAATGACAAAACGCTGATTAGACTTGTTTACCAAACACCCATTAAAAAGAAACCCAGGTGATGTCTGTCTCTTGCTTAAAACCATTCAATGCACTCTCTGACAGAAACGGTAATAACTATTGAATATTCTATGTGTTCCTCTACATTTTGGAGATCTCTTGTCATTAGGGAGGGACTGGTAACCTGTTCTGGGAAGGAAATATGAAAGGAAGTGACATGTGTCACTCTCTGGCTGAACAGTGACAATTCCACAGATGCAATTCCACAGGTGCTTTCTGCCCCTGCTGAAGCGCTTGCTCAGGATGATGGTGTTCCAGATGGTATAGCTACGAGATAGCAAAGCCTGCACTGCCTGGGTCCCTGAATAACTGCATAGAGCCCCCTGTTTGCACACATGGATCATGCATATAGTGTGGGTAAGAGATAAAATATGTTCCTATGTTAAATCACAAAGATTTGGAGAGTCATTTGTTATTGCAACATAACCTCATCCATTCTGACTCCTTCCTTTCTCCTGCTCTGAGAGCAAAGCTCAGACTCCTGCAGTGCACTGATGGGACCTGTGTGTTTAGACATCTGGTTCACCAGCCCTTGGTGTCACTTCCACGTCGCTTCTCTAGCTGCACTGACCTGATCACTGGTCCGGGCGTGTGTCACACTCTTCGTAGACTTGAGGCCTTCATGCATATTCGGCCCTGAGGATCCACATTTCCTCCACCTCAAATGCTCTTCTCTCCCTTCTCTACTTATTTTGACCACTTTTCCCTTCAGATCCTTACTTAAGTACCACGACCTCAGGGAACATTCCCTGAATCTCACAAACTCTGTTAGAACCCCCATTATACGCTTTCACAGCATCCTGTTCTCTTTCACAGCACTTTGCATTCTTGCAGTTATTCAATGTGCAACATTTTACTTTAATATCCATTTTCTTTGCTAGAATATAAGCTCCTTGAAGCAGGGGCTTTATTTAATTCTCCAGTGTCACCTCAGCACCTCCTACAGTACATGGTCAAAGCCCTCCAATTTTTGACCACTACTGGATATTCCCCATCAAGTTGAAAAAAGACAAACCCGAAAAATTTTACTCATGTTCTTAAATTCCTTCCAGTTCAGTTATGTGATTTCTTTTGATCTCAGAAAACCAAGACACTTAATATTATGCTTGAAATAGAATTAACTTCTTTAAATTTATTTATCGGGCTGCTACATGATGTGTCAAAGGCAGAAAATGGGTTAAAAGGGCAAAAAAGAAGAAACGTAGTACTCACCTGCACACCACCATCATGAGATAAGTGACAATTTAAGTAACATGTGAACTGTGGAGTACTGTGGCCCCTGAATGGGCAGTTCTGTTAGAGCCCAGGTGCCACCAAGAGAGGTGAATATTTAAAGCCAGTTGTGGTGCCAAGGGTAATCACCACCTTTCCTATGGCTGGGCACAAAGTTCCTATGACATATTTGCCTTTTATCTGCAGCTGTGAGTGGATCACTCTCAGCTCAAGCCTATCACCTATGAAAAACAAGAGCCACTCCCATAGTGCCCAGTGTGGTGACGGCACATAAAGGCTTGTAACACACTGTGACTAAATTATTGGTTGTGCTCTACAGAGTTGATAAAATCAGGTTTTCTTTGTTTTTTATTTTTTTAATTTTTATTTATAATTTTTAAAAAATTATTTATTTTTGAGAGAGAGGGAGCATGAGCAGAGGAGAGGCAGAGAGAGAGGGAGACACAGAATTTAAAGCAGGCCCCAGGCTCTGAGCTGTCAGCACAGAGCCCCACATGGGGCTCAAACCCACAAACCGTGGGATCAAGACCTGAGCCAAAGTCGGACAGTCAACCACTGAGCCACCCAGGTGCCCCAGTTGTTTGTGTTTTTAGAGAGAGTGCAAATGGAGGAGAGGGCAGAGGGAGAGAAACAGAGAATCCCAAGCAGGCTCCACACTGTCAGCATGAAGTTCATCCTGGGGCTCCATCCCACAACCTGTGAGGTCAAGACCTGAGCCAAAAACAACAGCTGAATGCTCAACCACCTGAGCCACCCAGGTGCCCCTAAAACCAAAAACCAGTTTTTTCATCATTTGGTGCAGCTGTTACCCGGATTTGAAATCTCTCACTCGAATCTAACTTAAGCATCTCACATTAACTCCAACATAAGCAGGAAAGTTTCAAGGCCAAACGTGACCTTTGTGTATGATATTAAACTCAGCCAAGCATCTGAACATGGATGTCTGCCTCTGTCAGGAATGGGGGTCATATTTGTTTGGGTTTCTGTGCCACACACTGGAAAGCTCATGATATTAGGTGTAATGCAGTTTTACATTTATTTCTAGCATCTGGGGACCATATATATATATATATATATATATATATATACACACACACACACACACACAGATATGTGTGTATATATATGACATAAATATAACATATTTTTAACTTTGTATTTTATATTTAATTTCTAAATTTTAAATATATATTAATTTTAATATATATATATACACACACACATATATTTTAACATACTTCCAAGCATTTTTTTAATTTTAAGAGCTGGGAAAAATCCTAAGCACTAACACTTCTAAAATGAAAAAAAAAATAACCACCTAATTTGTATCTATATTACATTATAACCAAATGTTCTATAAAAAAAATATTTGTGGGTACTTGGGTGGCTCTGTTGGTTAAGCATCTTACTTTGGCTCAGGTCATGATCTCACGGTCCGTGTGTTCAAGCCCCGCGTCTGTCTCTGTGCTGACGCCTCAGAGCCTAGAGCCTGTTTCAGATTCTGTGTCTTCCTTTCGCTCTGTCCCTACCCCCATTTGCACTGTGTCTGTCTCTGTCTCAAAAATAAATAAACATTAAAAAAAAGAACCAACTATCTGTTGCCACTCATGTGTTTCCACCTAACCTGTTGAGCACATTGCAGTCAAAACCATGAATGTTTCAAAGACCTGGAGACCGAGGCCAGCAGCTGAGGACTCCTGGGGAGAATGAACTGGGAAGTCAAACCTGGGAAGCAGGCATTCTTATCTTTTCTCCAACCACAGTCCCTTCACCTAATTTAGTAGGGAATAAGGGCTTCTATTGTTACACATTTCACCCACTTATTCCTCAGCATTTATCAATTGCCTACTATGTACCTAACATTTTCTGGCCCAAAAGAAAGATACGGTAGGTAAGGTTCTAACAGTAGTCCACAGGGACCCTCATCCCTGTGGAATTCCCATCCCACCACCACTGAATGGGGCACTGGGAATATGATGAGGTGAAACTCCAAGAACCAGATTCTGCCCGAACGTGAGTAAGCTTTGAAGAGGATGCTTTCCAGGGCTTCCAGATAAGAGCATGAACTAGCCAACACCTTAATTTTGGTCTTCTGAGACCCTAAGTAGAGATCTCAGTCTAGCTCATCGGGACTTTTCACCTACACAGCTGTGAGATTATAAATGGGAGGTATTTTAAGCCACTAAATTGCGGTCATTTGTTATGCACTACTGGCAAATGGATACAGGGGAAATTTCAAAGGCACCTGAGGGATTCAGTTGGTTAACTGTCTGACTGCTGGTTTCGGCTCAGGTTGTGATCTCATGGTTCGTGGGTTTGAGCCCCACATCAGGCTCTGTGCTGACAGTGCGGAGCCTGCTTGGGATTCCTTCTATCCCTCTCTTTTTGCCCCTTCCCCGCTTGCTCTCTCAAAATAAATAAATGAACATTTTAAAAAATAAAATGAAAAGTTTATTTAAAAAAAAGAAACTTGAAGGGCATCTAGGTGGCTCAGCCAGTTGAGCGCCTGACTTTGGCTCAGGTCATGATCTCACAGTTTGTGGGTTTGAGCCCCACAAAAGGCTCTGCCCACTTCAGCTCCTCTGTCTGTCTCTCTCTCTCTCTTTGCCCCTCCCCCCCTCAAAAATAAACATTTTTCAAGAAATTAGAAATTTGATCCAAATATCAGAAGTTTACTCTCCACTTGGGAAAATAGGGTGTGCATTCCCTGCATGTCTACTCCACTCCCGGCTAAATAAAAACACCAAGTGCAGTTTTACTTTTTGAAGTGGAGTCAATGGCAACATTGCATCCACTCTGCTCTAGTTTTAACAAGTTCCTACCATGTACCCTACACTATGCTGGGCCCTCAGGTCCACAAAGAGGGTCAGTGTCTGTCCTCAAGGGCTCTCAACTGAGAACATGAATACGACCACAGGACAGTTGCAGAGCCCTGTGCTGTGAGAAACCACAGGGAAGGCTGGGATACAGAGGGCTGGCTTTTACCCAGCATGGGCTCTTAAGAACAGCTTCTTGAAGGAGGTGATAACAAAAATTAATCTGGAATTTCAAAAGGCATATGAGGTCAACATGTCTTACAATATTTTCAGACAATTTCACCCGCTGATTGCACTTTAAATTTTGTATTGTTCAATGGACATAGTGATGCATTTAACTGCCTTTTTAAAAACTGTGAGGACAATTATGCAAAAAAAAAAAGTCTGTATACTGCTTCTATTAGGTAGTACCCACCACTGCCTCTGAACTCATTTTACCCAATTCCTTAGAAAGCCAAATGTCAGCAGCTAAGGAACCTCGCAAGTACTTGTTGCTGATGAAAATTAAAATGCACTTTCCTCCTTTCCTCTTAAATACATTTGGAGTGGATTTGAAAAAAATAGACTCTTAAAGAGAGAGGACGTGATTACATTTCCACGTGTAATGTGTAGTGAGGTGATGAAGATCACAGAGAAACTCCGCATCAGCACCCTTTACAATAATTTTTAAGGGGGTCAGGAGAAACAATGGAGTTTCCCTGTCTGTATAAAGAGAGGTTCAATTCTCATTTGAAACCTTTGATCTTTAGAAGAAAGTGATACAGTTATATTTGCTCTCTAATTTTCTCTATTTTAAATTCAATTCCATATTTCTCTTTCTTGTGAATTGCAAATTTCCCTTCAATTTCATGAGACTTCTAGAATTGTCGCACAAGTTCAAGAACATGAAATGGAATTATACAGAGAGCATGTATATGCAAAATGTATGTGGACACACACAGGGACATACATGCCTCCTCCTTTGTGGTGATTGATTTATGTCCAGGTTAATTTAGAAGTGAACAAACAGCAATCTGGAATTTTGACAGATGATGTTTCTTCTGTTTCTCCAGATTTCTTATGTTTAAGATCGAAGAATAATGACTATTGATCTTTGGTCTACATCATAAAAAGAAATGCACTTTATCCATTGGTTCATGATTAACAGTCCTCACATAATAATAGCCAGTATAACTCAAAGTGCAAATTGATATTAAAAGGGCAGGAACAAAAGATCATAAAATATAATTACAGTAGAAATGAATGAAAGCACATCTACTGGGTGAGAGGCAAAGAGAAAGAAGAGAGAAAGGAAGTATCTATTACGTGTGAGGCTTTATGATAAATGCCAACAAGGAAAGCTTTATTGGAGACCTGGGAGAGCTTTAATAGCTAAAAAAAAAATGAATTCAAAGCGTTAAGCTCCTTGTATGCTACTCAGCCACCCTTTAGAGGCCAATTCAGCTGGTTGGGGACCAGGGACAAAGCAGTCAAATGACTCAGCGAGCGTGCACGCACGCGCGCACACACATACACACACACACACACACAAATTACCCCAATCTGCATCTCTATTTGAAATTCTCACCATTAGCAATGCTCTTTCAGTAGTCATTTTGATGTCATTTACTTTTAAACCTGGTTAAAAATTAAGGCATCAAGTTTCTTGAGGAATACACAAGTTAACTAGGGGATGCGTTCATTTAATTTGCTTTCAGCACTTTGAGACAACTAGCAGAGAACACAGTGCCAAGGAAATGAGACATGAAATAAGTCCCTTTTGTTGGAAGCCAAAAAGCAGAATGGGTTAGACCAGTTGTATGATACGTAGCAGTGGGAGAGCCGGGGCATGGCAGTTCTACGCCCTGAGACGCTGACAGCCAGAGAGTGGGCCAGGGATGAGGAAAGGCAGCAGTAGTAATTTGCTGCAGTAGCACTATTTGCTAGGCATTCTTTTCAGTACTTCAAATGTATCAACTCATTTAGTCCCCCAAACAAATGTATGCAGTGTGAACTCTTAATCTTCATTTTCCCTATGAACACACCCACCATCACCTCAAAAAGTGGTGTTACTGGTGCCAAGGAGTGCCTCTGGCTCAGGGAAGCTGGCAGAGGAGCTGTGGTCCAGGTCTTGCCTCAGGCCAAATACAAACACAAGCAACAAAAGTATGCAAACTCCACGGCATTTGGCACCCGACCCTAACCTTCAGAGTATAAGGATATGTCTGCCGCATCACATTTGCCTTCGGAATACTGGGCAGAATTTCTCTTGTGGCTAAACTTCACAACATGGCGGAGGGAATTCTGGGAAGAAGAGATCTGGATTGGCCAAACTGACACCGTACAATGCCCATGCACCAGGATCACATACCTTATTTTCTCAATATTGGCTAGTTCCTTCGTATTTTAAAATAATGGCTCTAGCTCTAAAACAACATTCTGACTCATTTGGACCCACTTCATGATGGGCACCAATAAATTTAGACTTATACATTTCCTCATCTGTACCTCCAGAGTCAAAGAGCATGCTTCTTACTAGCTTTGCTACAATAACTGCCACCGCGGTGCCATGTTCTTCTGTGCTAGGCATTTATGCTTCTAACACACCAGGTTTACTGACCACTCCTCTGTTCACTCCATGGATTCCCATTATAAGATGACTAATTCCAAACTCCCTAGGCTGTCCTTCCCCTCGACTCCTAACTTGTTCATGCAGATTTACTAGCTTTGTGTCTCCCCATCATTCTGCTCTACTTTTAATGTTACTCTTCCAAATCATACCCGCAGTTGCCAGTAGGTGTGTCACCCATTGGACAATAAGCTATTGATGGGTAGGGACTCATCCAGTAAATGGTGGAATGTACAAATAAATAAAGAACAAAAATTGTATATGTCTCTTTTTTCATTCACTTTCATGGACTGACACAGTTGTCTTACAAATTTATATTGATAGGCTTCTACGGGCCAAGTACTGTATCTACCATATATAAAAGGAACAAAATAGCCATGATCCCAACCCTTATGGAGCTAACATTCTAGTCAGGAGTCAGATATTAAATAAAAGGACATGTGAATCAATGTACAATCGGTCGTTGTGATTAGGGGCTGGGAGTAAAAATAAAATAATTGCTACTCTTATTAAATGAATATATTTTCAAAATGACTGATTGGGTCAAGAAACTTAATTTGTGCACAAAAGAAAGCAACGTGAATTAGCCCAATGGAGAATAGATAAATAAATGAGGCCTTGTCAGCACAATGCATGAAATAATTGAAGGAACCAATTCAAGTCATCATTTATCAGTTGTACAGCATCCTGCCAGGCACTGAGTGAGTGCCCTTCCCCCTCAACTGCCAGTAAGCTTCAAGAAAACCAAGCATTGACTCTATGGCTATGTGGTCTGCCTGGAGAATGTTGCCCTTAGAGAGTGTTTATCTTTAGAGAGAAAATCAACTCCCACAGTCAGGACCAAGTTGTAAGACTTTAGGAGAGTTCTTATGAGATTAAAGACTCTCAGTAAGTACATAAGATATCAAACTCTTCAGACAACAATTTGATAAAACAACAGTTAAGTTTAGGGCATTGAATTTTAATAATGGGATGTTAATCATTTATTTTGTATCCAGCACAAAAAATTCCCAGATGCCAACTCCAGTGCCAAAAATGGACATGTGGAGAACAGCAGGTATGAAATGATAAATCTTGTGATTTATAGGCCTTGCTTGCTGAAAGTCTCTAATGATTCATTTCATCACTGTGGAGCAATTTCCCCAACAAAATATGTCTTTCCCATCCCTTAATCCGAGCGACTCATTTGCTATTCACTTTGTTTGTCTTCCTGTATGGTCTTTGTCAAAGCTTCCCTCTTAAGAATTTCCTCCTTATAAACACTGCACCTTTGATCACCGCCAAAACACGTGAAAGATTATGAGAGGTAAGAACAAAGAGGAGCTTTTTAAGACCTTCCCAACCATCTGATCTCTTTGTTGATTACACCTGTTTGGGAATTTTTTCATGTCATATTTTTATTCCAGGCTGTCATAGGTTAGACAAGGTATTAAAAATGCATGTGAACATTCTCCAAACAGAAGTTTATATATATTATGTCATGTTTAGTAACATAAATGGATTTCAATTAATATAATGGAAAATACAGTTGATATTCAATGCCATCTATGTTTATTCAGCTATTCAGTTATTCTTTCATCAATACACTTATTTCATAGAGATATTGAGTACATTTTAGGTACCAGATATTAGCCATTTAGTGGTGAGTGAGATAGGTGTGGTTCCTGCTAATTTCATTCCTTACAGTTATGAAAGAACTGACACAACTTAATACAATACACTGTGTGCCTCTGTACTTGTGTGTGCTTGCATGCCCACATATACATGTTCACACACGCAGATGTGTGATACAGACACAATAAAATCACAAAAAATGTCTAATGTCATGCCTCTGAGGGTGTGACATTAGAAATATAATTTAAGTCATGAGAAGAAGCCAGCCCTGCAAAGATCCAGGAAAGGAAAAATTATTTTAGGTTAGAGGAGCAACAAGTACAAAGCTCTTGGGCAAGAGTGAGTTTGGCATGCCTGAAGACCCAAAGGAAATCCAAAATGGGGGAAGTAGAGACAAAGTTGCAAAATTTGGTACAAGGTGAAGGTGGAAACACGGGCAGGAGTGAGATCAAAGAGGATTTATTTGTATCAGGGTTTCTTCATTTCCGGTACTACAGGTCTCAAGACTCTGAAGATCCACGAAGCCATTAATATTTGCAGTAAAATTTTCTTCATTTATGCATATGTGCATTTTCAAAGTAGTCTGAGACTCAAGGAAGTCTAGGAATTGAGACCTGGTCTATGGAATATTGATAAAGTCTAAAAACTGGTCTAATGCAGTTTGAATAAAAAAAATACTGGGTAGATAAATCATATATTAACGATTAGCTTCTTTTAAAGCCTCATGATACCTTATATCATTGATTTAAAAACCTTGGTAATTCCGATCCTAAATGGTTCATCCAGCTGCTGTTTGAGGTTTTGTTAGTTTCAGGGAAGAAAATGGAAGTGTTTCATTAAATCATGCCAAGGTTCATAGAGTTAAACTTTTTAGAGAAGAAGGATAAAACTGGATTAGGAATTGTTTTATTCTTCTTGAACTCTACATTAAGTGAACACTGCCTGGGATGGCTATGATAATTTTTAGCCCTTGATAATAACTAAAAAATGTAAACCTTTCCATCGTCATTTTTCACCCGTGTTTGATAACTATTGTGTGAGAACAATGGAAGCAGATATATGATACTGTATTCAATATCCCAAAGAGATGATGAATGATAACACTTACAGTTTAAAAGAAAAATGGCCCAATTTCATGTGTCCTTTCTGGAAGTTCTATGGCTGTTTTGGGAAAACTTGCTAAAAATACTAAGACAGTAGAGACAAGAATGAAAAGAATAAAATATAGTCTCCATCCTTTCTTTTTATGTTAAGGATACTGTTTAACATACATCATTTTGACAAAGCTGACTTATTTATTAAATAAAACTCAGGATCATTAAATAGCTTTCCAGATGCTGAGAAAGTTCATTACATGAATCAAAACATTGAAAAATATCACTTTAAACGTGATAAATGTCTTTGTCTGCTTTGCCTCATAACTTTGACTGAAATGACCTGACACATGAATAAATATTTATATCAGCTTTTATACTAAAAAAGAAAAGCCTGCTGAAAATGTTGTGTTGCAATTACTCATGGGTATTTGCCTGATGATTATTTGTCTCTAGTAGAGAGCATATTCTAAAATAAACAGGATCTGGCATAGAACCATTATAGAATATATTTATACATTAGTCAATTCACAACCAGTTGAAAAGGACGAGTTCAGACAAGCCTCTGTTTGTCTGCATAGCTCTGAATGCTTGGTTTGATATTCCCACTCAGTGACTAGTTTTAGTTTTGCAAAGTTGCAATCACTGTGGTTGCAAGGAGACAGTGAAAGGTATCTTTCTCTATGGTGGCTGTTGGAAACTTATCCGAGATACTTCCTCCAGTTTGCAGTGGAGAGGAGTAGAATTTGTCATCCCCAAATATGCCTATTTGTCATAAAGATTATTTTAGTTTATTTTTAAGAAACTAAAGATTCAAGAAAAATCTCTTTACTTCTCTCTTAATTGCCTCTAATTTGCAACGGAAAGAGGGTCTATACCAAGAAGAGAGCTCTTGCCAGAAATACCTGTTTACCTAAGAAACTTATCTGCCTAACAGAGCAACCTATGTTTTCCAATCATCTTTTCCCACCTTCCTATGAAAGGCCTTTCTTCCCTTTTTATCCTGAGACTTTTCCCCTTTCCTTAGCTCAAGAAGTTATAGAAGCCTCAATTACCTGGCTGCCCTTTGGGTCTCATAAATATATGGGGCTCCTATACATACAAAATTTATTTTTTCTCCCGTTAATCTGTCATATCAATTTAATTATTAGACCAGTCAAACAACCTAGAAGAGAAGAAGGAAAAACTCCCCCCTTTTCGGTAGAATCAGAAGGAAGTCTGGAGTATTTAGGGAGATGGGGAAGGGCTACCTAGAAGGAAGAAAAAAGATGGTAAAAATTGTCATGTTAAGTGGGGACATATCACAAAAGGCCCTAAATATCAGAAGATGGTGTTACAGCTTTACCTGGGTGCAATGAAGAGCCACAAGAATTCTTAAATGGAGGAATAACTTAGTGAAATTGACTTTCCAGAATGATTTGTCTGACCAGAGTCTGCCAGATAGGCTTATACAAGAAAGTGCATTATCTTTTGCAGTGTAAATATGACCTCCAGAAACTACTCCCAGAAAGAGGTGGTTGTTCTTTCCTCCCCATTTGACTCTGGGTTGGCTATGTGACTTGCTTTGACCAACAGGACAGTGCAGAAGTGCTGCCACAGGAGACACCTGGAAGTTTCCTCTATGCTCTTACAGAGCCCAGCTGCCATACAGTAAGGAAGCGAGTGCCATCCTCCAGCACAGTAAAGGCTCTTGAGAAAGGTGTCATCTGACGAGCAGATGAGCAGATGACAGCATGGAGAAGAAATAAAGTATCCCAGACAACAGGCAATCCTAAGGCCCAAGACATGTGAGGGAAGCTTTCTTAGTGCCCCAACCCGCACATCCACTCCCAGCCCACTGGCCAACTGAATGCAGCCACACAAGAGATCTAGAAAACCAGCAGGTGCATCTCTCAGTCTACCAATAGAATCTCAAGAATTGACAAATCGTTGCTGTTTCAAGCCGCTAAGTTTAGAGGGGGTTTATTGCATAAAAAGAGAAAAACAGAGCAACATCTCACAAAGCATCTTTCTCATAATGAAACTCAGGAAAGATTCATTGAGTCAGGAGTATGGAAGCCAGTTACAATGATATTTCAGAAAAGTTAGCATGGGGTAATGATAAGGTGGCCTAAGTAAAAGACTGGGGCTTAGTTAATGCTCACATTCCCTCCTCTCATCAGGAAAGGAGTGGGCTGTAAACATACAGATTAAAATGTTGAGTTTAGAAGTCACACAAAACTGGGCTCCTCCCCTGGTTCAGCATTTAAACATTTCTTTCCCTAAGACTAGGTCTTCTCCCCTAAAACACAGAGCTAATAATAGCCCCCAAAGAAGGAACTCATTATGAAAATTAGCTGGGGGAGGATATGAAGTTACTCAGCACAGTGATTTGCATACACTAAGTTCAGGGTCAAGAGCCAAGGTACTATTTGGAAATAGGACCAGACTTTCCTTCTTTTCCAATACTTCCTCTTTACCCTCCTAGAGAGTTCTGTCTTCAGTATCTCCTGGAGGGATGTCGAAGAATAAAGAGAGAATAGAAAACAATAATTTTTGATTGTGGGGTTTCAAAAGCTTAGAGAATTTGTGTTTCAAAAAGCTCTGCCCTGAGGCCAGTCTCTGGAAGAGACAGTGTCAGCAGCTTTTCCCTTGCTTCCTCGCACCCCATGATCCAAATTCTGATGTAAAATCCCTAAGATAGAATCTGTCCTCTGTCCTTACCAGGTTCCTCCTCCCCAGCCTGTCACCTGGCAATCCAAATTTCAAAATCAGGGTAACTATGGAAAACCCTGGGTGAATCTAAGATGTCTTACTTTAGGAGACTTGTGTCCCCTTTACTATTTTAAGAGAAAGCAGTAATACCTCAAGGTTCCTCTGGGTCCAAAAGCTGAGCTTCCATAAGGAAAAGTTGAAAAATATTTTGAATGGGTAAAAAAAGACTTCTAGATATCCCGTCTAGCCTATCTTCCTGGGCTATTTCTCCCTTATATTATCTTTGAGCTACTTTACAGCTCTGTAAGTTATGGAATATTGATAGTGATGCAAATAATTCTTTTTCATAGAAATGCAAGCTGTATCCAGTTAAAGAAGTTGGCTATTGTCCCATGGATACTGAGTAATTTGGTAAATATTTGTAAATTAATTTTAGCATTCCTGATAACCCATTAAGTGTGGTTTTATGGTTTTGGATTTTCCATGAAACTGGTTATGTGTTTATTTCAAATTTCAATGAGAGGCACAGCTAGACCGCTGCATTAGTTTGACAGGACGACCATAATGAAGCATCACAGACTGGGTGTCACACCAGAGAAATGTGTTTTCTCATGATCTGGAAGCTTGAAGTGTAAGATCAAGGTGTTGGCAGGTTGCTTTCTCCTGAAGCCTCTCCTTTGCCTTGCAGATGGCCCCTCCTCTTATTCTTCACCCACCTTCCCCTTGTGCCTGTCTGTGTCCTAATCTCCTATAATGACACCCAATGTACTGGTACTGGGTTAGGGCCCAGTCATGTAACATCATTTTACCTTAATTCTCTCTTCAAAAGGCATATCTCCAAAATAGTCCCATTCTGAGGTACATGGGGGTAGGACTTCAACATATGAATTAGTGGTGAGTGGGGACACAATTCTGTCCATAACCATGTATTTTTAAAAGTCAAAGTATTCTTTAATACTTCTCAGGTGATAATATTCCCAATGGACCTATCAAGGCATATTTAAAATATCCAAAGTAGGCCAACATTATGATGAAAGATTATGGGCTCCCTTTTAACCACATGTACCAGTATTCTTATTTTCTATCATTCCTGAGTACTTTGCAATAAGTGTTTTCTCTTTATTATAGACATACTTCTACAGCTCTATCTTCACATTCCATCACATAATTAAGGTACCACCAAAGTTATGGCTCTGTTCACTGGGCCTCACCTGGAGCTTCTATGTGTATATGCATTTTCAAGAATGTGCAGAATTAAGCATATTGTGCTGAACAAAATTTTCGAGATAAGGTAAGCTGAGGATATCAGAGTGCAATGAAAGTAATAAAAGCCTAGACTTCCAGAAACCCAATATCCAACTCTACCTGGAGAAAAAGTCACACTGACTTTCATGATCTAGTTTTCCCAGCATTGCACTATGGATGAAAGGAAGTCACAGGCAACACCAAGAGCAACCCTAAAGGATAAGAAAAGTGAAAACCCAAAGCACCAACAAATTCTTCTAAGTTTAATTGGTAAATTCTTTTGGCATATTCCAATGAGTCTGATTTTAGAGTCTGAGAAATTTCTGGCAGTGTGGCAAACAGATTTGGGAAATCTGGTGTGAAATGACAGCTCTGATCCACATGGCCAAGTGAACACAGATGGCTTTCATTCATTGTTTTGCCTTTCATATTTACTGCCTGATGCCTTACCTGCTCCTAAGAATATGAGATTTTAGGAGATAGAGACCTGGCTTCTTGCTCGTGGCTATATCCTTGGAACAAGGAAAAAAGGTGGGAGCATGGTAGGTGTTCAGTACATATTGTTGAGTGAAATGAATGAAAATCACTGAACTTCTTGGATCTCACTTTCCTTGTAATTTAAACATGGAGTGGGTAATAAAATTCACTGCACAGTGTTGTTTTAAGGAATACATATGCATGAAGTTCCGAGATATACCAGGCCCTAGCAGAAGTTTTGTGCCAGAATATTCCCAGCTTCTCTGCAAACTGACTTTCAGACTGACCACTAGTCTGTAAAACATGCACATATGTGTGGTTCCCAGGTTAAGCTCTAGCTCAGGCCCCACTATGGCTACATGTCATGTACAGTTAGTCCATATTCCCCTTCCCAGTGAGGAGCCAGACAAAATTACCTAAAAGTGTCCCTTATTCAAAAGTACTTTTCCCTAGTACTTCTCATGGTATTAACCTTTAATTTCCACTCAATAAATGTGTCTTGAATGACTTTGACTCACAATTCTGATACACCCCCTTCCTTCATCCTCAACATTTCAGAAACTTTTCTTTTCATGGATTTATGCCATGGTCAAAGATATTAATTCCATTTTGAACATGGTTGAGGGATAATTCTAAATTTTGAAAAAAAAGAAAAAAGCTTAATGGCCACATGGAACATTTAGATGTGCATCAATTCACCAAAAACCTAACAGCTCTAAGAAAATTCTCCTAAGTCAGACCTCAGGTTGACCTCTAGAAAGTGACAGCATTTACCCTGATAGCTGCTGGCAGATCCACGTTAGCATCAGCACGTGGAGGGATGGCCAAAGACTTCCTTCTCACTTACCTGAAGTGTTCAGAGAGCTTTCACCAAACAATTTTAGCTGCAGGAGAATTCTGCAGAGAGACACAACAATGACCAGAAAATGGAAAATCTCCCAGAGCAGTAAATAACCCTTTGGGGGTACAAACCTCTTCCTTTCTCATATTACTGTCTTCATGGTAGAAGAACTCAGAGTCTAGCAGCACTGGTGCAAAGTATCAATTAAGACTCTGCATTTGGGTCATTTTTGTGATTCTTATTGCTGCTTCTTTTCCTCCTTCTCTGACATACATACCAAATAGGGAACTGGGATATATTCAGAATAGCACTCAAACTGGAAATTTAAAGGAAAAAAAGAGAAAGACAGAGACAGACAGAGACAAAATCTGAAAATCTCCACCCACTCCCCCAACCTGAAACACCTTCACACAATTCAAGGTCCTTTTTGTTTTAATTAACTATTTTTTCTGCCTCAGAATCACCCTCAGGAGGAACTTAAAAACCTCAAACTTCAGAACGTGCAGATTCCCCTCAAACCCCTTATGTCATTTTTTCATTTGGCACCAAACATGATCACACTCCCTAAAATGTTGTGGGCATTTTTTAAAGTAAAAAAAAAAAAAAATCCCTAAAAAGGGCAGCTACTGCACACACATACACAGCTTTTGTCTCTTTAAAAGCATTAGAGGAATGCCTAGATGGCTCAGTCAGTAAAGTGGCCAACTTCAGGTCAGGTCATCACGGTTTGTGGGTTCGAGCCCCACGTCGGGTTCTATGCTGACAGCTCAGAGCCTGGAGCCTGTTTCAGATTCTGTGTCTCCCTCTCTCTGCCCCTTACCCACTCATGCCCTGTCTCTCTCTGTCTCAAAAATAAACTATAAAAATTTTTTTAAAGCATTAGAAATTGAACCAACTGACAAAAGGGACTACTAGTACCTTAACTACTCCCTGGGAACAGGCTGAGGGTCTTTGGAAATTGCATTAACTCCTTCCGGTGATGCTTAGACACTGATCTTCATGCTGCTGTATTAGCTTGATTGGATGTCAGTACTTGTGGGTAATGCTGAGATCTCAAAAGTTCACAAGGATATTTAAGATTTCTGTTTGTGTTCATCTCAGTGACATTTGAGATGCAACCCATTATTTTTCTTCTAAAATTATTTCTTTACGATAAGAGAAACTCTCTTTCTTCCAGGAGCCAAAAGGAAAGGTTTTTGCTTTGGGTTTGGAGGTCAGTTCTAGATAATGAAGTGAGAACACAGTAAGAATGTTTTGAAGTCATAGGAGGTATAAAACCGGGTCCTATCTTATGACAAGGTCAAGTTGTCAAGTAACCAGAGGAAGTCCAGATGGTGTTCAATCAAAACTACTCTTAGAGAATACTTGGGAAGATGCCACACTGGAGATCTCTATGGTGTGTGTGTGTGTGTGTGTGTGTGTGTATAGGGTGCCTATGATTTGTTTTATTCAGGTATGTTAAGGCATGGAGACACAGAAATGACTGCCATGAATGATGTAGTTTGCTCAGTTTCCTAGAAACTATAAGCACAGCAAACCATGCAGGGCCACATGGGGTGGCACCAGGGTCATTCATAAGGTAGAGGGACAAGGGGAAGATGTGGTCAAGAGGGCTTATGATAGTTTCTTTTAGAAGGAATGGGTGAGGCAGAGTAAGCAGGCTTATTATTGGCTAGTTTGAATAATCTCAGTGGGCTCTGTGGCTTAAGCATTGTCCCTAGTTGTCTAAACCTAGTCATGGGGTGATCAAGACAGGCAGACAAAATTGCCCAGAGTAGGAGCCCAAGAAAGAAGGTGTTGGGGGTATGGGCTCTGGATTTGTTGATTTTTATATGAAAGATATGCTCCTTTACTCGCTCTAGAAATTAGCTAACCCTGGGAGGTTCTGTGCCTCCAGCATCAGCAAGGCCCCAAGATGTCATAGCATGAAAAATGCAAAATAACTACACACACACACACACACACACACACACACACACACACACACGTGTGCATACACATATATACTCTTGTGCTGTTGTCATGCCTATCAAACAACTTTCAAATTTTCCTTTCAGTGCATTTGTTATATTAGTCTTCCTATAATCTAGCACCTACTTCTGATGCCAGCTATATTTGAAGGTTCATCAAAGTTCTCTGCCCTTCCCTGGTCAAGGGGGGAGCTTTTGACCCAAGCTTTGGCCAACTTTCTCTGTCATAACTGAACTTTGCATGGAGTAATTAAATACAAGAAAACTACAGGTACAGATTCAAGAAAATGGTATCCCAACACACTAACACATTAGCTGGCAAATGATTTCCAGAGCTACTTTAGTTTTTGTCCTCTCTGAAATCCAGTTCTTAATTACTTCCTTAAACTGAGCTTCCCTATACGTTTTCATTAAATTCACTTTGAATAAAAGCTAGTCCGAGGGGATTTCTGTTGCTTATGGCCAAAGAAACTGCAGCGAAGCTGTCCACTGTAGGGGGAGAAAGTGCTGGTGATTTGGACTCTGTAATACTTCTTATCAATTTACAGTAATTCAACAAAGTTTTCTTCCAATAATGATTGTGCTTTCTATATCATATGAATCATGAAGTAATCACGTAAATACAGGGGGTTCAGTTTTCTGTGACAGTTATATTTTCTACTATGTGCTAATAAATCAGCATCCTGTTTTCTACCTCAGTCTTCTGCATTACAGTGAGCATGATGGCTGATGTTTCTCATGATAGGTGGTCACTGACAAGGACTAAACCCTGAAACCTCAAAATAGAAGGCCAGGGCCAGTCACCTACTTTTAGACATCATTGCTCACTGAAGTCCAATGCCAGCTACAAGCTCTTATCATCCTCTACTGATTTTTAGAGGTCTCAATGACACTTCAGGGACTGAGGTGGAAAGGTTAACACAAAATTACTTTCTGGAGCTTGTGGTCATAGCAACGGGAAGAGAGCTGCATCAGTGGCTTCTCTGGAAGCTGCCAGGACAATCTGCTTACTGTCTCTTGACATTAGAGCAGTTTAAGCCTCCTTAACCAGCCCCATCTTGCCTGCCAGCCTATGTGGATTTTTTTCTCATTGGTCTGTGACTAGGTATCTTCACTCTCTATTCACACAAGGGCCACATTGTCTGGCCAGATAATGGCTGAATTGGGTCTTGGGGCAGAGGGGTTTTGACAGCTTGAATCCATCCAAAAATAATGTCAAAGCAACTAAGGGCATTGAATGATACATTCAGTTGTGTTTTCCTCTGCTCTTTTATTACTCCCTAAAAAAGGGAATATCTTCTCACACAAAAGGTCATTGAAGGTGAGGGGATCATGCCTCTTAGAAAAGCAATAGGTGATTGTAAATTCAAGCTTAGGGATGGTCTTTCCCAAAACATAGTATTGTTGAAAAATTAATGCAAATACATTGGAAATGGATATTGTCAGAAGATCTCTTGTCTTGGGAAAGGGGAGAATAATATGGTATATTTTGTCCTTAATCCCCAAGATAGTATATATCGTTCCCAAAGAACACTATTATCAAACAACATATCAAAGAAATGAGAACATGAATCCTGAAATCCCATATTTTAGGAAGGGTAAGCAAGGGCTCTCAGGCTATGGCAATATACCAGTAGCATTAGTCAATGCTGACTATGTGGCACTGGCTTGTTGCCTGGAAAACAGAGTTTGGGGTATTTTTTATGGCAATCAAGAAGGTTTCATTAAAAGATAATTAGTATCAGACAACACTGGGAAAGCCTTTCATCTGATTCATCAAGCTCATAAACAAGATAGTCCCAGCATGCCACAGTTCCATGAAATGAAGACATTTGTTATCCTGAATTACGATCAGTGCCTGTTCAACATAAGCCTCTGTGGCCTGGAGAGCCCAGAATGCTTGGTTGTTCTTTGCCAAGGTCCATTTGGTTTAACCTTTTGTTCTCGTTCCTTCACATAGGAAAGGCAAGGACGTCCCCAGGCTAAACTTCAGCAGCCAAAACTTTTAATTTACTAGTTACCAAAGGCTCAATATATTTCAGGGCCGGTTGACCACTTTACATGCTTTACTTCGTTTAACTTTCCACCACTCCCAATAGCATCCCATTTTCCAAGTGAGACCTTGCAATCTCCATGCTGAAAACACCAAAAGCCATCCAGTATGTTTAAAACCAAAACCTCAATTTATTGTAGCTGGGAAGTTCCTGCAGGATATGGCCCCTGCCTTCCCTTTTGACATTATTTCATGATAGGCTTTGGCTCATATGTTTCCTTTATTCTATTTCTTGAACTCATTGAGTATATCCCCGCTTCATAGCCTTTGCTCTGGCTCTTTCTTTTGCCTGCAATGCCCTTGGGCCAGCTATTCATAACTGGCTGCTCCCTATTATTCACATCTCAGAGCTAATGTCACTCATATGGAGGGTCTTTTCCTGACCGCCTTTCTACATGACTTCTCCCCATCTATTCCTTTCATCTTTTCCTCCATAGCATGTATCACCATATGAAACTATCTGTTCAAGAATTTATTTTTATATCATATTTGCCCAATTTTAACATAATCTCCATGTCAGATACCCTAGTGTTGTTTATCATCCTCTATTCACTCACTTGGGGTATTGAGTTTAGGTGCATGATAAATATCTACTGATTAAATGCAGGCATGAATGAATGCATATGCTTGAGGGTTTACAGGTGATTCACCAAAGGTCATATAACTCTTAAGTGGCACAGGCAGGACTCAAATCCAGGTCATCCTAATTCCAGAGCTCAAATTCTTTTTTTTTTTAATTTTTTATGTTTTATTTATTTTTGAGACAGAAAGAGACAGAGCATGAGCTGGGCAGGGGCAGAGAGAGAGAGGGAGACACAGAATCCGAAGCAGGCTCCAGGCTCTGAGCTGTCAGCACAGAGCCCGATGTGGGGCTTGAACTCACGAACTATGAGATCATGACCTGAGCCGAGGTTGGACACTTAACCAACTGAGCCACCCAGGCACCCTTAGAATTTAAATTCTTAATCACTGTCCTTCATTGTTTATCTTTGGAGCTTTAAACTGACCAACTTTCATTTATCATTTGAATATGTGCTCAGAGAAATTGGGCTCCAATGAATTAGGGGATGGAGATCATAACTAAATATGTGAAGAAACGCAGGGCTGATATTCAACTGGTACACCATAGCATTACCATACTGGTGTTAAAATTTTAAAATTTTCCATAGTGATTGGTGTGTAGCCATTGCTACAGAATCCCCAAGTGACCCTTTCAGTCCCTCCCTTGAAACCTCCTCAAGATTTGGAACTTCCTGCAGGTTCTCTACCTGATCCAGTACCTAAAAGATTTACACCTTACATGGCAGCAGGCTTCCAGGACCACTTTCATCCATTCTGATTAATCATACCCAATCTGATTGATCATCACTTCTGGAAAAACATTGAAGACAGTCATCATAAAAGCCAAGTTCTTAACTTGGTCTACCTTTTGTCAAGATAATGAACCTAAACCATATCAGCTCAGCTACAGAAGGAAAAGCAAGAAAGTTCTTTTCCCTTTTATCTCATCAAATTCTTAATATAAGTTTAATACTTTTAAATAAATTACATTGAAACTGAATAAAAAAAGAAAATGATAGGCAATAGTGGAGGGCATTGTGAACTAGTAATTGAACTGGCAAACCTGAAGTGTCCTGAATAAGATTTAGGGTCCTATAAGGGACCATAATAATCATTTTCCCCTCACTTTAGCTTTTAATTCTATTTTTGTCCCAGGCCTCCCATTTGTATTGAATGCTTAAGAGTAACCGGATGGATAAGCTAATGCGAAACTATCTGCTGGATACAGTAATGGCCAATATTTACTGGATATTTACCATGTCAGGAATTGGGAATGATGCTCTATCTTTTATGTCTGTATCATTCATTTATTCAAATTCCAAGCTACCAGATGTAATCCTCACAATACAATTCTATAAGGTAAACAATAACATCCTTCTTTTACAGACACGAGAACTGAGACTTGCAGACATGTGAAACTTGTCTTATATTGTGTAATTACTATTAAGTGCTGGAATCCAAATATGAACCAGGGTCTCACTGATTGCAGAGCATCTCTGCAGAACTCTCTGCAGAACTTTCTGTATAAAAGACAAGCTTAACTTGTTTTTCAAGTTTCTAGTTAACATCTCTGCCAAGAGAACCAAAAGAAAGTAGTTTGTCTGGAGGTTCCTGTTAACATGAAATGATTAACTCTTAAATTTAAGCAAAGAATGCAGCAATGGTTACCTGTTTTTGCTTTACAACTTTTCCATATGTTTCCATTCCACTGGCATATGGTAATGCTGAATTTCAGACAGTTCCCACTGAAAAATAATTAAGCCTCAGAATGAAACTAAATCCTAACACAGGCCTGCAAGTCTATTTCACTAAGATGCTGTTCCTGGTGCATTTGTCAGCCTAACAGATAAAAGGCTGTATTAATGGCTTCTGGGGCTCTGAGATAATCCCTTTGCCTTCTCTGACATATGACTACCATTAAGAGACTTAATACAGCAGTGGTGTGGGCAAGGAAATCCCGCCCAATAAAAAACACAAAATGAAGTCATAGGAGGGGCTGTGGTGAGAAAAAAAAAATCTTGTAAAGTATTGATTAACTAATTAGTCAATGTTTATAAAGAGCCTTAACAATTAGTCTCACTATATATATTTTAAGGATTATTTTATTGATAGCTGGGCAGTATAGAATGGTTCTCGTTGTGGTAGTGGAGGAGAGTGTGAATAGAATGGAAATAGGTACTGAATGGCAAAAGCCTAATGACAAAAGCAGTTTTACCTCGTTTTCCCTCCATCTTTCTATATTTAAAACCCCTAACATATTCAATCTATCAACTAAAACAATCAAACTACATGAGTTCACAATTATGTGGAGACTAATCGTCGGGGCTGAAGATAACCCAGGTCTTCAATCATCTCTCACAGACTGAATGTGCTTTATGCTTTTCACACACATTGCCAATTTATGAGAATGTATATAGGTTAGTGGCAATGAAATACAACTCCACACCTTTGCTTTCAATCTAGTCCTTTTGTCTTTCCACTGGCACACAATTTTTGGTTTTCTTTATGTCCTAGGTTCTTGGCTTGGCATCATTTTAGATGTTCACTTGGGGCCAACATAAATCATGGCTGTTGCCTTAACCACAACTTCAAATACACACACAATAATTATAAGGCAAACCAAACTGATAAGTTGGTAAGTACTATAAGAGAGGCACACACACACAAAAAGGAGACTGTAGGAAAAGAAAGGAGATGGAAATGGCATGGAAAAGCAGGAAAGTACTGATTACTGAGCACCTAGTATATTCCAGACCCTGTGTTAGATCTTTAATCTATGTAGTTTTATTTAACTTTTGCCATAACTACATGCGATATGCATTCCTTTATACTATTTTATAGCTACTCTGAGTCTTTGAGTGGTTAACTGGCTTGCTAAAAAACCCATGTCTTGTAAGGGAAAATGCTAGGTGACAATGCTAGGTTAAGAACTCAAGTCTTTGACCCGAAAGTGTATATTTCCATTCCGTAAGAAGCCACTCAGAAACAGCTCTGTCACTCTCATGGTTCTGAGAAGACCTCAGGAAGAAGAAAAAAAAAGTGTGTAAGTCCTTGAAAGGTGGATTGGACTTATATAGGCAGAGAGAGTGTGTTTGTTTCAAGATAAAGAATTTGTACATAGGACAAGAGTATCAGGGGTATGTGGTATAGGCTAAAAGGTAAGGACCTGTGTCAAATCTTGAAAGGCCTCAAATGATCATTTCTGAAACAGAGTGACATGTTTTATATGACCTCAAAGAAAATAAAGCATATGCACTAGTGGCAGTGTTGAAAATGATTTTTCAGAGGGAGAAGTCTGCTACTTAGGGACTTGACATGAGAGCCATTATGGATGAAACTGCATCCCTTTAAAAATTTCTATGTTGAAGTCCTAACTTTAGAATGTGATCCTATTTGGAGACAGGGCCTTTACAGAGGTAATTAGGTTAAAATCTGGTTTTATATGTGGGCTCTAACCCCATACAACTGGTGTCCCTATGAGAAGAGAAAATAGAACACACACATGTACAAAGGGAAGAGTCTATGAAAACACAGGGAGAAGAAGACCATCTTTAAGCCAAGGAGAGAGTCCTAGAACAGATCCTTCCCTCAGAGCCCTCAGAGGCAGTCAATCCTGCTGACACCTTCCTCTTGGACTTCTAGCCCCCCTACCTGTGAGAAAATAAATTTATGTGGTTTAAAAGACCCCAGTCTGAAAGACTTTATTATGGCAGCCCTCGGAAACTAACACAAGAAGTAATGCCTAATTCTTCAAAGGTCTCAATGTAAGCATGTCAGTACCTTTCCAATTTAGCTCAACATGACATCAGTGCCTTTCTGTTCTGTCCTAGCTACCTGGTCTCACCATTCACTCTTGGTACTTTAAAACTCTCTCCTACGATCCTCATATGAAAACCTCATTATATCAAAAGTGGGATGAATCTAGGCACCTTACTGGTCTCTTCAGTCTTGTATGTACAATTAATCACTTCCCTTTTTGCACTTCCTTTCTTTCTTATTTCCTCCATCCTTTCATTTCAACCTCAACCCCACTTCTTTAACATGCTCATCCCCAAATTAAGAAACAAATCTAGGACAATCAACTCCATTAAATACACAAAGATGACTGACACATTGTATAGGAGCTCATGAGTGGAAGAGTTAAAACATATTTTTGGCAAATCCTGAGTCACAGAGATTCCTTTTTGTCCTCAATATCCCAGATGACAGTGTTCCTATTATAATGGAACTATAGACCTGCAGGACTGTACAATTAAAATATATGAACCATGACTTTGTGTCTTTTCAAAGGTACTGAGCTCAGTGAAGATTTCAGCACTACAAGCCAAGGTGAGCTTTACATACTTCAACAATGAAGTGAATTTTTCAGTAATTCATGTCAACGAAATTAAATTCACCCTGTTTTATTTTTATATTGCTGTATTTAAAATGAAATGTTTTGGGGAGTGCCTGGATGACTCAATCAGTTGAGCATCCCACTCTTGATTTTTGTTCAGGTCATAATCCCAGAGTTGTGGGATTGAGCCCTGCGTCAGGCTTTGTGCTAACAGTGTGGGATTCTCTCTCCTCCTCTCTTTTTCTACCCTTCCCCACTTGTGCTCCCTTTCTCTCTCTCTCTCTTCCTCTCTCTAAAAATAAATAAACATTACAAGAATAATACAATAAATAAGAAGTTTATTTCCTCTCTTCCTTTACTGTACTGGAAGTTGCAAAAGTGTAGGTATATTGTCAATGTTTACTGTGGTACTCCCCAAAACTAAAACAGTTCTCTGAGGATAGTAATCATCCCATACATATCTGTTCAATGAATAAAAAGGCTCTTTATGACTTCCAATAATAGGAAGCTGATAACACTGCTTCATCTAAATAGATTAGTTGGTTGGAGTTTGGATTACAGTTAGGGATGTATCTATAAGTGCTCGTAATTTGTGGAGATTGGAACCATGTTCATCTTTGGAGGTGCAGAGAAAAGCTAGTGCTTTAGAAAGTCAAAATATGTAGCAATGCTAGGATAAAGTCTCAAGTAAGATTATTTTTTACTCAATAAAAGATTAGTCAACTTTACTGCTTTATAGCTTGATAAAAACAAGACAACACGTCCAAAATAAAGTCATTTATGCTAAACCCCACATCACCAAACCAAAACTTAATTATAATTTTGGCTTTCCCAGACATGGTACCTTAAACCAGTGAGTTAGGAATCTCCTGATCAGCGGTAGTTAGGGAATATGCCTAATCGACACTGCCACCCCCTATAGGGTAAATAATCTTGCAATAATCAACCTGGTTTTTTGCCTAGTATTACTTGCTTATTCCCCTTGCCTTCTGCCTATAAAAATCTTTCCTTTTATATAGCTCCTCAGAACTCCTTTCTGTCTCCTAGATTGATTGCTGCCTGATTCATGAATCACAAGGCCAATAAGATAGTTAGCATTTACTTAGTTGAATTTTGCTTTTTAACTTTCTAATTAAATAAGTGATAGACTCTTCTCCTAGAAATCCAGGGTGGGTGAAGATAGTGAGTACTCACACATTAATATTTTTGTTCCCATTATATTGGGACTTAATTTCATAGATCAGTGAATTGATAGGCATTTAACACATTTCTTAGAAAAGCAATGGGAATAGTCAAATCTCTTGGGAATATTTACGAGGTAGGAAATTCTTAAACGTACCTACAGAGATGGGCAGGTGGTGTACAGGAGCTGTCAAAGACAGGGCCAGCCCGATACTAGCTTAAAGAGACATTGACAACCCATGGTCCCACTGGTAAAATAGCTGTATTTTGAAACTTGCCAGAGTTGACTGGGCCAAAGATAAGAACAGACCCAAAAGCAGCCTCCTTTTAGGTTTGCTGGTGACAAGGCATGAGGGAGACATGAACCAATGTGATTCCCTCTTTCAGGTGCCTAAACTCATAAATACCAAGAGAATGAGGCAGATCACAGAGAGATCAAAGCTAACAGATCTTGGCTGAGAAATCATAAAGGAATGAACTGAAAGTATCTAGGATTCAATATGATGAGAAAACAAAAGCTGTGAGATGGAGAAAAGATATTTGCAGTCTAATAAGTCAAAACTGGCCCTTTTGAGACTTCATGGTACTATATCTATGTATTTTGACTCTGTAAGGTTCTGGTACTTATTCCCACTCCTAATGGGCATAAACTGGATTATTAGCAGAGAACACTGAGCTCTCTGAGTTCCTGTTACCTTTCAACTCCAGGTCCTAAGTCTAGCCTCACAATTAACCTCATCATCCCTGGAGAAACCTGAATGAGTCTTTCTCACAATCAAAGAGGACTAAGAAGAACAGAGCGTGAGGTCCAAGTGACTTCCTTCCCTAGCACACTCAGAAGCACATCTGAACACTCACTATAAAATAACAAAACCTATTGTTGAATCATTTGCTTTTCTTTATACCTACTTTGGATAAGGAACTCCTTTATGTCCTCTTATGTGCTACAAATGTTCTTTTTTCATATTCATGACATAATTTTTACTCATGCTTTTGACCGGTAGGTTGTTTATTTCTTTCCTGTCTTAGGCAGACAGGACACACACTCCAGACACAAAAAGCCCTGACTGAACATAGGATTTATACCCAGACGAAGGAATGCCACAGGGATGCCAACATAAATAATACCAGGAAAACTCATTTGACTGTGTTGGAAATTTCAATGCTGTATTTATTCTCAGAAGTTTCTTTGTTTGGGTAAATAAGGTATTTTCCATCTTTTTCCAAGTCTTCTCAGTAAACAGCCCTATGAAGGCAATGTACAGGTCAGGGATGAAATAAATAGATGAGAGAAAGAGTAAAAATGGCCTTTGCTCTTATATCTGCTCCTGTTTTGTCTATGATTGCTGAATTGCTTGTGAATTATTATATGGATGTTTTTCTAATGGCAAAAGTAAATAGAATGGATCTTTTAAAAGGGGGGAACTAATATCCTTTTCTTGTTAATTTAGATACAGCAATAATAGTTGTATTCTAATATAAAAGACAGGAAATGGGGAGGGAGTGTTACTATGTCAAGGAAAATATTATTGATCCTGTTGTTTATTTAGGCTTTATTATTGTTTATTAAGTTGGTGATTTAAAATAAAAAACCTTTTACATGTACAATTCCTAGGGAAAGAAAATCAAACAACTTATATTAGACTCCTATTTGAGAACGGAAATCTAAATGAGTAGTTGGACACTCTCTACAGTTAGATCATTGATTTTTTGTGCTCAGAGGCAAAGCTAAATTATAGCATCTTAAAATTATTATTCCATCTGTGAAAAACTTAAAAGATGAGACTTCATAGACAATGCCACAGTCACATTAGTCATACAGGTAGTCCTGACTTAGCCAGTCCTGTTCTACACATGCTGGAACTGTGCATTTAATCAATGCCAGCACCCAACTCGGTCACCAAGTACTGCCTATATTTCCATGGGTGGCAATGTGATCTTTGTTGATTTTGTCACATATTTTGGAGTTAGCAGGAGAAAAAAATGTTTTTGAGTTTTGTCTTGTTTGGATTTAATTTTTTCTTTCTCAGGGCAGGAGCATCTGAAGAAAAGGGAAATAGTGGTAAGAACAATACTGTAAACTGGTTGGCTCTTGTCCCTTTACCCTTCCTAATGATGTTTTTGAGCCCTGGTGGATTATGGTCAGAAGCTCCAAAAGGAAGTTTGTAAAAGTCTTTGTGAGAGTCTAGGTATCAGAGGGGTTACTTCCGGATCCAAGTCAAGGTCAACAGACAGTAGGAAGAAGGGCATTCGCCTGTTTTCTTGATATTGCCTGAGAGCAACCCCAGTGAACAGTATGGAAAAAAAAAAAAAGAGAGTTCCCAGCAGTTCCACTGTTCCCAGCAGAGTGACCAGGAAGCAGTGTGTTCATCTAACCAGTACTGGTGGCCCCTCAAAAACATGGGACCAGCCAGCTTGCACTGGATGGAAGAGCATGAGTGGATTTGCTGCATATGATAACCCAAATAAGGTCTGAATAAGGTCTATGGGAAGTCTGAGGTCTTCCAGTCAAAAGACAAGAGTCTGAAGTCTGGTGATATTCAGGATAGATACTGATGTGAGCAATGACGTAACAACTTAATAGTTGTTCATGACTATAGGTTACTTAAGTTTACTAAAAATCCTTAACTTGGAAACAACAACAACACAAAATCTTCAACTGGCCTTAGGGAAAACTGTGTGGTAGAGAAGATTGTTTGCAGATCACACCCCCACACCCATTTCCATTTTGGGGTCCTTTTCTCTTCTTTTGGTAGTTCACCACTCTTAAGTTCCCAGTCATCTTATTGAGTAATACCCAGACCCCTTACTCTGCCAATCCACCTAGCTTTGTTGCATGTTTTTCTCGAACTTTTTAACTCCTTCCTCCTGCCTCCCTCAAATCTTGCAGTCCCATGTAAATGGAACAGAAGCCAGAGTCCAGAATTAAACCCAAATACATATGGTAAATTGATATTAGCATGTGATAAAATAGGTGCAGTGTGTCAGTGAGGGAAAATGGATATCTTTCTTGGAAATAATAGTTATATTTCTCATTTATTGCCTATAGCAAAATAAAATCCAGGAGGATAAAAAATTAGACATAAAAACATAAACATGTTTGAGAATAAAACATGCAGGAATGTTTAATACAAAAAGATTGGTTATATTCAACTTCAAATAATAATATTCTAGGTGGGCAAATTACGAATGAAGTCAAAAGACAATATTTAATAAGCAGTATTTGCAAGAGAAATTATGAAACAGTGGTTCAGCTTTTCTCCATATAAAAATAACAATTGCAAATCAAAAAGAAATAGGGTAACAATGAAACTTTGCAAGAGACACGTAGAGATAAGTCACAGCCAAGATAAAAGTAGTATTTTAAATATTAAAAAATAAAAGCTCAACTTCACTCACAAGAAACATGAATTAAAATTATTGTCACCTTCACCTATTAAATTGGCAAAGATATGTTAGCTAAGTAACATTCTCTGTTCGTGAGTTTTGTGGACAAAGAGACTGATAGTCAGCTGGGCTTTGGTGGGAGCATAAATGGGCACAGCCTGTGCTGAGGACAATTTAGGGATATCTTTTAAGATCACAAATGTTTATATTCTTTGACCAAACAATTTCACTCCAAAGAATTTTATTTTCCAGGTAGTCTCAGATGTGTTAAAAGATGACTACATAAGTAAATTCTTAGCTGAAGTCTTAAAAGCGAAAGATCAGAAATAACCTATCAATCTGTCAATAGGGAACTCATTAAATAAATTATGGTGCAGTCATATAAAAGATTATGATAACATCATTAGAAGATCCACTTATGCATGTATGATGTGAAGATATGTTCAATATATATTACGAAGTTCAAAGAAAGCAAGCTACAGAATAGCATGCACTCTAGGCCGTCATTTGTGTAAATACCCAAGCACACACTTGCATTTGCCCACACCCTTTCCGGAAGAATGTACAGAAACAGGTAACAGTGATTGGTTTCGCAGGAGAGAGGAGAGAAGTGGGTTGCTGTGGAAAAGAAGAAAGAGATTTTCTTTTCACTGTTGATTTGTTGTACCTTATGAATGTTGCATCTGGTACCTTTATGAGTTATTCAAAGAGAGTAAATTACTTAAAGCACCATCTTACTAGTTCTAGTTCTGTACTCTGAAAGACCTATATCTTTTTTTTTTATGTTTATTTATTTTGAGAGAGAGAGAGAGAGAGAGAGAGAGAGAGAGCATGAGCCGGAAAAGGGCAGAGAGAGGGAGGGAGAGAGAGAATCCCAAGCAAGTCCTGGGCTGTCAGTGCAGAGCCCAATGTGAGAATCAATCTCATGATGGGATAGGGACCTGAGCTGATAAGAAGAGTCAGACCCTTAACCGACTGAACCACCCAAGAGCTCCAGCCCTTTGTCTTTTATAAAGGAAAGTGACTTCACCACATCCCATTCAGCACTATTCGCTGAATGGATGAATGAGTAGTTAGCCTTTTGCCAACAGGTATTTGAATGGCTAATTCATCCAAAGGAAGCATGCAACCTGAGGCTTGTACAAGTGCTTGGGACTTCACCTACCTCCTTTGAGTTCAGGCACTGCCAGTAACGCTACCTCCCATAATCATACTTATTTCCATCATGGCTCTTTGCTCTATAACTACCTGTTAATATGCTTATTTGTTTATTGTATGCTTCTCCCATGAGACCCTTCTGTTTTTTTTATCTGTCCCTCCAGTATTCAAAAATTATCTACTATTTTCCAGTCAAATGGCAATGGGTATCAAATACTAATTTTAGGAAGAATGACTGAATAGAAACATGTATAAATTGGGGTGCCTGGGTGGCTCATTCTGTTAAGCATCTGACTTTGGTTCAAGTCATAATCTCACGCTTCATGGGTGAGCCCAACATCGGGCTCTGTGCTGATAGCTCAGAGCCTGGAGCCTGCTTTGGATCCTGTGCCCCTCCCCTCTCTTTTTAAAAAGAATATATTTTTACATTTATTTATTTTTGAGAGACAGAGAGTGAACAGAGGAGGGGCAGAGAGAGAAGGAGAAACAGAATCTGAAGCGGGCTCCAGGCTCTGAGCCAGAGGTCAGCACAGAGCCCGATGCGGGGCTCAAACCCACAAACCGTGAGATCATGACCTGAGCCGAAGTCGGACCTCAACTGACTGAGCCACCCAGGTGTCCCTGTGTCCCTCTCTCTCGACCCCTCCATCATTTGTGCTCTATTTCTGTCTCTCAAAAATGAATAAACATTTTTAAAAAAGGAAAGAAACATATATAAATTGAGTTAGGAACTTTTCCTCTTAACATGGTTAATTTTAGATAGACCCAACTCATTCTTGCCAATAAATTATTTCCTCTCTATAATACTCTGGGTCTTTTAAAACCAGCAGTGAAATGGTGCACAATGAGAGGGGCTTTTCACCGTAATGGCACACAGACTCTCTCACACAAACCATGATTTTGGTGCCCAAGCCCCACCTTGGATCTAATGAAAAACAAGCCCTAGAAGTTTAGCAATCCTGTAGTTTTCTAAAGCATCAGGATGACTTGGATGTATTTTGAGGTTTGAGAGCAATCAATCTATGAACAATCACACCACACATCCTTACACTGCATCATTCAAGAGGGAAATAAGGTGCCCACAAAACAAAAAGCTAATAAGAAAAAAGGCAAATAGTTGGGAAATAAATAAGGTATTTAATTCTGAACTGTTTCAAAAGTGTTCCCTTAATGGTAGTATTATCTGCATGCAAACTGGAGTCATTTGGAAAGAAGACTGTGGACACCAGATGCTTCACCGACAGATCTTTTGATTCTAGTAAATGTGAGACCTATTAAACCAGCTTAAACAATGAAGGGAATGTAGTGACTCAAAATTGAAAGATAGTCCTGATTTCAGGTGAGACTGGAGCCAGTTACTCAGATTATGTTACTAACGTTAAGAGTAAGGCACTAATGTCACTTTTTCTGCCTCCTTTCCTTTCTCCATGGTGGCATTTCAATCTTCAGGCTTCATACAGTGAATGTTGCTACAGAAACCTTGAGGCTTTCCATTTGTGACACAAAATGACCACCATCCAGACATTATGTCCACATTCCCACATTACTCAACGGAAGACAGATACTTTCCTTTGGTTGTTTTTGGAGAATACAGACAAACTTATATTACACAAGCTGCACTAAACATAAACTTCTTCCTGAATCTCTTCATTTTCACTGGGTCACATTCCTATGTCCTCAACCAATAAAAATCTTCAACGATTTTGAACACATGGCTTGGTGTCAGTCAGTATGAGATGACCACCCCTGGAGCAGGGGGAAGATTCAGTGATGATCTAGATAGAGCTGGTCTGTACTGGCTTACAATGGCCAATTGTTAAATTAACAGAAATTTTGCAAGATGGTTATTTGACAGACACTATTAAATACTAAAATATATAAATTTACAATGAAATCAATATTTAAAACAAAGGGAAATAAAAAAATCACTTGTTAGTCTTTTTCCTACATTTTACTACATAGTACGTTATAACCCTTGGGCCAAATGGAATCTGCTGCCTATTTTTGTAAATAAAGTTTTAATTGGAACACAGCCATGCTCATTCTTCTATGTCTTCTCTAAGGATGCTTTTATACTAGATTCAGAGGTGAATAGTTGTAACTGAGAACTTCTGGCTCACAAACCTAAAGTCTTTGCTATCTGGTTTTTTACAAAAATATTGTTTACTCTCAACAGATACTCTTGAGATTAAGGTCTAGTGTGTCTGCATGGTGGAAATAGTACAAAATGGTGTACTACTGCACATCTCTTCCCAACCTACCTTTAGTGACTTCTAGTTTGAAATTGCTCATGGGAGTATTGACACCATGTATATCAGCAAACATTCTAAATCGGGGCTTTTGTTCTTTTTCTATACCCAAAAACATTTGTTCAATACTTACCAGTACATGACTACGTACAATTAGCTTCATTCAAAACATATGGCTGTGAATATGAAGGATGGCTTCCTGTAGAAGAAATGAATGTTGAATGATAGAGGGTAAGTAAATGTGCTCTGCAATTAGTATCTGTGGCACTCTAGTTGAGTGTATTTAATCAAAGTATTCTACAAGGTACAGAACGAAGATACCCTAGGATTTCTTAGCTGAAGGAAGTTCAAAGAGCACGGCTATAGAAGATAGAAGTTGTAAGGGGAAGCAAGCAAGGTGAACTCTAATAATGGGCTCTGCAAAAATAGGACAGAATCTAGAAGAGCCTAAGATGAGAAGAAGGAAAAGGAATACAAAAGAGACACACACAGAGGAAATAAGGGGATATGCTATATGCAGCAAATAGCCTCAGAACAGAATCCACTTAGAAGGTGAACATGAGAAAAAAATTGAAAGAGCTTAGGACAAGATTCTGACAAGAAACAGAGGCCAGCAAAAGCATCTTAAATGAAGAAGCTCAAATGTGTCCATGGGCTGCTTGTGGGTGTCAGCCAATCTGCTGCTAAGTGGGGTTCCCACTACCAAAGGTCGAAATACCACTTTTTTGGGATTGCTTAATTTCCTGGTTCATTAAAATTTGAGTGGGTTTCCTACTTTCAAAGTTTAGAGGTGGAGGAGTATCTGGGAAAAGGCTTCTGACTGAGCACAGAAAATGCACAAATCTTTTTTTTTAATGTTTGTTTATTTATTTTGAGGGAGGAGGGGCAGAGTGAGAGGGAGAGTAAGAATTCAAGGCAGGCTTGGTGCTGTCAGTGCAGAGCCTGATGTGGGGCTCAATCCTACAAACCGTGAGATTATTACCTGAGCCAAAACCAAGAGTTGGCTGCTTAACTGCCTGAGTCACCCAGGTGACCCAACAAAGCTCTTCTAAAATCATTGCCTGAGGGTCTATTTACCCCGGCAGGACATCAACCGGGCTACAAGTCCCAAGCAGCTGGTGTGCTTCCTAATGTGCAGAGAGAGAGCACATGGAGGCAATGTCTATTCACACCCAGTCATCTCAATAAAAAATGAACAAAAAATATGTTCTATGGATTCTCACATGGGGCCAGCAAGCAGCTTTTATCAAAAATCACAGGAGGCTTTGTGTCTGGCATCAAAAGGGGGAGAAGAAAATGAAACCTGTTGGCAAAAGAGTTAGCCACAATGGAGCGTCTAGGGGATACAGATAGCAATGCATCAAAGGGTTGGTCTTAATGATACCTTCAAACAGAACAGAGCTGTGCTTAATGGCTTCCTGCGGTACTTATGTTCTTAGAGCAAAGACATGGAAATAATGTTCTCAAAAAGCGAACTGGGATGTAATTTAGGGGAGTGAAATAAAAGAAATAATTCCAATGTACATATGGAAGGATTTATATTATCTCTATAAGCTACAAAATATTGATAGCACTGAAAAGAAATTGAAAAGAAAAGAAATATTACCTTTTTAAAGGTTTCTTTTGTATAACAGAGTTTTTTACAAGGAAAAATCAGCAATTATCATGTGTTAGTGTTACTACTACCCATATTGGCAAAGATTCTTTACTTGACCAAACTTTGGTTGGGTTCCTGAATCTTCTAAGTCCATCTGTGCACGTCCTTGTGAAATTCAGTTTTATTAAGAACCCTGCTGACTCAAGGGGTGCCTGGGTGGCTCAATCGGTTAAGCATTCAACTCTTTGTTTTGGCTCCTGTCATGATCCCACAGTTCATGGGTTCAAGCCCAGTGTCAGGTTCTGTGCTGACAGTTGCAGAGCCTGCTGGGGATTCTGTCTCCCTCTCTCTCTGCCCCTCCCCTGTGCTCTCTCTCTCTTTCTTAAAATAAATATTTAAAAACAAAAACAAAACAAAAAAATTCTGCTGACTCAGTTTAACCAGAACCACCCCCTCAATAGCTGATCACCTTCAATATCTCATCTGATTCCCTGTCCTCTACCCACCCACAGACGATATCCAATCACCTGCCTGTCCTCAGCAAGCATTTTGTTAGGTTGGTTTAGCCAGAATCCCACTTACTCCTGATTTTTTCTATTAGTAACTTTTCATTGACTAACCCCCACTGTGCCCCTTGGCTATAAATCTCACTTGCCTGTGCTGTATTCATAATTGAGCCCTGTCCTATAGTGAGGTCTCTTTTCCTCTATTGCAATAGTCCAAATTAAAAAAAAAAATTAATGCTTTGACTCTTGTCCAGCTCTGGCTTTTCTTGGACAATTTTTGCAGTCTGCTATATCCCCTCACAACTGAATAGCCCATGGATTTGAAAATAGGTATTATTTTTGCATATATCTGTTTTGGATTTAGGGCATCTACTTTGGTTTTTAGCAACATGCTTCATAATTAGTACTCTGATTCTGATATCATGTGCAAACACAGTAAACCCCAGACTGAATTGGTTTCATTCTGCAGCTGCTTAGTCAATTTGTCAAGGAATGGGTCAATTCATAGAATGAAGAAGAGGAAGAAGAGGAAGAAGAGGAAGAGGAAGAGGAAGAAGAAGAAGAAGGAGAAGAAGAGGAGGAGGAGGAGGGGAGGGGGAGGAAGAAGAGAAGGAAGGAGGAGGAGAAGGAGAAGACAAAGAAGAAAAAGAGGTAGAAGGAGAAGAACAACGACAAGGACAAGGACAAGAATAAAAACCAGTCTGGAATTTGTTATATGGATTCTACCAAATGAATTCAATAAATCCACAAGTATTTACTAAGCTTTCACTTTGTGACTTGCTTAGCCTGAAGATAGAATTGAGAACTGTTTGGTATAGCAAAAAGGCAAGAAAAAAAATTTTTAAGGAATAACTAATTGTAGCTTGTGATAAAAAGTTATTATAAAATAAACAGGGTACTAGAGAATAAGAGAAAGATAATTTGTAAATTCATTGAATTGTAAATGACTGGTGGTGGGAGTAGTAATGGTTCCCACTGATGTTT
This sequence comes from Cryptoprocta ferox, assembly GCA_028646485.1. Classification (NCBI taxonomy): domain Eukaryota; kingdom Metazoa; phylum Chordata; class Mammalia; order Carnivora; family Eupleridae; genus Cryptoprocta; species Cryptoprocta ferox. Next base: position 43,067,826 of record CM053574.1, on the reverse strand, counting down.
GCTTTCCACTTGGGCTAAATGCCTTAATGTAAAGAAATGGCATTTTTATAGTTCAGTGGTTCCTAAAATTGTTCATATGTAGAACCACCTGGAAGTTGTAGTGTTCCCTTCACAACATAATGAAATATCATTATATGTAATAATATCATGAATGTAGTTAGCACCAACGTACATAATTTGCTTAAGCTCATGGAACTTAGGGATGCTGAATTTAATTAAATATTCACGCTAGAAAATGAAATCTTTAAAAATTCACAAGGATAAACAAACATGGCCCTAAAAATGAAACTACCACTGTATATTAAGTCCACCAATTTCAAATTCTTCTGCCAAAGCTTCTTTTGCTGCAATTAAATCACAGCAGATGCAAATAATTAAAAAAAAAAAACTTTGGGGGAGGGGAAAACACCTTAACATTGAGAAAATTCTATGCATTTGTCTTCATTTTCCTGCTCTGTTCTTTTCTGACACTATGAGAATATCTGCTGACCAACACTCACTTTTAAAACATGGACTCTTAGGGTAGAATCCAAGTAATCAAATATGGTTTCTTATATTCCTGAAATCATGCCAATAATGAAGTCATAGCAATAAGTGAGTTCTGACGGAGTGCACAGTCCTGCAGTACTGCTTTACTTAGGGGTATATATCTTTGGTGTGGGGTGTAAAGGAAGGACAATCATCAGAATTTACCTCAGACATGTCTTAGGAAAGAGCAATTTTTGAGTTTGAACTCAAAATATCAAAAGCATTTGGACTTGTATTTCGGAAGCTCAGAGGTTGATTTAGAGAGTGTCATGCAAAAAGGAGCTGGTTTCTTTGAACCTAACGTGCTTATTTTCTTCTTTTTACATATACTGAAATATGTCTAATGAGCTGCCTCTTTTAATGAATACCCTTGGCCAGCATAGAAATTCTGCTTAAATGTAGTGCTATCATTTTAGCCATAGTTGGAGGGCCAACCTCTACTGAACTGTTATCATTATAAATACATACGGGTAATTTGCATTACTTCTTTCCTTTGTGCATATGTGATCTGCAAAGAAAGCTTTCCAAAGACCTTTTCAACTTTTCTGGAGTGCTAGGTATCAAGAATGTTAATGAAAAAAAAATCAATTATTGTGAGGCTCCCCAGAAAGCTTTTAGTTTGCAAATGATCATCTCCCTCTTAACATCTTAACGGTAAAAGACATGAGCTGATAATGAAATTCTCATAGGTCAGAACTACTTGGAAAGAGAAGCGCATCTTCTTGCTCATTCTGCCAATTTTCCTCATGTATCTGCCCTGGGATCTGATAGTTTTTGCAGTCTCTGGTGCAAGGTGATTAGCTCTAGATAACAGGAAGCCCAGCACATGAAATTTCTGAAATAGCTCATTTTCATGTTAGTATTCAGCAAATCAGCTCTTCAAAGGATCACACATAAGTATCTTGGCTACAGTGTCTTCATCATCCTTAGAGGACCAACTTCATTCTGACTGGAAATATTTATGATTTGGGGGCCTGTCGAGGGATCTTTCCACACTAAAACACAATACCTGGTTATTTTTAATCATAGTGCTATATAAGCACTCTTATCAAATCCATTTACAAATATCTAAACTACAGGGCAATTAGTAAGATTGATTATTCATTAAATTTGTTCTTCTATGTTCAACTTTTCACATATATTCAAATATTCTTCAAGTTTATGAAATTTCAATGAGTAAAACATTCTAATCCAGAAAATAGTAGAAGTTCATCAGAATCATAGAGCTATGTACATAAATTATACTCTAATATGGTATTACAAATTTCAAGATTAGACATAACCACTGATGTTAATGTATAATCATAAAGATCATGTTAAAAAGTGTGTGTGTACATGTATGCATACAAATAATCAAAACTCATGCTAAAAGGTGTGCAGGTAGGTGTGTATGTACAGTTCATAAAGCATATAATACTGTTTGCTTGCTTTCATGTTTGTGATTTTAATTTTTTACCATTTTATGGAAAGAAAATCATTTGGAGCAATTTATTTTTTAAATGATCATAAATATGTATTACGACGCAAAGTGTTTTGGGGTACCTGGGTGGCTTAGTCAGTTAAGCGCTGACATCGGCTCAGGTCATGATCTTATAGTTCGTGGGTTCGAGCCCCGCATCAGGCTCTGCTCTGTACTGACAGCTCAGAGCCGGGAGCCTGCTTCGGATTCTGTGTCTCTCACTGCCCCTCCCCTACTGTGCTCTGTCTCTCTCTCCCTCTCAAAAATAAATAAACATTAAAAGATTTTTTTTAAAGAAGCAAAGTATTTTAATTTCCAAGCCTAGAGATTAGTCTCATTTCAAATGTAAACATGTGCTATGCTAAAGTTTTAAAAATTGAATATTAATTCATTAATTTACTCAGGAAAACTTTTTTGACAATGTAATTTAAGCCAAGTAATATCCCAGGTGCTTTATATGTAACACTGGTAAACAGGCAAGCAAATAAAACCAAACATAAGGTAACGAAAATAATGAAGGACATTGTGTGTCTATCCTTATTTTAAACCAACAAAGTAACGAAAACAAATTATAAAAACAAAAATGAAGAATGCCATTAGATTGAACAAATGATAATCAGTCTTGAAAGCAAATTCAAGTAACACTTCTTGAGACCCTACTGAGCAATATGGTTTGAGCTAATTATTAGCACAATAAACGTGAAGACTCTGCATTAACCCCATTTCCAGAATGGAGAGGTAGAAAGATCGTTTGTGAAAGTCACAAAACTGCCCTTTGAAAGACTTATGATATTTGTACCTCTAGTGCCTTATTCTACTTCTTAACTACCTAAATTGTAAACTGGGTCATGCATAGGAAGATTACAGAACATTTGTGTAGTTTGAAGATCAACAAAAGAGACACCACAAGATGATGAAAGAACATTACCAGGAACTCTACAGTGCCAATGTGCTGCTGCTGCTAAGATATAGGTAAGCACTACCTGAACCGTGGGCATCAAATAGATTTACCACTTGTGTATGCATTGGTGAACATTATTTGTTTCATTTTGTTAAGCTGAGCAGCAAATTCCTAAGCAGGTATGAATATTCAGGTTTTGGGGAAGTCACTATTAGATAAGAGCTGTCTGGAAAAAGTATGGGGAGAGAGACTTCTAAGAGTCTGCTTTCTGCATTCCTCAGTTTAGAAGCGCTCAGTATGAGACCATCAGTGGGTGAAGTCAGGGATACTTCCAGGAACTATAATACTCACCCAGGCTGAGCCACCCAGCAGGGCTGGCCAAAACCTGGATGTCTGGAAGAAATAAAACTCAAGAGTAGCTGTCTTTATATTTGCTTTCTGTTTTCAGAATATTTCTTTTTAAAATTATCCTGTTTTTGTTTCATGGATGCAATATCCTCTTTAATCTTGAATTTTTTAATTAAAAATTTTTTAATGTTTATTTATTTTTGAGAGACAGAGAGAGACAGATAATGAGCAGGGGAGGGAAGAGAGGGACACAGAGAAACGGGAGCGGGCTCTAGGCTCTCAGCAGTCAGCACAGAGCCTGACGCAGGGCTCGAACCCACGAACCATGAGACCATGAGATCATGAAATCATGACCTGAGCCGAAGTCAAACACTTAATCAACTGAGCCACCCAGGTGCCCCTTGAATTTTTTAATTTAATGTTCTTTATCTAGTGGTCTGTTTCCTTCAAGCTGCTTTCTCTCTCTCTCTCTCTCTCTCTCCCTCTCTCTGTGTGTGTGTGTGTGTGTGTGTGTGTTTCTGTTTTCTATTATCAATTTTAGAAGTTTTCCTCAAATATCTGATATCCATGGCATATGTTTTAGGCGAGATTTAGATTTTAGAAAGCTAATCAAAGGCTTTGAGCAACATGAGTGGGACATTTCAACGTTGAGTTTCATTGTCTGGTGAAATGGGTGGGTCATTCTAGAATAACCCCCAATATAAGTATCTTTAGATATTTCTTCTTGGGCAGTTCAGATTCAACAGTCCACAACCTGCAGGGTTATGGCCACTAGTTTTCCTAGAACTTAGTGAAGGAATATTTTGGTATTTTCTTTTTTTCTTTTTTTTTAATGTTTATTTATTTTTGAGAAAGTATGAGCAGGAGAGGGGCAGAAAGAGAGGGGGCAGAGATTCTGAAGCAGGCTTTGGGCTGACAGCACAGAGCCCAATGCCAGACTCGAACTCACGAACCATGAGATCGTGACCTGAGCCGAAGTTAGACACTTAATCGACAGAGCCACTCAAGTGCCCCCAGCTTGGGATTTTCTACAGTCGATATTTTAGTGTGCAGATGTTAGCCACAGAACTACTTAATCCTCCTGTTTTGGGAACACCCAACACTCTTGGCTGTATCTCTTTATCCTCTTTTTCAGCATCTCAGGGTAACAAATCTGTGGTGCTCTGCTGGAGTGGGAGAGGAGCCAGGACATAGAGCACGGAGAGAATATAGGTCTTCACATCTTCTCAGACAGACTTCACCAATTCTTCCTCATGTTCCCCATCCAACCCTCCCCCACACCCTTTTACCCATAGCTTCAGAGATATGCCGGTTCCTCTGCCTTTTAAGGAGTATGGGTTATGAGCTGGGGTGATTCTGAACACTTCTCGCCAACCTGGGAAACACTTTCCACCTACTTGCTAGATCAGTCACTATTTGTCCAACTGTTTTTCATCTCCTAAAATTTTGGAGTTTTTTCTTCAATTCTCTCCTTCTGTTTTTCCATGTATGGAGTGTTCTAACATCCATTGGACTTGTTATGGGCCAATAATGAAGAAAACATTTTTAAAGTGCCTGGATACGGCACTTGGCTCAATAAGTATTAGGTACCAACTGGATTACTATAGACATCCAAGAAAGAAGGAAAGAAGGAAGGAGGAGAAAAAAAGGAAGGTGGAAAGAAGAGAATGAAAAGAAGGGGGAAAGTTTGTATCAGTCTACATACGCTTTTCTTTACTAGAACTTCATTTTCAAAGCCATCTCTTACTATTCTCAGAGAGGAGCGAAGGAGCTACAATGCATTTTAATGGCCCATTACTGAAAAAAAAGGAAATCAAGCCTTGGGTACAATCTCCTTTTGGCACAGATCCTGGGAGTGCAAACACACACAAGTAAACATTTATGAGGTGGGATAAAATTGGAAATATTGTGACCCTTGGAGCAAAGTGGTCATATGCTGGTACTAATTAATCCTTGTTTACCCTTGAGGAACAACAAGGGTTCACATGCAAAGGAGGAAAGAAATAAAAAAATCATCATTTTCGTTCATTTGAACTTCAGCACTTTCTCCGTTAACCTGTCCTCTTGTAATGTTATTTTGAAAAGTAATTCTCTCAGAAAGAACTCTTTGGATGAATGAGAGATTAATACTGATAAATCCAAACCATGGACATTCTTGCATCGAAATGCTTTTTCTACAAGAAATGGCTTTGTACGTATTTTTTTTTCATAGTCATTATTATTTTAGGCAGCAGCAGTATGGCTGTTTTCCCTATGGATCTTGAGTAAGATTGCTTCTAAATAATTCTTAGTGGAAGAAACAGTTGATTGTTCCCTTTTGGGCAGAAGTGAGTTGGGAAAGAAAATTGGTTGGATGAGGGCTGGACCTAAACAGTAGTTTCAACATCACACACACAAAATGACAGGCTAGCTCTGTTCTTCCTTGACGTGGTAGTTTTGCCCAAGCAAAGGTGAGCTGAATTGGTCCAAGGATCTCTACCAGTTGGCTGAAGGAAATTAATAAACTACTCTTCTACATGGCTATGAGTCTCAAATAAGTGTGTGAATTTCTCATTCAGGTTCCTTGCTCTTTATGATATGATTCCCGGGGAATAAATAAGAAATACCTTGGCTTAGCCAAAAAATTTGCTTGACATTCTGTGGCTTGGAAGACATAACAGGAGCTGACATCACTGTTTGTTTCCCCTTCTCTTTTCCATACAATACGTCCCTTTCTCTATCGTGTCATATTTTTTTAGACATGAAAGAAGACTCCCTTTTCCCATTATGAGGTATCCTTGATTTCTCAATGACAAGAGGTGACAGAATCAAGCTGTAGAGGCCCCACAGCACAGCCACAAGCAATAGAGGCGCTAGGCCACAGGAGCCACAGATCTAATTGATGGCTTTGGGAGAGCGCAGAGGGAAATGACTCTAATCACCTATGGGAGAGAATATTTCATTTCCATGGATATATCAGCATAGAACAAATGAAGGAGATAAGGTTAGCAACTGCAGAGATTATGAGCTCCTGAAAGCTCTAACAGGATTCTTAGAAACCTTGAGATTTTATTCTGAAGAGGACAGGAAGACGAAACAATGTGACTTGCAAATATTTTCTCCCATTCTGTGGGTTGTTTTTCACTTTCTCAATGGTGATTTTGAAACACAAAAGTTTGTAATGTTGATGAGTCCAATTTATCTTAATTTTCTCTTTTTGTAGCTCGTGATTTGGGTATGGTCACTATGAAGGCTTTGTTCACTGGAGGTCATGGAGATTTCATCCATGTTTTCTTCTAAGATCGTTACAGGTCTAGCTTTTACATTTAGGTCTATGGTCCATTTTCAGTGAATTCTTGTTTAAAGTATGAGGAAGGGATCTAACTTCATGCATGTGAACATTTCAGCACTGTTTGGTATGAGACCATTCTTTGCCTTGTGCATTGTCATGGCACCTTGTGGAAATCATGTGACAATGTTTATTTCTGTGCACTCAGTTCTGTTCCACTGATCTCCATGTACTCACAAGAGTGCTACACTGTGTGGATGAATGTTACTGTTTTCATTTTAATTGCCAAGATTTAGAAAATTTTCTTAACTGTTTCTTCATTTGTCGTAGGTCCTGAGAATAATCTAAAGACATTTTAAATGTTTTTTTTTAAATAAATGATAATAGTTATCATCTATTAGTGCTGTTTCTCTAGTGTGAGAATCTATGGAGCTCTTTACTCCACCATTCCAGAGTTATTTCCTTAATTTTGTGCATCAAAGAACAAAGCAGTAAAAGAAATCAAGGTAGACTCTGAAGGAAATGGAAGAAACAAAGAAACACAGGAGTAACTCAGTTAATATTAACTCAATTCTGAGAGCCCACGACGGATAAAACATACTAAATCTAGGAAAGGTTTCAGAAGATTTGAGTAATATTATTAAAAATTTAATAATCATAAATAATTTTTATAATAATAAACACATACTTAATATGTTAATATGAACTGAGATACATTTAATATAGATATTTAAAATCCTTTAAATATATCATACATCTTTGTTTACTGCTTACATAATACGACCACCAAAGAATCTCAAGTTCTAGCAGGTGAAAAGTAAAGATCTTATTTTTGGACAACTAATACAATAAAAATAGGAATAAGTAAGAAAATGGTAGATAAAAAATAGAACCCAAAATATCACCCTTGGATTTCAAAATAACTCTCTCTTATACAACTGTTAAACTAAAGAAGAATCCAAAATTGAAGATACCAAGTCTCTAAAAAAATTATCATAAAAATATATCCAACTTTGCACATATGGTTAAAGTTGTATTTGGAAGAAAAATTTGTTGCAACAAATATGTAAATATTTGAGGAAATATGAATATAAATAAGTGAATTAAGCATTTAACTCTGGTGAGAGGGGTAGAGAAAGGACACCAAAACCATTAAAAAAAGCAGAAAATAGAGATAAAAGTGAAAAATATCAAATTTAAAAAGCAAAAAATTAAATTGATTTAAAACATCAGGGGCTTGTCATTTCCATTTACCAAGAAAATAGTCAAATCAATCTCTAGTTACACTAACCAAGAATAAAAAAGGACAAATAAAAAAGAAAACATGGAAATGACCACAAATAAAGATGAAAGTAAAAAAATTATGGGAGTACTCCTTCAAAACTCTATGAATACACTTGAAAACCTGAAAAAAATGTATTTATTTTATTTTTATTTTTGGTAAAATGAGGTAACAAAATGGATCCTGATGGTGTAGAAAAGAGAAAAATAAATAAGAAAACACTAAGACTTCATTTCAGAGTTTCAGACAATATCCCAGTACATTTTTAAAAATTTTCACAAAACTTAAATCTGGTACTTTTTAAAACTGTTGCAGAGAGTGTTAAAAGAAGGAAAACTTCCAAATTCTTTTCACAACATCCTATTTGTTTCAAAACAAAGATCGCTTCCTGTTAGTTTTCTATTACTGCCATATCAAATTACCACAAATTTAGTGGCTTAAAACAACATAAATGTATTACTTCACAGTTCCATAACTTAGAAGTCTGACATGGGTCTTCTCAGGCCAGAATTAAATTGTTGGCAGGGCCTCTCTTCTTTCTGGAGAGTTTAGGAAGAGATCCATTTCGTTGCTCATGTGGGTGTTGGCATGACTCAGTTCCTTGCAGTTGTACTACTGAGACCCCCATTTCCTTGCTGGCTGTCAACTGAGAGCTGTTCTCAGCTTCTAGAAGCTGCCTGCATGCCTTGGCTGGTATTTGATTAGATTGAACCCACACATAATCCAGGATAAATTCTCCATCTCAATGTAAATAACCTCAAATACATGTACAATATCCCTTCTGCTATATAAAGTAACATATTCGCAGATTCTAGAAATGTGGGCATCTTTGTGATGAGTCATTACTTAACCCCAAAATAAACATGGAAAAAAAGTTGCAGACAAATCCCATTTTTGAATATTGATACAATATCAATTTGAATATTGATACAATATTGATACAATATAAATAACTGAAGGTAAACAGCAAATAAAATTTAGCAGCCTTTTAAAAGTCAAAGAATGACATCCTTAGCTGAGAATGTGGGTGCAAAGGAAACAATCAACACAACTAAAAGGCAACCGGCAGAATGGAAAAAGACATTTGCAAATGATGTATTGGATAAAGGGCTAGCATCCAAAATCTATTAAAAAAACTCACCAAACTCAATACCCAAAAAACAAATAATCCAGGGAAGAAATGGGCAGAAGACATGAATAGATGCTTTTCCAAAGAAGACATCCAGATAGCCAATACACACATGAAACGATGCTCAGCGTCACTCATCATCAGGGAAATACAAATCAAAACCACACTGAGATATCACCTCACACCAGTCAGGGTGGCTAAGATGAACAAATCAGGAAATATGGATACTGGAGAGGATGTGGAGAAATGGGAACCCTCTTGCACTGGTGGGAATGCAAACTGGTGCACCCGCTCTGGAGAACCTCTGTGGAGGTTCTTCAAAAAATTAAAAATCGAACTTTCCTACGACCCAGCAATAGCACTGCTAGGAATTTACCCAAGGGATACAGGAGTGGTGATGCATAGGGGCACATGTACCCTATGTTTATAGCAGCACTTTCAACAATAGCCAAATTACGGAAAGAGCCCAAATGTCCATCAATGGATGAATGGATAAAGAAGATGTGGTTTATATATACAATGGAATACTTCTTGGCAATGAGAAAGAATAAAATCATGCCATTTACAGCAACGTGGATGGAAATGGAGGATATTATGTTGAGTGAAATAAGTCAGTCAGAGAAAGACAGATATCATTGTTTTCACTCATAAGTGGATCATGAGAAACTTAACAGAAGACCATGGGGGAAGGGAAGGGGAAAAAATAATTACAAACAGAGAGAAAGGGAGGCACACCATAAGAGACTCTTAAATACAGAGAACAAACTGAGGGTTGATGGGGAAGTGGTGGGGGAGAAGGGAAAGTGAGTGATGGGCACTAAGGAGTGCACTTGTTGGGATGAGCACTGGGTGTTGTATGGAAACCAATTTGACAATAAATTATATTAAAAAATTCAAGCGTGATTGAAAAATACAACTTATACGAATACATCACACCATGCAATTAAAGACAAATAAATCAACACTTGTTTTTTCAGTGTTCAAAAAACAAATTCCTTTTGAACACAATGAAAATATTAAGGAAAAGAAGAAGACTGTGGGATGGAAGAGCTAACTGTCTAAAATCTGAAAACATTGTCTTTGGACCTTTCCTTGTCAATGGCTCATAATGTCAAATAACAGAGCACTTCATACTCAACCTACCACCTAACAATTCTATAAAATAAGTAGTGATATTGCACCATTTTGCAGAAGAAACCAAGCTTCACACATTAAATAACTTCCTCAAGAACATCTGCTGGAGGCTTTCCCTCCGTCTTCTGTTATCTCCACTCCATCAGCAGGGCCCAGCAGCCACCACAGCCACCATCACAGTGGGTGGGGACTGCAAAATGACATGCTACTTCCAAAAGCATTTTGGAAACTCACTGGGGATGGAAAATGAATACACAGTTTGATTTCCTGGGGTTTAAAGAGACTTTTATATTTTCCCCACCAAACCCGTGTTTTCACAAATTAGAAAAAGATTGAAGATCAAGAAAGGACTTACCTAAGATCTTGCATTTATTTTGAAACAGCATCTGGATCAGAATCCAGCCTTTCAGGCTCCTTCCATCATGTTATGGTCCTTGGGAAAGGGAAAAGAAACACAGCAAATTGCTTACCTCCAAATTAGATATATCCTAAGCACAAGTGATGTTGTTTTGGAGTTTTTGGAACTTAAGATACTTGAATGTGCCTTTTTCCTTCCCTTCATTGACTGGTGAGCCCAGTCTTGCTTGCCTCACCTCTACTACCTATTCTCCTCCTTATCCTTTGGCCATTGTACTATGTGTAAGACCATCATTCGAACCTGGGAAAGAAGGTAAAACTAAATTCATGTCTCTGGCAATTGTTTTAGCCATGGAGTTCAATCTCTAGAAGAGAAAAATTTTCTTCTCACGCCTTCACATAGTCTTCTCTCTGTACCTGGCATGTACTTCAAGGCTCACACTGTAAATTCAAACTCTGTATCTTGACTTTCCACACACAGTAAGATATTTCTTCTCTAAATCCTGTAAATTACTGAACACCTAGTATGTGCCAGATATTGAGTCAAAGTCCTCCTTTATTTAATCTCAGAACAGCTCATTGAAGAGGGATTATAAAACTCAAAAGAATCATAATATTAAGAGGACCACACTCATAATCATTACCATTTACTGAGAATATGCTATGGACCAGAGACTGTCCTAAAGGCTTTTCACTATTATTTTGGTGAAATTTTCAGACAATTCCATAAGGTACCACTACTATTATCCACATTTCACAGAGAGAAAACTGAGGCATTGAGAGGTCAAGAAACATGCCCAAAGACCCACACTTCGTAAGTGTAGCATCAGATTTAGAAGCCAGGCAGTTGAATACAGGGCCTGACTCTTAATCACTATAATTATTTGTCTAGGATCCCATAGCAGATAAAAATAGCATTAGAGAGGGGCATCTCAGTGGCTCAGTGCGTTAAGTGTCTGACTCTTGATTTCAGCTCACTCAGGTCATGATCTCACAGTTGTGAGATCAAGGCCCATATTGGGCTCCACACTGAGCATGAAGCCTGCTTTAGATTTTCTTTCTCTGTCTATGTCCCTCCCCCACTTGCGCTCTCTTTCTCAAAATAAGTAAATATTAAAAAATAGTATTAGAGAAATAAATGAAACACCCATCAACTGAGAAGCTGAGAACGGATAAACAAAATGTGATATATCTGTACAATAGACTAATACTTGACAGTAAAAAGAATGCAATACTGAAACATGCTATAACATGTAAATCATAGAAGCAGTTACAAAAGAATGCATATAATATGAATCCACTCATAGGAAATGTCCAGAATAGGCAAATCTATATACAAAATAAAACAGCAGTTGCCTTAGGCTGAGAAGGGAAGGCATGATTGGAGAGAAATGAGGAGTGACTGCTAATGAGTATGGGCTTTTTTGGGGGGGGGGAATAAAAATATTCTAACATTATGGATGTAGTTGCACAACTGTGTGGATACACAAAAACCCAGTGAACTGTATACTTTAAATGGGCAAATTGTATGGTATGTGAATTTTATTTCAGTAATTTTGTTTAAAATAATGGGGCTAGAACATCAACCCCAGACTTTCAGATTTCAAGCCTGTGTTTCTTCTCCTCTACCTTCTTGGCCACCCCATCTTTATTTAGCATCTCGTCATATCACTAGTTAGCTTTCCTTGTTGGTTCATCAACTCTTCATAATTAGTCTAATAAACTACCATAGGACAAGAACTGTGTCATCATTTTCTTTCTTCCATCAAATTGCAAAAGTTCTAGTATCTCCAATGTCAGCTCACATACTTTCTATTAAATGATAAAAACATTTCCAACCGAGGTGATTTCAGGCTTACAAAATAGGCCTGTTCATAAAAAGTTGAGACTTCAATTTTATATTGAATATTTAAATATTTATGTGCTTAATATCTGTCACCACGTCACCAGCTCAGTTTTAGAGTGAATGGCCATCTGCCTCTTTTTTATTTTGGGGAAATCTGATTATCTTTTATTTTTTATTTTTTTGCCTATACTCATTGAGATATCCTTACAGGAAGGTACATTTTAAATCTTCTTGTCTATTACAAGTTGATTTGGCTCATTGTTACAATGCTGGAGACTCTGTGCAGAAAAATTTAAACTTGTTAAAACTGTTTTTGACATTCAGTGTCATAATACTGTAAGTAGGTTTCATTTCAACATTTCCATTATCTGGTGGTAATAACTTGTAGTAAAAATAACAAATGATTGCAATATTAAAAAGGCAAATAAACAACTATGTAGATATGTGTAATTCTGTAGTTTTCATGGATTTGCACTGTCAAAGTATCACATATATTAGAATGTATTTAAACAGTATTTTTTAAAGTATTAACATGTGTTCTTATCTTCCTTCTCCACTAACTAGCAAATCTCTCAATTATATGATAAGGACTCCCCTGTCTTCTTTCTTCTCCCTACTACCTCCGCCTACCTCATGAATTTTACCCTGCCACCTAAGGAATGATGGGGATGACTTACTGCAACACAGAAGATTCTGGTGTATTCGCGGAGACAATAGATAAAAGGAGGCTGTGGAAGAGGGAAAGGAGAGAGGAAGGGATCTTTCTGGCAAAAGAGGGATGAAAAAACTCCCCTTGAAATCTCAAGGATGTTTCTAAGCCTCCCTCCTATTATTAGCCAGACAAGATCATTTATCAGCTCACTGAATATTGAGTTTGACAAAATGGGTCTAATCCGTGTCCCTACAGATTTTGCTCTGTGCATCCCTCCACTGCCCCTCCCAGGGTAGGTGGATCTATAGAAAATGGTAACAAATAGCAAAACCATTTCTTTGTTTGTAGGCAGCATTTTTTTAGAGTATGAAGCACTCTCACACAGCCTCACATTATATGAAGAATTGCACTTGGACAAATTTGAACACAAACATTCATTTCTAAGGAGACAGAAAGTAACAAAGGGAGTCAACGAATGAAGTGTTTGAAAGATAGAACATGTGAACCTCATCTTCTTTGTAAAATTCCCTATTCCCTTGCTCTTTTGGTACAAATATTATGGCACATTAAGTTATGTATTTTGGTACAAAATGGCCCTCGAAGGCAATTCAGCTTCATCTAGTACTCAATCAAAGAAAGAAAGACAATTCCAAAGCTGCTGGAAAAATCTGGCTGGGTTGAACTTACCAGGAGACGATATATATTACTTTCTAAAGGTTTGTTCAAGCACAATATTTATTAAGGTCACGGTTGCATTCTCCATTGACTACTGAAGAAATTCTTTCATCATCTTCTATAACATTCTATTGAGTTGACTGAAATCTGCTTTCTGCACTTGCTTTTTTGGTGGATTTTTGGTATTTATATTAATTATATAACTAAAATATTTTTTTCAAACTTTTGTAAATCACATAGCTGATAAACAACTTGTGTGCAAGCATATAAACAATACTTATAACTCATTAATGATAAAACAAAGGAAAATATTAAAGGGAGCAAACCTTCATTTCTGTGATATTCTTTCCAAAACCTCATAACCTTCATCTAATGGTGGTAAAACAAACAAACAAACAAACAAATAAAAGAACCATCAGACAAACACAGAGTGGGAAATAGTTGACAGGATACCTGACCAGTACTACATAAAAATGTCAAGGTTACAAAAAACAATGAAAGACTGAGGAACTGTCATAGACCAGCGGAGACTAAGGAGTTAGGGCAACTAAATGTGGTATGGTACTCTGGAATAAATCCTGAATAGGAAGGAGACATTAATGCGAAAATTTGCAAATGTAAATAAAATTTGGAGAGTAGTTAATAGTAATGTATCCATTTATAATGAAGGTACCATGTTAATACAAGGTATTAATAATGAAGGGATCTCAGTAAGGGTTATATAGGAACTCTGTATGCTACCTTTGAAACTTTTTTGTAAATCAAAAAACTTGCAAAATGAAATTTTTATTTTTTTATAAATTTTTTAACATTTATTTTTGAAAGAGAGAGAGAGAGACAGAAATAACATGACTGGGGAGGGGTAGGAGAGAGAGGGAGACACAGAACTTGAAGCAGGCTCAATGCTCTGAGCTGTTAGCACTGAGTCTGATGTGAGGCTCTAACCCATGTACCACATGATCATGACCTGAACCAAAGTCAGACCTTTAACCAATTGAGCCATCCAGGCATCCCCAATTTTTTTTTGTAATGGGCCAAATATTTGACTACCATTCACCCCAGAAGATATGCTAAAGGCCTAAAACAGAGCAAAAAAATAAAGACAGAGAGAGAGAGAGATTCAATATTACTAGTCATTAGGAAAATGCAAAATAAAACCACAGTTAGATATCACTGCACACATATCAGAAGAAAAAAAATTAAAAATAATGATAACACCTAATTCTAGCAAGCATGTGGGGAAACTTGGTGACTCATCCCTTGCTGGTGGGAATATAAAATGATGAAGCCACTGGCAAAAACACTTTAATGGTTTCTTATAATATTAAACATAAATTTACAATGTTACTTATCAATTCTACTCCTAGCTACTTATTCAAGAGAAATGAAAACATATGTTCATGACAGCATTATTCATGCCAGCCAAAAAGTGGACACAATCCAAATGTCCATCAACTGATGACATGTTTCACAAAATATAGGATATCCATACAACTGGAATATCATTCAGTCACACAAAGAAGGAGGTACTGATAAATGCTGCACCATGGGTAAACTTTTGAATGAAAAAAGTCACAAAACCTACATATTGTGTGATTTCATTTATCTGAACTGCCCAGAAAAGGCAAATAGAACATAAATAATTGATTCCCAGGAGTTAGGGAGTAACTATAAATATGCACAAGGTTACTTTTGGGGGTGATGAAATGTTCTAAATTAGATTGTAGGTGATGATATAACTTTGTAAATGTTAATATCTGAAGCCATCCAATTGTCTTCTTACATGAATTTTGTTTATGCAATTTATACACCAATAAAACTGTAAAATATGTGAAATCTGTGGGATTTTTGGTATAAAATTTAGATTATGAAGGAAAGTATAAAGAGAAAGTACTCATTACCAATAACTGCATCACTTAAAAATACATTTTGGTAGATGTTCTTACAGCATTACGATTTCCTATTGATTTTCATTTTAAAATCAGGGCAAGTTATAAAGAAATTTATTTTCTCACTGATGCCTATTAACTTAGAGAGTTAAATAGTTAGGGTTTATACCTTGGAGATTTTCTTTACAGAACTTGATTGTACTTTTATGTCCCATGGTTTAGTCCTCAGTGATGTGACTGCCAGGTAGCGTTGATTACCAGTCAAACCGGCCTAGAAAATCCCAATGCATCCTTGTTCCCCAGCAAAGCAGAAGCCATAACTGCACTTCTAACCCAATTAGAAACACAAAAGCTCTGTCTCCAAAAAACAACTCAGGAGATCAGGAAGGCCATCTACTCGTATTTTGGCTTTTCAGACCAGAACGTGGAGGGCACTTTTCTTGTCATCTGAACAGATGAGAATGGCAGACACTGTCTGTGACCTTTGGTGGCCGTGCTGTGCAGAGAGCTACCTGCATGGCTTAAGAAAGAGTGTTCAAAATAAAATACATAAGGTTGTGTTTGGTTTTTTTTTATTTTCTTCTTGTTATTGTTGTTTTACTGTGTCAAGTAGAAAGGAAAAGCTTCCATGTAGAGCTCAGATCTTGCTCAATGAATAAAACCTCCCCACCCCAAACTAAATAACCCTCCAGGACCTTTTCAGCTATTCCTTAAAGTCTTTACCATACCCCATACATGCAACCTGCCTCATCCTGTGTCTAGAAAATACATGCAAGGACAAATTTACAGAGCGAAAGAAACTTGAAGCACATGCATGCACACACGTGAACAAATGTGGCTTAAATTACTTCATTTAAACAACCTGCTGCTCTACACTGAATTTCTTCCAGGCAGGTCAAAAGTAGAGATAAATCTTGCCTGTCATAATGGATAAAATGAACAAAAGTAGAATAGCCCAACAAATATATATATGATACATTATATATATTTCATATTTATATATTTTACCTATAAATTATATATTATATTTTTATATATATATATATTTTATATTTATATATATATTTTTTTACTATTTCTTGACCAAATAAAAAGCACTCAAAAAATTTCTAATGCTGCCTGAGTCCTGACTTTCTCTCTGCCTGCTGTGAAACTATGGGGAGGGATCCTTCCCGAAATAATTAATTTAATTCCAAATGCCCTAATTAGAAGATGCAAGACATTGGCAGAAACACGCCCACCAGCACTAGAGGGCAATGCTGGACAAATATTACTGAGATCCAAGAAAACACTAGCGAGTATTACTGGAGACTCAATTGTTTTCAAATGAACAAAATTTCAGATGCAACTTTGAATATTCTAACTCTGTGAGCAGGATGAAGTTTCCAGCTATTGCCTTCCAAACTGATTACAGGAATGGACAAAAAGGGCAAGGTTTTCTGGGTAGCAATCAACTCTGCTTCCTGGCTTCATCAGGGCGTTTTGCCGAGATTGAGGCTAGGCCAGTTAAAGAGCAGGTCAGCAGAGTGAGGAGATAATGGCTAATGTCAAAGCCAAGGAAGTTTCTAGAATCAGAAATCAGCATCAAAGCCTAGATTCTGCAGTGGGAAAGAAAAGGCTGCTCACTCAATTATGTATCATCATCTCATAATGTAAATGGGAACCAGGGAGTTATATGAGGGTGAGAATTATTTATACAAGCTTAAAAAATTAATTTAATTAAAAATCTGGATTAATACCACAAAATTATAAAAGGACCTTTGTTGATGAGCATAATGGTGATGGTGGATACAGTTTGCAATAACAATAAAGGATTAAACTCTGGGTCTTATTTTTTATTTCTCTCTCATAAGTGCAGTAGAATCATAATCCTGTGGAAATTTTGGATTTGGAGAAATTCAATTAAAGCAGTGGCTTTCAATGTGTGGCCCCTGTACAAAAAACATCAGCATCATCCAAGAACTTGCTAGAAAATAAAATTCTTTAAAAAAAAGAAAGAAAAACAGAATTCTTAGACTTCATCCCAGAGCTCCTTAGTCACAATCTTGAGCAGTAAAGCCCAGAAATCTGTGCTTTAATAGGATACATGAAAATGTGAGCTACAGTGGACTAGAGGAAGAGTAGAACAGGTTATGCACAGAAAACAATTACTATTATATCATATCATAAATGTTACAATCATGGAGTATATAATCTACCACCTCTGTTACACTTGCTTTATTTCATACACACAGAATCTTCACATTGTAAAACACTATTTCCAGAATTTATCATTTATCTTTCTGAAACTTAAGATGTATTTTATTTAGAAGTGATTTAAATCCTGATGGCTAGATTCTAAAACTAGCCCAGAATTCTCATTAAATTTCTAATAATAGTACTGACAATGATAGTAAAACATACACATGCATAATACTTTAGCCTACGAAACATCTGTCAAATAGAAATTGAGTTGAACAACTTGCCAAAGATCATATAATTAGTATTGAGTAGGAAGCTGTAATTTGAACCCAGAACTTCCAACACCAAAACTATACATCATACATTACAGCTATACATCTTGGCTATATTTATATCAGAAATGAAATACCATAAACAGTCAACAAAAACAAAATATTTCCCAGTAATCGTGATTAAGCAAAATTTTATGTTCATAAAATTGACTGGCATTTGATGAAAACCAGGTTTCATTCAATAAAGAAAAAAGCAGATGGAGTTTCCTAGAGAGTGGAAGGAAACTTTGGATAGAGTTAAAGAGGGAATCCAAATACGAAAAAGAGATTGTGTGGAGGAAGCTAACTAAGCTCCCAACAGTGACAACTCGTATTGAGTGCCCAGTCCGCCACCAGGGAGGAAAGGAAAGACGAAGATATTGTGGGCTGGGCAGCCCGTTGCCATTAGAGCCAAAGAGAGGACATCTGAGATTCAGCAAGACACAGGAAAGTGTGACTTGCTTGTGATCAAGCAAAGTGTGACTTGCTTGTGATCAAGCAATCAACACTTACTGAGGAGCTACTTTGTGCCAAACACTCTCTGAGGTCCTGGACGAGGGTGAAGTGAGTGGGGCACTTGCCCCACGGGCAAAATCCAAAGGAGACACAAAAAAACACTCAGCAATCAGGACATTTCAATGCAATATTTTTAAAAATCACAATAAATGTAATAAATTCATGATGGAGAAAAGAGCAAAATTTGAAATAAAGATGGGATCTGTTTTATTATTTTTTTCCTTTGGCTTCAGGTTCCAGTATGTGTTAGGGCACTGTTAATGACCTTGTCTTCATTCCCACTTTTGATAATTTGCTCATCTTGAGATATTTTTGCATTAATTTTGATTTTGAGAAATATTGCATAAAAATATAACTTACTTCAATTACTGAGTTTGAGCCCTCCAGTTTTGTACCAGGTGCCCCATTCACTGTACCCTAGCCCAGCCCTCCATTGCGCTAAAAACTCTACTTTATCTCAAGGAATCATCACAACCCATAAAGTGTACAATTTTTTAGGTATTAAAATTTAGTATTTTAATGCAGGAAATAACTTAGCATGTGAAAATTTATCTAAGCCTACAAAGATACACAAAGACGTGCAAATATCCTATCATATTTGAGGGGATAGTGGATATCTACTCAATCTCCTGTTCCAGTTTCTGTTTGTAGGTGCAACAGTGCCTGAAGGCACAATTCCATGTATTTGACTCACTTAAATTGCATTGCTTTCCATTGCTTTCCAAGTTTGTATGTGAAATGTGCTCAGATTTTTTAAGTCCTGTTAATGGTAGGGATCATTGAACCACCACTGAAAGAAATGCATTTTAAAATCTATACCTCAAAAATCTGGCCAACATTTGATTCTGGTTGTTTCCTGGCATGGTGAGATCCTACGAGTGAAAGGACAGGTGGAATGCGTCCACTAAGATGAACATCAGAAAAAAGCAGTGGCAGAAACGCTAGAAAGAAGCACATGTTCCCCACTAAGATAAAAGTCGGTGACTTGCTTCCCTTTGTCTCAGAATCACATGAAGCCTGGGATCTTTCTTAGAGCTTCACACTCTGCTTGCCTGGAGTGAAGACTGGGGATCCCAGAGGATGCTGATGTGTGGCCAAGCTTGAGAATGAGGAGACCCAGGGACTCAGTCTGAGTTGAATCAATGTAAACAAGACTCTCCACAGTCTTGCTTAAGCAATGAGAGATAAACAGTGTTGGGCACCTCCTATGCTTTTGTTGGGCTGTGAATGGGTTGGTAAACAGGGAAATCTGAACTGTTCCAGAGAATAGAGAGAGAATGTTTAAAAGGGTGAGTGGTTGGCGTGGGTGGCTCAACTGGTTGAACGTCTGACTTCGACTCAGGTCATGACCTCACAGATCATGGATTCGAGCAGTACAGAACCTGGGATTCTCTCTTTCTCTTTCCGCTTCTCCCTAACTTGCACTCTTTCTCAAAATAAATAAATAAACTTAAAAAATACTTCAAAAACTTAAAAAAAGTAAAGAGGCATGCGGTTGCAGAGCAGGAAGGAAAGACGAGATCACTGAGAAATTAGTTTTTATTATGTTTTTGCTGTACAGTATGGTACATTAGTGCTTTCATGCCCATGTGACCTTCAGAAAAATAGTTATTTCTTATTGCTGGCCTTTGACAAAGGCTACCTTTGGGGGCTGATGTCAAATTGCTGGGGACTTTTCAAGAATGGAGAAGCATAAGGGTACAGACTGACCACAGGTTTTTTTACTCTTCCATTATGTGGTTTAATAAGGAAAGGATATATGGAGGGGACCCTGGCAAACAACAGCCAGAGGATCCCAGTTTCCAAAAGGACAGAGTAACAGGTGCTGCTCTGCCCTGTCCGATTGAACTGGAGATCTCACAGGAAGTAAATGGCAGGCATTGCATTTTTCTAGAAACCTAGCCTGCAGGTGACCGATCCTCAGTGTTCTTGAGGACTGGGCTATTCGCACTTATCACATCCTTTTTATAACCTCTTGCCCAAGTGCTTCCCCAATGTGAAAGTGGTGTTATGAGTGCAATGTATTTTTCAAATTGAGCTGCATGGGCTGAGTTACCACCACCCTGTACAGTTCATAACACGGTTCCTGTGAGTGTCACACACATCCACTTTGATCATTTTCTCCCGAAAGCACAGTTTTAAAAAAAGTCATTATAAAAGAATTTTGTGAAATGCAGCATCACGAGCATGTTAAGGGCAAGAGCAGTAATTACTGTTTTAAGATGGTGTAGCCCAGACATGTAGAAGCAGAGCTGACACACTCTAGCAGTATTAGCTTCCCTTCTGACCTTGGATAAGAGATCTAGATGTCTGTACTCAAAGCTACCTTCCCAGGGGTGCCTGGGTGGCTCAGTCAGTTATGTATCTGACTCTTGGTTTCGGTTCAGGTCATGATCTCACGGTTTGTGAGTTCGAGTCCTGCATCAGGCTCTGCACTGACAGCACAGAGCCTGTTGGGGATTCTCTCTCTCCCTGCCTCTCCCTGCTCTTTCTCTTTCTCAAAATAAATAAACAGTTTTTAAAGCTATCTTCAATTTTCCATCCTAAATAAAAAGATCCTGGGGTAATATTTTTTAAACGGCCACAGCAACATTTCTGTTCTGTGTGCTGTTTTTCAAAACCGTCTTTTGTTTCTTCTCCCCCTGAACTTGAGCGTGCTTGTGACTGTGTGGTGTATAGGGTCCAGCAGAGCTGATACTATGAGACTTCCCAGAAGATCACAATTTGTCCCTGGCTTATGCATAAGATATTCTGTTACCCTGTAGCCCCCATGCTGGAGAAATCTTTTGGAGGGACCCCATAAAGACAGAGAGAGATGCCTAAGAAGCCCTAGCTATTCTAGAGTCTTCCCAGCTCAAGTGCCAGGTACACAAGTGAGTGAACTTTGGATGATGACAGCCCTAACCTTCAGGCTGTCCTAGCTGACATGAAGAGGAGCAGAGAGGAGGTGTCCCTGCAGGGTGCTACACAAATTGCAAATTCATGAGCAAAATAGATACTGTCATCATTTTAAGACATCAAGGGTTAGCATGGTTCGTTATATAGCATTAGATAAGCAGAAGAGATTCAGAAAATCTACTACTGACAATAAATCCCACCAGTGGAAGGAATAGTTTCTGACCATCTAGTATAAAATAACAACCCTCTCTTGCCACTCTCTCTACTCTTTACATATTTTACTTCCTTCCATAGTAATTACCATTACCTAGTATTATCTATTGATATCTATCTACCTATTGATTGTTGATTTCTGTTTATCTACACTAATAGAGTAAGTTCTTCGAGGCACAAAGAGATTTTGGTTGTTCACTTCTGAATCTACAAGATACAACCACAGAGTTCTTTAGAGAGGATGAATGAGAGACTCTTTACCCACTGCCATTGCTAAACATAACAGCCAAAAACTAAGTTTTTTATATTTATTTTAGATTTTTTTAGTATGATTTGGGTCAAATATTTAAGTTGAGTAAAGAAAAAATTGTTGAGCAGCCTAATTTTTATTTTACTAGAAATGGCTGAAGGAAGATTTAGTTTTATTTCCCTGTGACTTCAATTTTATGAGAGCAAATCAACATTTTGGAAATGTGTTTCTCTTCATATTTAATGAACCTTGATGAGTCATGAAATATAGGTATGTCCAAACTCCTCGGGAACCTAATGAATAAAATTCCCGTGAACATGCTAAAGAACTTCAACTTCAGGCCAGATTTCATAAAATCCCAGTAAGTGTTCTCTAACAGTGCAGTTGATACTTCCACAAGACTAATCACAACAAATGATTCAGGGCATTATTTAAGTGTGAAACTCACGGTTAAAAGGAGGGTTGCAACAGCACACATCTTATTAAACGCTGACATAAAGCCAACTCTGTTCAAATTATTGTTCTAATTTCAAAAATCTCAATTTTAAGCTCCTTAACAGATTCTTCTCAGCAAGTACTTGAAGATCCGGGGTTTAAAATTGAGAGATTTGAAATGAGGGTAGCTTGGAATTAAGACCTAGATACCAACCTACCAAGGCAAGGGGAGAGGGGTTGGAGGCCTCTTAGAGAAGAGTAAGTGAGTTTTAGGGAAGATGAATGGGCCTTTAGAAGAGTGGATTGGAGGTATGATAGTTTGTGACAGTCTGGGTATGGTATTTACTTCTAGTCTCCCCTGCAGTGGTTAAGACCCTATCTTCCCTGTTTGCTGACATTCCCAGAGAGGCTTTCTATGCCAGTTGAATCCTTCCAGAAGATCTGTCTTTAGTCAGATAAGGGCAATTCAGAGAAAGCCTGTTCCTGCATCTGCTTCCCTTCAAGTGCCTACAGCTCAAAATAATCAATATATCAAAGCAGCATATTTTAGGGTGACAGCAATGCTTGCAGCCCTCCCCAATATCCAACCCCAGAACTTTTTCACTATCCACAACATAAGCTCTGTGCCCATTAAATAGTAACTCACTATTCCTGCCTCCTATGAACCCTTGGAAATCTCTCTCTACTTTGTGTCCCTATGACTTTGTTTAATCTAGGTACCTTCTGTAAGTGAAATCCATCATACATTATTTGGGGATTTTTGTTTGTTTGTTTGTTTTTTGCAATCGTCTTGTTTCACTGGCATAATATTTCTCAAGTTTCATCCATGTTGCAGCCTGGATTCTGCATTTCATTTTTTTAAAGGCTGAATAGTAACCCATTGTGTGCATAAATGAATATATCACCTTTTGTTTATCTGTAAGACAAGGCACAAGGGAGAAAGTCTAAATATATCTCATGAGAATGGAAAAGAAATGTTGTTTCTCAGAAGGAAGAGAGAAACAAAGCAAAACAAATAGTCTTAGGAGTAGGGAAAGTAAGTAAGGTGGAATGAGGCTGGGACCCTTTTGTAGCAGGCCGTGTGGGAAAGCCCTGGTTGGAAGATAACCAATTGACATTGAAAGAGTATAGATTTTCAGTGTTCACTTGTCAGGTGTTTGACTACCTCTGATGAATTCCCTCTCCCAACTCATTTCCACATCTTTAGTAAAACCAGTCACTACACTCACAAGTGCATAGTAGAGGTGATGCTCTTCATTTATTTACATCTTTTTCAGCATCAACTGAAAATGGATTAAATTTTACCTCTGGTTCAGAAGAAGGACTCCAAGTCGATCGTGAAATGGTAAGGCCCCAGGAATCCACTGAAATACTAGAGAGGGGTTTGTACTTTTATGGAGCAGGCATGAGGATCAGGTCAATCATATCAAAATTTCAAGGGGCCTAGGGATCTCATGACATAACTGGTCTAATTTACTTCACTACCTTTTGTAGAAGGAGAATTTTGAAAAATCACTTCACCAACCAGATCAAACGACCACCACTGATCAGTTTTTGCTCTAAGGTTTGTTGTCATTGAGAGAGCAGGAGGGCTACCTGGGAAAATCCCTTTGGAAGCCTATTCAGATATATCAAGACCACGAGATTCAAAGAATTGTTCAACTCTGCCAGAATTTCAGAGAAAAATCTCCTGGCATCTATTAAAAATAGTGTTTTGGAGAGATGCTCTAGGTTGTTTAATTTGAGAAGACAATTCTGGAACGGAGCTCCGGTGTACTTCCCCACAAAAATAGCCCAGCGTGTAGACATGTAAGCACTGTGCAGAGAAATCTAAGAACCAGGCAAGTATTGGCTTTAGAAATTACTAAGATCCCATCAAAAAGATTCCTGCTTGGTCACCTGTAGTTCCTTTAACTATTTCCTAAGAGCTTTCACCTTAACTATCAGAAAATTTTCTCCTGGTTGGTGATTATAATCTTTCCATTGAAAGCCACATTAAGCTTTCTACTCAATTTCTCTTTGTGTTTTTCAATCCCCACCCCACCCCCAACACACACATACATAAATAGATACACACACACATACCCATACACACATATGTACACACACAGATACACACACACATATACCCATATATACACACACACAGAGGCTTCATTGTCATTCTCTACATGCTTAGCTGCTTCTTGCAAAATTATCTCTTCTTTCTCATAACATTCCTCTCTTTGAATGGGAAAAAAAGCCTGTTAAGATATTGATTTGGACATCATTAACAAGCAGTGGTGGCCTCGGTGAATGATATGTTTGCTGTAGCATGTGAATCCTTATCAGCAATCAGCCTGATGAAGGAAAAAGTCACCAGGACAAATAAATGAAAGGCCTCATGACACCATTAGGAAATGAGTTTTCAAGTTCTAGTCCTAGCAGGTTTATTATGGGGCCATGTCCCATATTATGTTCATCATTTGCTACTCTGGAATCACTGACTTGGGTTGATGTCAGTCCTGCCCTCTCAGGCATAGCTCTGAGTTACGGGAAAGGTAAATGGATCAGATAGAGTAATCAAACTCTTTGCCTAGTGTAATTACTTGAACTCATTTTACAGGTATCCTTGTCATATGACCTTGCTTAATTCCCAGTATACGATTTGATGCTCACCCTTTTAATAACATGCACACTGAAGAATTTTAGCACAGGGAGCAGAGAATCTTATATTCCACCTGACACGGTGCCTCCTTGCTTTCTGCAGTGCTTTCTGATCCCACATGGACAAATCCCAGAGACCAAAGAAAGCCAATTTGGGGAGGCTCAAACTTAGAGGCTATACACATAAATCTGATTTCTCAAAGTGAAATTAACAAACAATTTTCAATGGGATAGTTTATTTATCATTTCCCTTGCTCAACCAACAAATGAACCATTGAAGGAAATATGCAACATGTTCCCTGTCTTCTAGTATACTCTCCAAGGGAAAGATAGACATTTAAAAAAATTTTTTTAGGTTTATTTATTTTTGAGAGACAGAGAGAGACAGAGCATGAACAGGGGAGAAGCAGAGAGAGACACACAGAATCTGAAGCAGACTCCGGGCTCTGAGCTAGCGGTCTGCACAGAGCCCAACACAGAACTCGAACCCACAAGATCTCATGAGTTCATGAGATCATGACCTGAGTCAAAGTCAGACGCTCAACCGACTGAGCCACCCAGGCACCCCAGGAAAGACTGACTTGTAAATGGATACTATAAAACAATATGCTTCGATCATGGCTATGACAAAGAGCCTCTACTTAAAATTCTTACACAGCGAGGAGTGTGGGCTGGGCCAATAGAAAAAATCTTCCAGCAGATTGGTTCATCCTGGGTACCTTTGCATGTGTCATTCCTCTTCTACCTTTTTCCTTTGTACTTCTTTAGACTCACTGTGTTCCTAATTATTCATATAATACTAAACAAGACTGTGTTCCTAATTATTCATATAATACTAAACAAGACATAGACCTTCACTTAATGGAATTTGTAATCCAAAGATTACAATGCTTTGTCTAAGTGGCACCTTGCATGTATTAATGACTTAATCAAAAACATAGCAACACTAAATAATAATGATGGCTAATATTTCTTAGGCAACTGGTATGGGTCCTGGTACTGTTCCAAGTGTCATAATGTATTTAATCCTCACAGCAATTCTGGTATGAGTATTATTATCTCTCTTTTTTATACTTGAGAAAACAGGGGAGCAAGGACATTAAATAATGTATCCAAGGTCACTTAACTAATAAGTGGGAGAGTCACCCTGTCTTTACAGGGTTATCTCACACAAGTATTCTGCTACCTCTTTTTTTAAAGTCTATTTATTTTGAAAGAGAAAGAGAGAAGCAGAGGGAGGAGAGGGGGAATCCCAAGCAGGTTCAAGCACTGTTAGCATGAGCCCGATTAGGGGCTTAAATGAACGAACCATGAGATCATGACCTGAGCCAAAATCAAGAGTCAGATGTTCAACCAACTGAGCCACCCAGACACCCCTAAAACTGATGTAAACCGTTAGCTTCCACTTCTGGGGTGGTAGATTGATTCCTTTTTATATGCCAACTTTGATGCACAGTTAGAAGCTTTGTGGAGAACAGGTTGAAAAATATGAGCAAAAGTTGTACAAAGATCAATTAGTGATGCCAGCCCTAGCTTGGAGATGGACTAATGATTATATATACATACAGACATAAATATATATTCGCTAACCCTATTCTGGATTGCTATTTTTAAAGAGGTGTACAGCCAAAAGATGTTTCTTTACAGAAATGGGAAACAGTGCATGCTTTGCCCTTCTGGGTCATACATGTAAGGACATATGAAAATAATCATCTCTCAAGATGTCTGAGAGCCTGGAAAACTCCAAAATGTTCTGTCTGTGCCCCTTCTTATCACTGGGGTCGAGGAAGCGTCTAGTTAGTTCTCAGGTTACTTAGTTGCACATGGCCCCATGGGAGAGAGATTTAGCCTCTATAAGTAGCAGCCTGATTGACAAGTAAATCTAAAATTGATTCTTTTGTTTCCAGAGTTTTCAAAGTAAATACACATAACAAGTTATTTCAGCTCCCCGAAAAGCCATAGAAAACACAAAGTATTAAAATAACTAACATTTTCTTAAGGTAGCCCGCATTACAAGTCCCCTAAAAAGTCAAAGAGCCCTACTGGCAGAACTAAAAAACCAGAAGGAAATAGATCTGGATCCTGTTTTGCTGTGTTGGAGCATTAATAAAAAGAAATCAAGATCAACTCGACAGTGTGATTTAAACTGTTTCCATTTTATATCACTTTCTTTTTTTAATATATCAAATACCCTCCTTTTCTTGAGGGCCCCAAAGGCTTAAAATACATGGACTTCATGCCTATGGGAAGAGCGATTGTGGGTGTAACTGTGACAGCTCTCCAGATCTTTGCCATTTCGTCCATTTATATATCATTACTGTGGCTATGCGATAACATTTAAAATAATTCCAATGTAAATCTGACAGCACTTCATTAGATTTTCTTAGAATCGTGTAATTAGGTAAGAAAAGACCGCTGATTGAGAAGGTTAGTACTGCCTGAGACAGGATTGCGTTGCACAATTCACAATCACAACATTCCTTCTCAAAAGGCCTCTCTAATTTAACAGATGCTCCTCCAAACTGGGACTCAGGAGACAGTGGTTGTAAAATTTAAGGGTTCATTGGAGGGGGAAGGAACAACATTGGGCTACCTTTTCCTGTCTTGGAGTCGGGGTAACTGAAGAGAGGACCCTCTTCCCTTCTGCCTTGCCAAAAGGACTAGGGGCCCCTTTGATACTGGCTTCAGAAAAGCTTAGAACCCTGAGAAGGTTAAGTCTCTAGATCTTTAATACTGTAATTTACCATCTTTATTTTTCTTAACAAAGTGAATATAATTAAGGCAGATAAAAGTGCTGTTAAATCAAGATTCTCTCAGGACGAAGAGCCTCCTACCAACAGAAATGGCACAAATCTGATTCATTTTCTTAATAATCTTCAAATATATGGCTTATTCCTGGGCCCAGAGGTGAAGTTGAAGTTAAGCATAATTTTTAAACAAACGCATTCTGTATTCCAAAGAAGCGAGCAGCAGCGTGAAAGCTATTTAAGCTGCAACCATAGCCGCCTTGTTTGCAAAAAGGCATCGTAAATGCTCAGTTTGACACTCTTTGGGGTTTTAACTGGGGGAGAATGTTTACACTCTTGAAATCTTCTATAATGAGGAAGAATTTAGACTAATTGGCAAATCTAATAGGAGAGCTGATTAGTTCGTACAAATAGCTCAAATCCATTATTTGACACAGACCCCACAACTGTGGCCTTTCTTAAGAGAGCTCTATTCAATTTTATAACAGAGCAGGGGAAAAAAATGCAGACAAAATCAATTTGTTATTGTTCTCAAAAGGGTTGCTGTCCACCATGGAATTGACTTATAAAATTTGTGCTTAGAATCAAATTATCCAATCTGAGAGAGGAATCCACGTAGACGCACCTACCATACCAAGCAAGCAGGGAGAGACAGTGGTCCAGAAGCAAACAGCAGCGTGTCTGTTCCGGATCCGTTGTGAATTGGTGTTTTGTATCAAACTGATTGTTAAAATGGAATGGATTTCTCACTGATTGTATTATGTGATTCCCTCTGCTTTTCCTCAAAATACCGGGGTCCCACCCAGCCATCAATCAAATTTGAAGAACTAAAAGCCTGACAACTTCAGTTGTTTACCACTCCACCTGACTTTCAATCAGTGATCACCAGTGGGGGAGATGAGAGACATTTGAATTTTGGAAGGCACATTTGGCTGTTGCCACTGGTGGTGGGGGTGGGGTTTGCTGCTTGTATCTAATGGGTAGAGCCCAGGGATGCTGTTAAACACGCTACAAAGCACAGGACGGCCCAGAATATCAACAGTCCAAAATGTCAATAGAACCAAGGTTGGAAAAAAAACAACCAACACCTCTTTAAATAGATGTACTGATTATTTTCTTAGCCTAGTAAATAGTTAAATGTTTTAAAAAAAAATCATTCATCGTCCAGCCTTCCAAATTTGTTCATCCAGACTCTTGGTAAAAGAGGAGACTGTGATGAAGCCACAATTTGTAAAGAGCCCTAAATCTTTAGGGGCCGTTAACTCCTCCTGCTCAGAAACAGAGAGGTCATCCTGTGAAAGCTAATCATATTTTCTGAAATCACAGGGGAAGATCTCTTTACTGTACTATTTAGAACATGTGTCCAAAGGAGGCCTTCTAATCTGGGCTCCTGGGAAGCATCTGTATCTTACAGGCAAGGAAGCTCTGGAGAAAAGACAGTTTATGCCGTGGTCAGCTTTACTGACACCCCAACAGAGGGCATGAGCAAAGGCCAGCTCCAGGCGAACAAGCCCGATCAGGTAAAAAAAATAGTGACCAGAGATGGGCCCTTGGGTAAGCTCTAAAATGCCACCAGTGAAGAGTGAAACCAGCAAAACAAAGCAAGAAAGGTCCTTGTCTTTAGACGGAATGAAAACATTGCCGAAAAAGTAGATTAGAACTATTTGCACTTCATTCCTTCTCCAAGACTGAGATGCATCTGATTTAAACCAAAACACTGAGGGGAATTGATAGCATACATTTCACAACAAACATTAACTCGGAGCAAATTTATCCTTTACATAGCAACTTCTGTGCTGGTGATTAAATACGTCTGCTGCCACAGGTCACGCCGTTCGAATTAACACAAATATGCAAGTATTAAATTATTTCAACAGCAAGGCAAAAGCTTTTCTGGAAACAGGCTCTTGGATCGTATATCTACCTATCTCACCTAACTCTGTGACAAAATGGTTTGGAGTTCACAGGAATTATTGCCCCATAGAGAGAAAGCTTATGAAGTAGGTATTTTAAATTCAAGACTGCAATTAACTTAGCTCAAGTTAGTATTTCAGGATTTATACCAACACAGAATTCTGGAAAAAAACCAAGATCAGACTGTAGACCACATTTATGACTCTGCTATATGGGGCCCATTATGCTAAAAGACAAAGCATTCCTCTTCTAGCCCTAATCAAAAGGGGACCAATGGCATAAATCTAGTTGAATTTTGGAAAGGTGATTAGATGACACTTTGCAAAATTGTAAATTCTGCAAAAGATCAAGTGACTTTTAAACTAAAAACCAAGCAGGCAGTTTCTGCGAACTATTAGAAAATAAATGGAAAGTCCCAGCTCAGCAACTGGCAAAAGTTTCAAAACTATGTTTTCTGCAAGAAGTTCTTTACTGGTTCCTCAACTCCTCCCCTCTACTTGGCCCTTGTGCACAACTCCTACCAGATCTGACCTTTCTCTCTGGCAAAGAATGGTTTGAATCATATTAGAAAGCTTTCGTTTGGTTAAAAGAATCGGCTTCCTTATGATGCAGATAGTCTTGCATTTCTGTGTATTCCAGTTGACCTTTCTTTATAACACAGTCTGATTACCACCTGTATTTTCTTTCCCATTTTCTGACAATTTCTGAAGCTATAAGGCAGGTGCCGGTCTACACATGTAGATGACAAAGGAGAGGGAAGAAGGAAGCTTTCAAAAGGAGGGAAAATAAAGCTTAAAAAGCTCAGAGGGATGGTGATCCTCTGACCATCACCAAATACAAGGACTGTTCTCTCTTTCTCCATGCATGTCAGCAATATAGAGGAGGCCTGGCAGCCAAATGTACATCAGACAGCTTATATTTGTGCTGTATGGTCATTATTATTCTTTTAAAATTGACTTCATCACTATAGGAGAAACAACTGAAATACTTAGTGACTAAAAATATCACTGCTTTCCCCCCCTCCCCCAACAGAAAACTAGGCATTGCCTGGGTTATCAGACTCTATGGGGTCTTTGTATCCCATTGTCTTTGAGCTATTTTACAACTCTGAAAGCTGTAGGATACTGATAACAACACAAATGATTCTTATCCATAGAAATGCAAATTGTCCCAGCTGAGATAGAGTTGATTATTATTGCCCTATGGATATTGACCAAATTTGCATGAAGAAAGCAAATTCCCTTCAGCAATCCTGACTGCCTACATATTTGTTTGCTCTTTTGGATTCTCCTTTGAACTGGTTATAACATCTTAACTGCTTTGCCTCATTAATGGGTTCAGTAAAACATTTCATACCTATTTGTTTTATATATGAATGAGAGTCATGACAATATTCTCTTTTTAAAAGTATACTTTAACATAAATAATGTTTTCAAATTGGAAGATGATACCCCTAAATCAAATTCAACGTTCTCTCTTGAAAAAATGAGAAGTTTTGGCTATCACAGGTTGGCAGGTCTTAATGGGATCACTGAGTTCTAGGTGAGTGGCAGCGGGGGTTCAGTTGAAGGGCAAGTGTACTCACCAGTTTTTCATAGTCCTCATTAGCTTTAAAGTTTGCAACCCCTACTTCTCACACATTGTCAGGATGTCCCCCCTTTTAAAATTTTATTTATTTTTCACAGAAAATCTTTGGCCTTAAGGTACGGAGAATTAAGTTACTTACATTTGTCAACATGTGACCCAACATTCACCATTACTCTGTCTTCTCTTTTGTTTTATTTAATGGATGGATGTGTCTCCACTCCCAATTCCCTCCCCTTACCATTGCCATTCCCTCCAGTGTATTTACAAAATGTCTCTCCAATCCATATTTTATTGATTTATTTAGATATATGGCTCCTTGGAAACATTTATTTAGATCTATGGATTCTTTAAAATGCACAGTGCTGGTCTGCATGTTGTTTTTAGTTGCATGAAAGGTAGTACAACACGTATCTCATTCTGTTTCTTCTTTTGATACACAGTATTGTTTTTTGAGATCCATGCAGCCATGCGTAAGTAAAGTTCATTACTTACAATGGTTGCAGAGCATCCTATTATATGTGTACAACACATTTCTGCACCCTTTTTCCTAATAATGGAACCGAAGTCACCTCCAACTGTCTGCCACCCCAACGGTGCAACAATGACCTTCCTAGCGTCTACCACCTGTCAATCTGAGAGACAGACATGAATTTCAGGATCTAATGGTATTCATATGCTTGCTTAGACTCAGCGCTGCCAAGCGGATCTCCATTAAATGGCAACTCCTCACCCACCAGCACTGCATGAGGCTTCCAGATCCCTCAGTACTTCTAATATTAGCATAATTTTTCTGTGCTGATTCCTTTTATTGGTTTTGCTTTTCAGTAACATTACTATTTGCCATACAGTGTTGCCTGAAGTTTTAAATGAACTGTTCAGGGTTAACAAAAACTGCATTTTTTTCTACTGGATTTATAAAACATTTAGCTTGGTTAAGAAATAATTTTTCATCTTTTTCTTCATTATTTATTATTACACAGCATTCGAGAATAACACAGTTGTCTTAAGATTTCAAATCTGAGAAATACATCTCTGTGAGGAATAGCACCTGCTTCTTGTTACAACCCGTCTGATCGGTCCCCCAACACTGAGGCTCTGGCCGTCCAGGAGTGTCCCAATATTAACATAACTTCTAGATTTTTGCCAAACTTACAGACTATACAATGGTACCTTTTTTCTCCTGTCTTAAATTGCATTTTCCTTATGGTTTATTTTCTTCTTGAAGGTGCCCTTGACATTAACAGAGTAGCAGGGACAGAAAAAGAGAGCTAATAAATGAAGAGATATGAAAGGATTATATTCAATAAATTCCTTTTTCCAAGTCTATGAGGAAAGAAATAAACAATCGTTGACTCAATCTTTTCAGGATCAGATTCTAAGAGATGTGTGCTATTTGATTCACACGTTGAAAAACAAACAGGAAAACATATGCATAATTTAAAAAGACAAATTAATGAAATATTTAACTAAATTTTCTACAAGTAACAACTAAGATTTAGACGTGGATCCAGGGCGCCTGGCTGGCTCAGTCAGCTAAGGGTCTGACTCTTGATTTTGACTCAGGTCACTCTCTCATAGTTGTGGATCAAGCCCTGCGTCAGGCTCTGCACTGGCGGTGGGGAGGCTGCTTGGGATCCTCTCTCTTCTTCTCTCTCTTCCCCTACCCTGCTCGTTTTCTCCCCCCCCAACCCTCTCTCTCTCCCCTAAAATAAATAAATAAAATTTAAAAGAATAGATATGGTTCCATTTTCACGTGCTACGTATATCAACACAGGATACAGTTTATTTATCCCTGGTCACAGTAGATACAGTACTGAGGGACCAAATACTCTCAGGGTCCACATGTTAATTTCTTTTAAAACTAAAAAAGGCACTTTTAGGTCAAAGCACATGTTTTAATACAAAATTCTTAATTTTTTTGGAGGAAGGGGCCCACAAAGGCCAATATACTTTGAGCCCATGAAAAACGTACTGTGGCCGTGATTTTATAAGGCCACACAATTTTATTAATTTGAGTGGCTATAGAGAACCACAGTTTTATATATTTACTTTTTTGGGCATCGTTTTATCATCAACAAAGCAATTTATAGCTATATATTTATTTTTATGAAAAATGAGATCTAGTCTATAACCATGAATCATAAACTAGACAACATTTCCCAGGAATATTTTGCTATGAAGCATGGCATCTCATTGCCTTGGAGGAATTGTTGATTTTGGAAACAACCATACCAGAAGGCTGGGCAACTGATTCTTTGACAGAAAGAGGATTTTTTTTTTTTTACTCTAATGTTTCATCATCAATTTACATGTCCTACATGACTGACCATCTAGATGCTATCTCGAATGTGCTAAAAAAAACAACTGGCTAGCACTTTAAACCTTGAAGAAAGAGTACAGATAACTCTGTCTTATCTTTCCTTCTTGGGCTATTACTACAAATTCATAAAACATAGGAACTCGGTGTTATCCAAAGTAAGACTAAGGTCTATAAAAACTAGACAAGCATATACCATGATCAAGCCTACTGGCCACTTGGAATAATAGTAAATACATTCTAAGTGTCATTTGGGATATGGGTGGAGAGGGGGGTGAATATTTCAGCAATCACTCCTTTACTTCTTTCTTCTCCCCTTTTCCACTCAGTCGAGGCAATGCTCAAACCCCTTCCATGGCAAATGACATCCTGCTTGCTCCTCAAGTTACTGCTCTTTCCTGTGCCTTCCTTCCTAATCCTCTTAAAACACTCAATGTCTCCACTTCCCTACTGAGTCTTCTCCCTTCTTATGTCACTTCTCTCTGAATTTCCTCCCCTTACCCCACTGATATTATGCAAATAAAGTACAATGAATAGTTTAAGAATTCTTGTATTTGTAGACATTTAGATTACTTCCCACCTTTGGCCATTAAAAATAACAACAACAAACACTGCTGCTAGGAAGATGCTTGTAGATTCTCCCTGTGCACACTCAAGAGATATTTTTCCAAGATGAATCCCTGGAAATGTAATTGATGGGTCAAAAAAAATTTTTTAACAGATACTGCCAAAATGGCTTCCAAAAGGGCTGAACTAATGTACATCCCTTTAATGGATCTCTCTGTAGCAAATGGTATCAGACTATTCTTTTTTTTAGGAAATCTCTACCCTGTAAATCCTAAAATCTAGTGTAGATCAGCATAATTTGTGGAACTGGTTAAAATGTAGATTCCTGGACCCTACCCTGAGCCAGGACACTGAACAAGCTTCCTGGATGATTCTCTATGCACTAATATTTAGAGAAACTATTCTTGCCCCCTTGACCTTCCTCCTATCTTCCTGTCCATCGCATAGGGGTCTTCTTATGATCTTGGGGTGCCTGGGTGTCTCAATCAGTTGAGCACCCAACTTCAGCTTAGGTCATGATCTCACGGTGTGTAGGTTTGAGCCCCGCATCAAGCTCTGTGCTGACAGCTCAGAGCCTGGAGCCTGGTTCAGATTCTGTGTCTCCCTCTCTCTCTGCCCCTCCCCTCCTTATGCTCTGTCTCTGTCTCTCAAAAATAAAATAAATAAATAAACAAAAGGTTAAAAAAATGGAGTAAACAGTGGTGATCTCAGGGCTTATCTCTTTTCATTCCACATAGTATCATTGGGTGTCATTATCCACTCACATGGTTTAAATTACCTCTGAGATGCTGGTGAATCCCCAAAAATTCATCTCTACCAAGAAAATCACACCACATATCCAATGGTCTATGGATGTTTCATAAACATAAAGTGACCAAAGCTTGATGTATCACCTTTCCCCATATATCCACTCTTTATGTATTCTCTCAGTTGGTGGTGAGCACCTTAACAAAAGTCTGTGTCAGCCGCTTGCCATTTATTTCCCATTTCCCATCTATTACCTGCTGCTGATTATACAACCTATCCAGTTATTCTGCTACCCTCTCCACCTAAAATCACCCTCATTCTTGGCATCCCATCTCTCACCTACTCATACAATAGCTTGGGAACAGGTCTCCAGATCTCCTTCTGATCTATTCCTGTCCGAGCCAGAATGAGCTATCCCAAAGGCTATGTGCCCAAGTTACTCTCCGCTCTAAAACCTCTCCGAGGCTCTGCTATACAGAAGGCATCCACAGGCTTTGCTGACCCTCCACTCTCACCAGCTTTCCCCTCCCAACTCTTCTCATCAGGCACTTTACTGCATCATAACACCAAACTGCTGCTTTTTCTCGGACACAACATGTGATTTCATGAGTCCAGGCTTATTCCATTTCCTTTGTCTGAAAAGCCTGTCCCCTTCTTAGTTTATTTTGCTCAATTAACTTTTATTCACAGTAGAAGACGAGGTTTAACCCCTTCTAGCACTCAGTTTTTGAATTAGCTCAGATAAAATGTGGATTATTTGTATTGCATGATCACACCTGTCTGTCCTTCTTCAACAAATGCTAACAGAGTGATTTCTACACATTGGCATCCTAACAGGCACTGAGAATACAGTAGAGAAAAAAATGGAGTAGCCCTTATCACCATTGTCACATCACAGGACTTATTACAATAAAATGCGTACAAAAATAAGCTGTAAACACTTTAAAGTTGATTACAATATCTTACTAGGCAGCTTTGTATCTCTTTTCTTTGGAATAGAATCTTAGTTAATATTTTGGCCAAAAATGGACAGCATCCACTCAGATAAGAAGATCATGACTTGATCTGACACTTTTAATTGGTATTTGAGATGAGCCTTAAGGTCAGTTTTTTAAAAATTTATTTTAATCTCAACTGGAAAAAGTGACTTTCTACAAAATTATCTTATAGACAATGAATTCTGATCAATTCTAGGGAATCCAGAAACATCCAAATCTGAATGTCTTCAGGGTCTTAGAAGAACTTCTGTTAACTATGAAAAACTACCTTTCAAAGGGATGTTTCACCTCTTTCTCTACCATGTAGTTCAAGAGACACTTAGACTTAATTTTTCCTTGTAGAAAAGAAAACAGTTCATTAAAATTTAAATGAGGAGATTTGTAATGTCTATCTGCTTTACTAGTTTATAAAATATGGTAGCTTATAAGAGATATCCACAAACATTTTGGATGGAACAGAAGGGCCAAAAGATGAGCTATATTTGAGTGTCAGCAACTCCCTGCAACAATGGGAAGTCTTAATACTTTTGCATGGTTCATTTAGAGATTTGAGACAGGTTTGTAAAGTCAGCACACAGGGTTATCAGACATACCAGATGCTTCCTCACTATGAAAGTGTTCAGCACGTGTGAAAGAATATTTTGCAGAATTAGATTTCTATAACATGAGATTTCAAGCATATGACTTTGGGCTCAGGACAGCAGTATTTGGTCCTCTTTGGGTTTAATTATTTTTTTAATGCATAGGTGTTCCCTAAAGCATAAGAAAGGTGCCTACATACCATTTCAGAGAGATGGCAGAACATATATCATGTCCATGAATCAGCACACTGCCTCACACGTTTTTCAGCGTGGGAGTTTACAAGAGTTCTCTAGATAGTAAGAGTGATGTAGCAGATGTTAGCACAAAGGAAAGAGCAAATGAGATGTGAATTACAGGGTGACGAGGCTTGTATGAATCTCATTTGTTTAACCATCTGAATGGTGCTCCAGGTATTAAATGAGCTAGATACTATTGAACGCAATTTTCTGAATAGCCAGGAAGGTGGTTTAATGAACTATGCCCACTTGAATGTCCTCATATCATCTTACCTTTTCAACCAGCCATAGCTTACTTAGCTTTTCTCCCCAAGTCTTTTAAAGTAATGCTCTGGATGATTATGACCTTGTCATTCTATTTTCTAGGTAATATAACATCAGGAATTATTACATGATTAGTAATTTAATTAGCAGGCGTATTAGCAGAGATTCTTTTGCAAATTAAGAACTTACTCTTAATAACCGTGCAACATCGAAGGACCTGGTGGTTTGAGGGTTGCAAATTTAATTGCTTGACTTTCTCATACCCACTCTGGCTGCTAGCAGCTGCGATATCCCTGACTTTGTAAAATGTTACTTTTCTGAAAACAACTCTGAGGTTTCCACAGTTCTTTCAATGGTTTAACGACTTGATCTTATTAGTGATGCAAAGGTACTGGCCCAGGAGAACTTCCCTGTTTAAGCCTTCCTGTCACTTCTGAAACCAGGTGGAGCCACTTATTCTTGAGTAGGCAGTAGAGACTATAATTTAGTTTGCCAAGAATAATGGATAGTTCTGTCGTTCATCTCTCATTCACTGAATGTGTTTCCCTGGTCACAGGTAAGAATTTCAGTGGGCTGGTAGGATAAGTTCATTTTCAAGCTCACCACAGATCTTCTACCTTTCACCTATTTTTGGGAAATAATTGGGTAGAGAATAACACTTAAAACATGGAATACTTTTGTGGTTACAAAGTCAACAGTTCCATGAAACTTTTCTGATGTGTAGACAATGGGTTTTTTCTTAATGGTGTAATCAAAAGTAATTTGCCTTATACCATAATGCCAGTGTATTAAATAGAATTTTGTTTTTCAATTTTTTCATTTTGCCTAAGAGAACTGGTGTGAGGAATAAAAAAACCCTTTTTTAAAAAAGATTAACACTAAAACATGGATGAATCCACATATTTAAGCATGATATCCCAGGACTTAAAAACATCTTCGGTAACAGTCTTATATTCCTGGTAACTGGGAATCAAGGAAGGGACAGAAAGATAACGGAACTCTTTAAAGGGAAGTTCAAGTTTAAGGATCAAGAGGTGAAAGGCAACTTTGATGATACAGCATCCAAGGTTAAAACAGATATCCACTCAAAGAAACTAAAAAACAGGAAATTCGCTGGATGTATTCATGCTAATGTCATACACCAGTACTGTGCTGAGCCTCCTTTCACAAGAGACCCCAGCAAGGGGAAGATGATGCCTATCTTTTCCCAAGTCTATGTTCAGTGACATCTTGTTGGTAGCTGAAATTCGCTAAGGTGGAAGTATTTATACCACTGAAATTAGCAAAAGCTATGGATTTATTCCTTTGTTTTAATTTTTCCAGTCACACCACCCCATTCTAAACAATGGCAGTTGAGTCTCCTAAGGGATGGGACCTGGAACAGAGAGTCAGGAGTCATTTCAGATTATTTTCTGTAACTCTGCATTTTCAAAGGCTTTTCTGATTACTATTGCTGCCTCTGTTCTCCTTCCGCTCAATTTTGTATAGCTATGCATGGCTTCCAAGGTCAAATACTCCATAGAGACAGAGTAAAACCAGAGTCTCTTATGTTATCAGAGCACCTAAGGTCACCAAAGAGACAGTGACTGCTCTGTTTTAGAATAATGAGTCTTTCCTAGTGCTATCACTGCCACCTTTGCCCCCATATGGTCTAATGTATATGCCAGCCAGATGACCCTGTTTATGTGATAGTCTGTATCATTCTCTGTTCAAATATGCTCATAGATTCCATCACATTTGAAGGAATTAAAGTTCTGCCATAATTAAAGGACCCATGACCAGACTTCCTCCTCTTCTTGGATCTCAGCTTCCACCATTCTTCCAGCCTCCCCTTCTTCTGGCCGTAACTCCTCTTTCTTATTCTCAGGCAGCCTACTACTTCAGGACCTTTATAAGATTTACCCCATCTGTGGCAAATGTGCACAAGGAAGACAAAATTATATTGACTACAGGGAATGATTTCATTGGAACAAGTATCAACTAAGGTTAGTAGTGTTATCATATATATGCCCCAAACGAGAGGCACAAGCAATGTCTGGATAGTAAATGAGATTCAAAAAGAGGTGGGATGAAAGAAAACAGAGAAAATGGAGAAATACTAAGGAGGAATAAACCAATTACGTGGGTATTATGCTACCGTAAGACATTCAAATAGCCACAGGGTAAGTT
Organism: Cryptoprocta ferox; assembly: GCA_028646485.1. Lineage (NCBI taxonomy): Eukaryota > Metazoa > Chordata > Mammalia > Carnivora > Eupleridae > Cryptoprocta > Cryptoprocta ferox. The sequence continues at coordinate 43,028,780 of CM053574.1, read as the reverse complement.
AAGGCAAAATGGTCACTATTAAGGAGGCTTCCTTTCTTTTAACAACAGCATGGTACTTCCAAGACAGTCAAACAATTGTGGGGTAAATCAAGCATAAAATGAAGATATTTAAGGTTGACAAGTGTTAACAAATCTGAGTCAATGGAAGACTATATTGCAATTTTCCCCTGACAAATAAGGAATCACACTTTTTCATAGATTACTATAGATATTTAGGTAAATCAAGAAAAGTATTTTTCAAAAGAAATGAGGTAGGGATGATTATTGTTAAGATATTTTATTAATACGTATAGTAAAAAACAAATAACCATTAGCTAGGTACCAATTAAGACACTAAATTATAGATAAATAAATCTCTATCTCCATATGTTTAATATATCATAGCAACTCAATAAGAGGATATTACTAAGAGTCCCATAGTACTGATAAAGAAACCAAGACAGGAGTTAAATGACTGGCTGTGGTTTAATTAACTAGTAACTAGAGTTGCTAGGACTTGAGCATAGGCAGGTCACAAACAAAGCCTATTCTCTTAACCACTCTACATTTTTTGATTTGTAAAAAAAAATTATTTCTTATACATTTGCATTTTTTTAGCTCTTAAGGCCAAAGACTACTCCCTTTGGTGAGAAAGTCAAAGTTAGCTCCATTTGTGTTTCCTTAAAGTCTATATCCAAACACAAGCTCTCCTGTTCTCTGCCTGTCTGCGTGACCTCCCCTTGGTCATACTCAGAGGTATGACCACGCAGCCTTGGAGTGCCAGTGCTTTCCCATGTCAATCCAATGTGCCAGAATAAAGGTGCTCACCCTGTCCCTTCCTTCTCAGATGGTACAGACAACCCTTCATTCTTGTGTGGTCTGTGTACCAGGGCCCATCTCCAAATGGTTTGTGATTGGCCCTGGACAAAGTAAGTACAGACAGACATGGAAGGTAGGAATTTTAGTAGCCTTTATAGCTATTTGGCATAGTTTTTCACATCTATTTAATTAAATAATGAAGGTTTCAGCCTACATTTTGTATATTCTTTTTCACCTCATTTTTCTACTAATTCATTTTCTTTACATTTTATACAAGTATAGCTAAATGATGGGTTATAAAATAAAAAGTGGTTTTCACCAGTTATCACTTTAGCAGCACGTCTCTTAAGGTGACCAACCATCCTGTTGTCCTGAGACCCCGAGTGCTCCCAGAACATGGGGCTTTCACTTTTAAAACTGGGAGTGTCCCTGGCAAAGCAGAACATGTTGGTCAACATACTCTACAGTTCCTAGTCCAAATTCCAAATTCTTCTGCTTGTCTTCTACAGTCCTTTTTTTTAAAGTTTATTTATTTATTTTTAGAAAGAGAGAGACGGCAGGGGAGGGGCAGAGAGAGAGGGAGAGAGAATCCCAAGCAGGCTTCATGCTGAGCCTTAAGCTGGGCTCAATCCCACCAAACATGAGATTATGAACTGAGCTAAAGTCAAGAGTTGGACACTGAACCAAATGAGCCATACAAGTGCCTCAGTCCTTTCTTTCCCCTCTTTTTAAAAATCTGATCTCCCTCTGCCAAACACTGTTGCTTTTTCCTTTTTCCCTAACACATATCATTTTATTTATTTATTTATTTATTTATTTATTTAGAAATTGACAACTGTCCATTGGAGTGGAGGATATGATTCATCCTGAATGCCAACTCTTTTCACATTTTGTTATTATCCAATGCACTGTGCATTGCATTGAGGCCTGGTCTGAGAAGGATAAGCACCAAGAGTGCAGTGGGAAGGAGCACAGGGCACATTCTACCACTCCTCTGGGCCTAACCAATGAAACTGACTCTCCCCTTTAATCTTGTTTACTCACTTTAATGGTTAATTTTATGTGTCACCTTGACTGGGCCTCGGTTACCCAGATAATCAGTGAAGCATTATTCTGGATATGTTTGTGAGGGTGGTTTTGGGTGAGGTTAGCATTTGAATCAGTGGACTGAGAAAAGCAGATTACTCTCCCCATTGTGGATGGGCCTCCTGTAATCCACTTGAGTCCCAGAGTAGAACAAAAAGAAGTAAGAGACAAAGAGCTCTCTCTGCTACATCACTGTGGAGCTGTAACGCTGATCTTCTCCTGCACGTGGATTGGTACTTACCGTTAACTGAATCATCAGCAGTCCTAGTCTCAGTCTGTTTGGACTCAGACAGAAATTACACCACTGGCTTTCCTGTGTCTCCAACTTGCAGGTGGCAGAGGGTGGAACTTCCCAGCTTCCATAATCGTGTAAATTCCTTATAAAAAATAAACAGATGGTTCTAGACAGAGACACAGATGGGGCTATATCATATTGGTTCTGCTTCTGTGGAGAACCCCAATGCACTCATTTGTAAAGTGTATGGGCATCAAAAGGCTGGAGGGCAGATTCTAGGAGACAATAGTATGTCAAGCAAGTTAGCAAAGCACATAAATCATATGAGCATGTTATTCAGCACAATTAAGCTATTACCACTATTTCAATAGAGAGCAATGATATTGGCCATGGGTCCAAGGGCATGTGGAGGTAAGTGAGAAGGGATCACATAGGTGGCATCTATTTGTCTTCCTTGATTTAATTTGGCAAAAATATATGTTGATTATTGTTTGAAAATTCTCCAATTTACTATGTGGAATGAGAGCTGTATTAATTCTGAGTGTCAAAAATCAAAATTGTTGAAAATAGTTGATAATGTGTGATGCTCTCTCTCCCTTACTGCATGCATTGTATTATATTGCACTATATTGAATGTGCAACACGGATAAACATCTTCCATATAAATGAACAAATGAGACATCTCCTTTCATTGTTGTTCTAAAACAATAATGCTTACTTTTGGCACACCAGATGTTACATTATCTTTTCATGATTTTGTGTTTAATTGATTTAGTAGATCTCGAGTTGAAGTTTGTCATTAAATCTAATACACTCTAATTTACAATAGAATATTTGCCAACACCATGTAAATATTTTGGGAAGTGGAAAAATTGCTTTGATCAAACTGTGAAACTTTGCACCCTATATAAATCTCACTCTCAAAACCAAACTTTCATATAAGGCTTTATGTCATGATTTTCATCTTTTTGTTTTGTCCCAGCATTTCTTGTAGGTTGTTAGGACAGTAGCTGCACTTGTCACCAGGCTAGTCAAGTGTGAATCTTACATGTGGCACTTTCTACTGCTGGATGCAAAAATCCTGTAAAATGTTGAAGGTCAGTTTTGCCGTCTGTTCATTTTTAAGTGTAGGAAAAGACAAGCATTCCTTTATAAACAATGCTTGTGTTCTTCGGAAATTAAATATAGATAGGCTGGCAATATACTAGCTTAGATTAGAGGTATCTGAGCTTTAAGAGTTTAAATGCTTAATATTATCAATTACATTCATTTTTAAATAACGAAGCTTGTGTAAAATTCTGGCCAATTTCCTTAAACTACATATTTTGGTCCAAATCAACACTGGACTGGGTCATTTCCAATGAATTCTGCGAGCTCTCAGCAGCACAAGTAAGATCTGTGGTGGCAGGCAGACCTGGATTTAAATCTTGTGCCACTAGGTGACTGCAAGTTTATTATTTACTTTTCAGGTCTCATTTTGAACATCTGTAAAATGGGAAGCTATTATCTCCTGCAAAAGGATTTTGTGAGGCTTAAATAAAAGAATTATTCCTTCATTTACTCAATAAATACTTAAGTGTCCAAAAATTCAAGGCATTCTTCTATATGCTGATGGTAGAGTAGTGAGGAACAATGTCAATTCAATTATAAAATATACTATATAGTGCTTAGCGCACAGTAGATCATCAGTGTTGGATTCCGTCCCTTTAGAGTCCAAATTATTGCATGTTATATGGTCTTAGGTACACCAGATTACATATAAAAACTTGTAGTATCAGTTTTCCTTTGTAAGTATTTATGTCCCACATATTGAACTAGGCTGTTTGAGGGCAGGGAGTGTATTTCTATTTTGTATTCTACCTGGCAGTACGATGCATGTAGGAGATAATAAGGAAGTTGCACTGAAGCAATCACAGTGACTGACTCACATTTCCTCTGGATCAGACAGAGGGAAGAGGAGGTTGGAGAGCAATAACATGGTCTAGCTCTTGATTTCAAAGTCATGTTCTTTGAGGACTTCGTTTGGTTCTCATGTTCCACTGGATACCCCAAAGTGTGTTTGCTGAAAGAGCATTGCTATTTTGAGGCATGATCGGTAGAGCAATATCCTCTGTGTCACTGGCATTTCTTTGCATAGTCTAGCATCTTAATTAATCAAATTAATGTTTGATTCCATAAAAAATTAAAAGCCTTTAGCAACACAACTATTTTTAAATGTCAGTCTCCTGCTTCTCAACATATTTAATCACCTCAGGATAATTTTTCCTAAGCATTTAATTATAAAATTAATATCCCTTGGATAGAAACTGGAATAGTTTATTTTATAATTTTCCTCCCACATTTTCATATTTACACGTGCATGCACACACACATACATGCATACACACACCTACATATAAAACTATCTTCCCTGGTGTCTATAATTGAACACTTATTTTTACTTTATATTATTTTAGTCCAGAGAAATATAAATGCTCCATATTGTAAGAGATTTTGCTTTTAATTTTTTTTTAATAGGGCATAAAGGTTTTCAATATCTTAAGACTGAATTAGCATTTTGGTAGATATATAAAAAAGTCCTCAAGAGTGTATATAACTGTTCTCATAATTGCAAAATAATTAATACTCTGTTTCTAAATGTCCTAAAAGTTCAGGAGAGAATAAATATTGTTCGAAGGAGAGAATACATAGGGTCTTCAAAAAATGTACTTACACTGGGACACCTGGGTGGTTCAGTTGGTGAAGTGTACAGCTCTTGGTTTTGGCCCAGGCCATAATCTCACAGTTTGTGGGTTTGAGCTGCAGATCAGGCTTTGCACTGACAGTGCTGAGCCTGCTTGGAATTCTCTCTCCCTCTCTCTCTGCCCCTCCCTCATGCATGCACAAACACTCTGTCTCTCAAATAAACTTTAAAAAATGTACTTTTACTCAAAAAGTGACATTCATTTCATTTAAATTCTATCCATTGTGGCTATAGAAATCTAGCTCACCATAATGAAAATAGTATTAGACAGGGGGATTTCTATAGGTTGACATGATACTTTTTTTTTTTAATAATTAAAGTTTTAGAGGGGCACCTGGGTATCTCAGTCAGTTAAATGTATGACTCTTGATTTCAGCTCAGGTCATGATCTCACAGTTCATGGGATCTAGCCCTGCACTGGGCTTCACACTGAGAGTACAGAGCCTGACTGGGATTTTCTCTCCCTCTCTCTCTGCCACTCCTCAGCAGGCTCATTCTTTCTCTCTCTCTCTCTCTCTCTCTCTCAAAACAAATAAATAAACATTTAAAAATAATTAAAGTTTTAGGGAGAAGAAAATATGGTTAAGTTATAGGGCCAGAATATAGAATTACAAAATAAACATAATCATATCCAAAATTATTCTCTTTGCACTAAGAGATTTTTGGATTTTTCTTTGCTACATCACCACAAGAAAGTACTTTTATTTCACATAGTTGCAAATTTGGCCTTGTAAAGCCACATTTGTTCTTGGAATGATATCCTCTATTGTTGATTGACACTTCTAGCTGCCAAAAATATGTTGACACTTGGAACTTGATTTATCATCAAACTCCTTGCCATTTCACCCCATCAGTTTTTTCTTCAAGTCACTCTTACTGCATAAACTGCAGAAATTATTTTGAATCTTTATTTTCTTTCCCTATCACATCCCATTGCCCAATCCTATTGTCCTTTCCTTCATGGAATTCATGGTCTTTTCTTTGCCATCATCTAATCCGTAACCATGTTACCTTATACTTGTGTAATAGCAAAATCCTGTTGTTGGTTTCACTGGTATATATCATTTTGTTTAAACCCATTCACTAGCATATACTCTCTGTTTATACTTTTACTGGTTTATACGTTTTATTCCAATCCATTCTATACAATGTCACAAAGACCTAGCTTCCTACACAACATTGTGCACATGTCTTCATCTTTCTAATCTTTCCTTGACCCTATAAAGGTATAGAGATGCTCTATAATTGCTCCACATTCTACTAAGACCTTATTCTAATATCTCACTGCCTTGAATATAATGAAAACAATAAATTACTACTTATATCAGCACTGTTATAAGCATTAGCTCCTTTCATCAAAAAAAAAAAAAAAACCATTTACTGACTTGTAACATACATATAGAGAAGGATGCATAATTACATAACCCAATGAATTTTCATAGAGCAAACATATCTGGATAACCTGTACCCACATTGCATTAGCTCTTTTAACCATCACAACTCTTCTATCTGGTATTGCAATCTATCTAAGGGAAGTCAGTTATAAATGGATGAACTTGAATTTAAACTAATCCATCAAAATCCAGTTTGTGGTGACATTCATAACCATTATTTACACTTGATCCAGATAAATCCATATAATCATTGTCCACCAAACACACGTTAAGCTTTTTTGTTGCCTCCACTTTTAAGCCATTTTTGTAACTCCAAAATGTTGGGTTTTCTTCTTTTTCACTCCTTAATTCTTTCTCCTATCTCCCATTTCTCTTTAATAACCAGATTAAATGTTACTTCCCACTGCCAAGCATTTTTTGGCAGCAGAGGATAATGAATAGAACCTAGGCTTCAGAGCCAAATATTTCTGTGTTCTTATTTCACATGGGCCATTTACTAGTATTTATTAAAAGTCTCTGCACATTGTCTTCATGTGAAATGTAGATTTAAAATTAACCATATCTTAGGGCTTTTCTAAATTGAAAACATCAAACATGAAATGCCTAGCACAATGCCTGGCAGGTGGCAGACACTCATTAAGAGGTAATTCTTACCCTTAATAAGCCTTCAGCACCCTTCTCTACTTCCAATGGATCTGTTAGCCTCCACCCTTTATCTGACTCTTATTTATGCACAGCTTGGTGGATTTCCTTTATCTTTAGCCTAGATTATTGTTGACTTCTTTTCTTCTAATCCCATTTTATTTGTATGTATTTCCAAATAGGTGGTAAGCTCCTGAAAGAAGGGATAGCATCTCATCTTTATGTATTCTTCATAAAGACATGTTCTGTAGCAACCCTATATGCATAGATATCCCTGTTCCTGGCAAACCAAAGGATGAGGAGGTCCTACATGACAGATAAAAATGATATCTAAAAGCAACCTGCAAAAATTTAATATTTTTCTATAAAATTATTTTCCTAGTTGCCCTGATATATTTGTAAGGAGGTAAACGGCTGACATAAATTGTGCTTCTTAGCTTAATTTAATTGACTATGTCATCATAGTTTTGGGGCAAAAAAGTATAATATGATTCTAGCTCACTAATTCTATTAAGAAAAGAAGAATTCAACTTGCTGTGAAATAAAACTTCTGCTTCGAAAAATCCACAGAACTCAGTGCTGTTGTCTTAAAATTAATGATCTAACCCCTTGGCTATAAGAAGTAGTTATTGTGCAGGTGTAAAAAGAAACAAAGGCATCCATGTAGAGAAGAAGTAAGTGTGTTCTTGGAACAAAGTAATTAGCCTGGAAGTGTCAGAAATGGAGTGAGAAATGAATGAGAATATTAACAAAGCATCAATATCGCAATTCTTGCCAATGGTCCTGCCTTGTCAGGCAGATAGCTAATGTTATAATTTGAGAGGAGATTTGAGATTTTTAAAGGGGGAGTACTTTGAAATCTGTTAGTGTCATTAGTTGAGGTTTCTAAAAGCTGTCCCAGTGTTTAGTGCTGATATTTTATAGGGCACTTATAGGGGAAAAAAGATATTAAATTGCATATACAGGAAATAAAACTCACTACTTCCAAGAAAATAATTATTCTTGTTTACTTGGTCAGGTCCTGAGTGCTCCTGAATGGACAAAGTCCATGGAAGGGGAAATGAAAACAAGAAGGGAGTTAACAAGCATAAGTAGGTCTACATAATAAAGATCTTATTCTAGAAAGAATTCTTCTTCTAGAGCTTCTCTAGAGAGAAAAGAGAAAAGGCAACAAGGGAGACTAAAAGGGAAATTTGGGGGAATTTGTAATGAAAGAAGGGAGATATTTTAAAGCAATTTATTGGAGTTTGAGAGATTATAAAAGCAAGAGAGAGGAGAAACATTAATTGCTGAAAGATGTGAATCTATTCCTCTCTTTGCCAGCTTTATAACTGGTAAATATACCAGGGCAATGGTCAGTGCCAGTTTCACTAGCTGTGAGCCACACTGTACTTCAGAAAACTTAAAAAAATAGAAGAATGCACTCCTTCTCTCAATATCCCCCTAAATGCTTCTTAAGAGCTGCACCTTAGGTATCTCTTTGGGGTAACTTAATATAACAGCAGCAGCAGCCAGAGTAGCTGTTAAAATATATTGAGCACTTACTATGTGTCAGTAGGAAATGAATGAGAATTAGTCTCTGGACTATTTTATTTTATCCTCACACAAATATTTTATGGTAAGTGTTATTATCCTCAAATGACAAATCAGGAAACTGACAATAGTAGTAACTAAATAATTTTCCAAATGCACATATACTAATTTAGTGGTAGGACTACCCTAGACTCTGAATCTAGAGTGTTAACTATTACAATATCCTATAAAACAAAACAAAACCAAAAAACTTTGGTATACACTTATTGAATGATTTTTCAGTGCATCAGAAAGCACATTTGATACTTTCTATGTTTTATCTCTTTTAATCTTTTTCAGAAAAAAATTAATTAAAGTTCCATTGAAGTATTCCCAATCATTAATGCAATTCAATATATAATTTCTGGTGTTTTTATTGAAATCTAAACTCTTTACTGACATGAATGCTACTAATATAAAGTAAACAGAGCATTAAGCAAAATAAAAACAGAGCAGAGGACTCCCATTTCTGGGAAGATTAAGTAGATGTGCTTTCATCACCAAGTACAACTCAAAGTCCTACAAATCAATATATTAAGCAAGAATAAGAAGAATGGAAATTGATTAGGCAACTAGAACACAAAGAACAACAGGGTGATGAGGTTCTGGGTTTTCTATTTATACTAGATAGGGTATTGGAATGCCAAAGGGTGCAGGCAAAAATTCCCAACAGAAGTGTGACCTATATAGACAAAGGGCCAGAAAAGAGCAGCTGAGCAAGACAAAACATTAGACAATAACACTCTGCTCCAGTCAACCATCACAGGAAACTATGGCACCACCTCTACCTATGCCAGCAATGGTTAAGCGGGAGCTTCAACTTTCACCCTTTCTGGACTGTAATGGGGTACTCTAAACCTCACTCCCACCTGGTGTCAGGGAAGGCCAAGTAGGGAATTATGACTTTTATCCCAATGGGACAGTAAGAAACCCACTCTCCCCCTAGCCGTAATGTCATTGAAGACCACAGGGTAAGTTTGTAATTTCAGCTCCACCTAACAATAATGATGCTATATGCCTATTCTCCATTAGGGTAATGTCAGAAGAAGCCTGGTGTAAAGACAGGAATTTTACCAACACCTATTGGTGATAATAAAGCCCCTACCCCAACTCATAATGTCAGGAAAGACACATGGGAGTAGTAATGGTACACTATTATCTCTTCCAGCAACACAACAATCATTATCAGTGGAGGCTATTTGAGATTTAGTATTTCTACCCTTATTTAACAATGAGGAGTCTACTAACTACTTTGGGTATTAATGGAGAGCTGAGAATTCCACCTCCACCTGGCAATAACAAAATAGTAAACATCCTTCCCTGCTTAGCAATGTGAAAGGATGCCATCCAAAAACATAAAATAAGATCCAGTCTGGCATAGTACCCAAAAAGTGCAAGCTTTAATCTAAAACCACATACCATACAAAGAACCAGAAAGGTTCCAAGCTGAATGAAAAAAAGACAATCAATAGATGCCAGCCCCACAATGACAGAAATTTATAATTATCTGACAAATGTTTCAAAGCAGCCATTATAAAAATGTCTTAATCATAAAAAATGAGGAATTGAGTTACACATTTGAAACAAATGAAGAAAGTAGAAAGTCAGGAAACAGAATGTTTCTGCAAAAAAGTAGGAGATATAAAGAAAAGCAATTGGAAATTTTAAAACTAAAAAAAAATGCAACAATGGAAAAAACATAAAACTCAATGGATGACCTCATCACAAAATAGAGGAGACAAGACAGAACAAAGAATCAGAAAACTTTAACAAGAGAAATTAACAAACCTGGACAACAGAGAGAAAATAAACAAATTTAAAAAGTGGACAAAGCCTCTAGAGCCTGTTGACTATAACATGAAATCTAACACTATTGCCATGGAGGTCCCTAAAGGGGAGAAAAATGAAAGTAGCACTAGAAAAGTAGTGAAAGAAGTAATGACTGAAAACTTTTAAATTTGACAAAAACACAAATATTTTTCTAGAAGCTGAACAAACTCGAAAATGGAAAATCTAAAGAGGTTCACACAAACATATGTTATAATTATACTTCTAAAAAATAAAGACAAAGCCATGTAAACAATGAAAGAAATTCACTGCCCAAAGAGAAAACACTAATTCAATTGACAGAAGATATCTCATATGAAATCATAAGGTTCAGAGGAAGTGCTAAGAGAGCAATTAACCTAGATTTCTACATACCTTCAGAAATGAAGAGGAAATCAAAATAATTTCAGAGGAAAAAAAAAGAACTTAAAGGATTTGTCACCCACAGACCTACCCTAAAAGAGTGGCTAATGGAAGTTCTCTAAGCAGAAACCAAAAGGGATATTCAAGACAATCATGTTACAAGTACAGAAGAGTAAAGGGACATGAAAGAAAATCAAATGTCTTCAGGCTAATCTAAATAGTAAATTGATGACATGAGTAGATTATGATTTTATGTACACATGATGTATGACCTAGAATAACCATTAAATCTATGCAAATATATATCCTGACAACACAAGAAATAAATGAAAAGGCAATTTAAAATATTTTAAGTCTTTAAAGGAAGACAGGAAAAAGAAAACTGAGCAGATAAAAAGTAGCTAGTTTTAAGTTCCAATATGTCAATAATTACATTAAATGTAAATGGTTTGAATTCACCAATTAAAAGACAGAGAATGGAAGAGTGGATTTATAAACATGACCCAGCTGTATCCTGTCTGTAAGAAATTCACTTCAAAAATACAGTAAAACCGTGGCTTGAGACTAACTTTTTCTGTGAGTGTTCCACAAGACAAACATTTTTAATAAATTTTAACTTGATAAACAAGTGATATCTTACAATATGACTAGTATATGACACTGAACATCACATGATCACCACTGAGCCAACAGTTCTTGAAATGTGCTTTGATATATCAGTGCTTTGGATTACAAGTATGTTTCTGGAATGAATTATGCTCACAAACCAAGGTTTTATTGTCGTTGAATGTAAGAAAATATAAAATTAATCAAAAGAATACAGGAATGCAATATTAATAGAAAATAAAGTACATATAGTAGCAATGACTATCACCAGAGTCAGAGCAGAACATTATATAATGTTAAAAGGATACCAAAAGACACATCAATTCTAAATATGTACGTACCAAACAACAGAGATGCAAAATATGTAAAACAAACACTAGTAAAACTGAAAGAAAAAATAGAAAAATCTGTAATTACAACTGGACACCTCAATGACCCTCTCTCAACAAATGGTAAAAGATCAAGTCACACTATCAGCAAGGACATAGAATTCAACATCATTTTCCAGTAGGACTTAATTGATATTTATAGAATACCTTGCAGAACAACAGCAGAATACACATGCTTTTCAAGTGGTTATGAACATAAACCAGGACAGACCATATTCTAGGTGATAAAAACAAATCTCAACATATTTAAAAGAAATAAAACCATGCAGAGTATGTTCTTTGATTATGATGTAATCAAACATATAAAATAAAGATATATAAGAGGAAAAAATCTCCAAATACATGGAAATAAACAACATATTACTAATAGCCCATCAGTCAAAGAAAAAGTCTTCAAAGGAAATTTAAAAATACATCAAAGTAAATGAAACTAAAAATATAATATAGCAACATTTATGAGAAATAGCTAAACAACTGCTGAGAAGGACATTTATAGCACTAAATGCATACACTACAGAAGAGAAAATATCTCAAATTAATAATGTAAGATCTGGGGAGCCTGGGTCGCTCAGTTGGTTAAGTTTCTGACTTTTGATTTTGGCTCAGGTCATGATCTCATGGTTGTGAGATGGAGCCCCACATTGGGCTCTGTGCTAAGCATGGAGCCTGCTTAAGATTCTCTCTCTCCATCTCCCTCTGCCCCTTCCTTGCTCTCTCTCTCCTTCTCTCTAAAAATGAATGAATGAATGAATGAATGAAGATTGTACCACAACAACCTAGAAAAAGAATAGTAAAATAAATCCAAATCAAGAAGGAGAGAAATAAAAAGACAAAGGAAAAAATCAATGAAAGTGAAAACACAAAAATTATAGAGAAAAAGAACACCAATGAAACAAAGAACTGAATTTCTAATTTTTTAAAATGTTTATTTATTTTGAGAGAGAGAGAGAGAGTGAGCACAGTGGAGGAGGGGCAAAGAAAGAGGGAGAGAGAGAATCCAAAGCTGACAGCACAGAGCCTGACACAGGGCTCCATCCCATGAATCAGTGATATCATGACCTGACTTGAAACCAAGAGTTAGACAATTAACCAGCTGAGCCATCCAGGCACCCCAGAATTGATTTTTTTTTAAAGAGCAATATAATTGGCAAACCTAACAACTCTGACAATGAAAAAAGGAGACATAGATTTCCAACATTACCAAAAACAAACAAACAAAAACAAAACAGCTACCATTACAGACTTGTCAGACATCAGAAGAATAAAAAGTAAATTATACAAAGAACTCTGTACTCATACATTTGATAGTGTAGATGAGATTGACCAATTTTTCAAAAAGCAGTAAAGTACCACATCACACCCAAATAGAAAATTTGAATAACTCTACAACTATTTAAGTAAATCAAATTCTTTATCAAAATCTCCCAAATAAACCTCCATAGAGGGTTTAACTGAAGACTCCTACAAAATATTTAAAGAAGAATTAACACCATTGTAAACAATCTCTTCCAGAAAATACAAGGAAAGGAAATACATCCCAGTTTATTTCATGAAGCTAATATTACTCAGATATCAAAATCCAACAAGGATAGCACAACAAAGGAAAATGACATATCAGCATTCCTTATGAATATAGACAAAAATAATTCTTTAAAAAATTAACAAAGAGAATCCAACATTATATAAAGAGAATTTTACACCATGACCAAATGGCATTTATACCATTTAATGCAAGGCTATTTCAAAATTAGAAAAACAATCAGTATAATCCACCATATTAATAAACTAATGAAGAAAAATTTTAGAATCTTAGAATCTTTACAGAAAAATTATTTGATATAATTCAATATCCAATTGTGATACCAAACCTTAGAAAAATAGGAATAGAAGGGAAGTGCTTCAGCTTAATAAAGAACATCTGCAAATAATTGAGCTAATATATTTAATGGTAAAAGACTAATAAACTCTTTCTCCCAGGGATTGGAAACAAGGCAATAATGCATGCTCTCATCTCTCCTTTGCAACACAGTGCTAAAAGTTCTAGTCAATGCAATAGGACAAGAAAAGGAAATAAAAACATACAAATTAGAAAGTAAAATGAAAACTGTTCCATTACGTTTATTTAGAGGTGATATAACTGACTATGTAGAAAATCCAAAAGAACATTTTAAATAGTAGAGCCAACAGGGAAATTGATCAAGGTCACACTGTATGGGATAAACATATAAAAAGCAATTATATTTTCATGCATTAACAAAGGACAGCTGGGAACCAAAAATTTTTAAATGTAATGCCATTTACAGTTGCTCAAAAAAATTAAATGCTCAGGTAAAAATCTAACAAAACTTGTATTTTAAAAATTACAACACCGGTGAAAAAATCAAAGATCTATATAGATTGAGAGATATCAAATGCCCTGGATTGAAAGACCCAACATAGCAGTTCTCCCCAAATTTATATACATGAATGCAATCCCTATCAAAAATGCAGCATGGTTTTCTTTGTAGATATAAACTAGATCATTCTAAAATATATTTGGAAAGACAAAGGAATTAAAGTAGCTAAAACAATATGAAAAAAAAGAACCAAGTGGAAAGAAATATTCTTTCTAATTTCAAGATTTTTTATATATGTACAGTAACAAAGACCAAGTAGTATTGGTGGCAGGATAAACATAAATCATTGGAATGAAATAGAAGATTGAGAAAAAGACCCATTGAAAAATACAAATTTATTTTTGACAAAGATGGAAAAAGTAAATCAATAAATAAGAGTAGCCTTTTCAACAAATGATGCTTGAAATTTTGGATATCCATAGGGAGATGGAAAAAGAACCTCAGTGCAAGCCTCACACATTATAGAAAAATTAACTGTAAGGGGTTCACAGACCTAAATGTAAAACAGTAATTTTGTTTTAGAAAATCTTCTGTATCTTGGGCTTATCAAAGAATTCATAGACTTGATACCAAAAGCTTCATCTGTAAAAGGAAAATACGAACTGGACTCTGTCAAAATTAAAACTTTTACTTTGCAAACAAGTCTCTTAAGAGGATGAAATCTAATACTTCCACTAAAGGTAAACTTCAAGAGAATTCTAAAGGTCATTATTGCAATGTGCTAATTTTGAAAATTTCTCAATTAAAAAAATATTCCATCTAAGGCTCTCAGTTATTTCAAACCTAGAAGTTAGTATCTTTGCCTTGAAGAAAAATTAGCTTCATGCAGCTTAATTTCTAAATTTAGAATCACAGAAAGGTAGAAAAGGAGAGTATCTTAGGGGTCTGATCCCTCCTTACCAGTAAAGAAACAAGCCGAGCGAAGCCAAGCAACTTCCATTTATTGACTGAACCAGGACTAGAATCATGTTCTTCAGTTTATAATCTGGGGTTCATTTCACTTGAGCACACCGATGTAATTAGTATATTTATAGTGTTTGTTTTGCTTTTAGTATTTCATTTTAACCCTGTAGGAGTTAAATTGAAGATATCCCTTTCAATCTACTAATCACAAGAAGATTACTACAACTGACTCCAGAGATTTAAAAAGGTGGCTCAGAAAATCATCTGATGAACAGAATGGGAAAAAAATATTTTCAAACCACATATCTGGTCAGGGGCTAGTTTCCAGAATATACAAAGAACTCTCAAAACTCTAAAGTAAATGAACACAAAATCCAACTCAAAAGTGGGCAAAAGATATGAAGAGACATTTCACCAGAGAGGATAGAGAGATGGCACATGCAAAGGTGATCAATATCATTATCCAACAATGGAATTCAAATTAAAAACATAATGAGATATAACTACGTACCTATCAGAAAGACTAAAATAGGGGCACCTGGGTGGCTCAGTCAATCATCTGATTCTTGATTTCAACCCAGGTCATGATCTCATGTTTTGTGGGATGGAGCCCCACATAGGGCTCATGGAGCCTGCTTGGGATGCTCTCTCTCTCCTTGTCTCTCTCTGCTTCATAAATAAATAAATAAATAAATAAATAAATAAAATAAAAATTTTTTAAATTAAAAAAAGAAAGGCTAAAATAGTGAGAACTACAAAGGATGGTGAGGACGAGGATGAACTGAATTACTAATGAGCTGCTGGTGGACATGTAAAATAGTACAGTCACTATGGAAAACAGTTAGGCAGTTTCTTAGAACACTAAACATGCAATGACCATATGACTCAGCAATTGCACTCCTGAGCATTTATCCAAGGGAAACTAAAATTTAGGTTCACACAAATTCTGCACATAAATGTTTATATCCACTTCATTTATAAGAGCCCCAAACTGGAAGCAATCCAGATGTCCTTCAGTGAATGGTTTAAACAGTGGTGCATCTATACCTTGAAATTCTACTCAGTAGTAAAAAGAAACAGAATATTGACACATGTAGAATCTGGGTGAATTCCAGGGCATGATGCTGAATGAAAAAAGCCAATCCCAAAAAATTATATGCTGTGTAATTTCACTGCACATTCTTGAAATGAAAAAAAAAATCATAGAAATGGATAAGAGATTAGGGACCACCAGGGATTAAGAAGGGAGTGTGGATAAAAGGGAAGTGGTATTGTTATAAAGTGTTACATGAGAAATTCTGTTTTAATCACCTCCCTTACACCCCACTAGTGAGGAACAGATTCCTACCCTACAGTTATGGAGATGGCCAAACCCCGACACCCAGCACAGAGCAAATGAGATTGACAGCACTTTATTGGTCACATATACCTACAGCCCAGGGATACAGAACACAGAATCATGCAGGACCAGAGTGGGGGTTGTACTAGGGAGCACAGTGAGCACCGAGAGGTTGTTGGAGGGAGGGTTTGCAATTTCAAGAGAATTGCAATGAAAGGATGCAACTGGCTAATTTGGATATGTCCACGGTCAGGCAGGAAACTGGAGTTATTAACTCCAGGGATAAGCAGGAACTGTGCTGGTCCCCATGATAGAGAAGGTTGTTTGGCTAGGGGACCGTATCTGCAGAAGCAGTATGGGAAGGGGAACTTATGATTAGGCTACTTGAGTGCCTTTCTATTTTCCCAGATAAGAAAGCAACACAATATTGGACTTTAATTTTAGGACCTGTATCATAAATTCTTATGACAAAGGAAATGTTCTATATCTTGACTGAACTAATACTAATAACCTTCTTGTGATCCTGCACTACAGTTTTGCCAGGTGTTATCATGCAAGGAAACATTGCAGTCAGCAGAATGGTAGCTTAGAAGAGGAGGAAGTATTTGGCATAAGCAGGACTCATTCAACAGTTGGTTCTGAAAAGATTGCTGGGAATTGAGTAGACAGCCTTCATAACAATGTGTGACTGTAAATCTCAAATGACTATTATAGAATTTAACAATTATTATTTTTTATGTCATTTGTATACCATCTATTGGCCACACCATTCCTACACTATTTAGGATGCGTGAAAAAGGTAGAAGACAAGTTCTTTACTGCTGAGGATGATCCATTTTTGTGGTTTCTAAACATGAATGGATTAGAGAAAACACAAGATAGTACAATCCACGTGGTGCGGTCAGGAAATACAGAAGTGCTTGCTGCATGCCGGAGAGCTTAGGTTTGAGTGTACTTATACAGTAGAGAATGGAAAATGCACAAAGTCGTAATAGTGGAATCTGACGATACAGAGAGAAAAGGGAAAAGAAAAAGCTCTGAGGCATAAATAGATACAACTGAAGGTGCACACGTATTTATGTATATAGTGTATTCAGTGACGACCATTCCTGACTAAAACAGAAGTTTCTTTGCACAGTATAGCTCAATGGCTAAGACATCATATTCTGTTATTGAACTTCCTAGGTTCAAATAGCGATTTTGCCCCTCACAAGCCATTTAACTTTGGGCAAGTTCCCTAACTTCTCCAAGCCTCATTTCTTCATAAAAAGGCATGAAAAAGCTATTTCTTTATAGTGTGGTTATGCTGTCTAAGTGTGAAATGGGTACAAAGCATTTGTCACACTGTCCAGCATATAATATGCACTTGATAACTGTGAATGATAATTTAATAGTTGCATAAGTATGAGTGAGCCCGACAATAAAGGGTTTAACATTTTTGGATCAGGAATCTCACCATGATAGGTCCTGGGGGCAAGGAAGAACCATAGAAAGTTTTTCAAAAGGGTTTACAATCCATTAAATAAAATATATTGATTGACATATTTATTGATATGCTACAATTCTACAATTTGCTGCTCTTCACATCATTCTCCAACATGGGAATTATTAGCCTTGATTCACAAATAAGGAAACTGAGGCTTAATGACAGTGAGTTACTCAAGGTCAGGCAGAAAAAATCTGTCAGGACCAGGTTTTCTAGCATCTGGTCCGAAGCTCCTTCCATCAGTCAGTGGTTTCCATGAAGAATCTAACCACAGAGTGTTGTTGGCACATGGCCACTCTGGAAAAAGGGCAGCAAGTTTCACATGAGCAGAAAGAATGAGGGGCACGTAGTTGAAGAATTAAGTAGAGTATGTAAAAGCTTATTATTACTTAAAATGAAAATAATCATTTGGGAAATTTAATCTAATAGAATAAAAGCTGGGTAGGGAGAGGTTGAGCTGGGTGATCAGGGTAGCACAGTAACCCAAGACTGTAAGGAAATCCTCTCTCTTGATGTTGGTAGCTGGAAATGACAGAAACAACAACTAGACCATCTGAAGGACAAGTCTATAATCAATGTACATTGAGGCAGATTTTTTTAAACCGTAGAATTGTGACCTGATTTATTAACCTGTCTTCTTCCAAAATGTCTTCCCCAAAAAAACAAACAAAATAAAACACCTTCATAATTTTGAGGGCCAAATATCATAATGTCTTCTTGAAATCATAATGATTATTCTGAAATGCTCCTATTATTTCGTCTTTGGACAAAGGACTGAGTAACACAGAATCTTTGAGAGGTTCTTTGTCTAATTTTCTTTCTCCCTAACCCCAAATTTGCTAGGAGAATGGTAATTATATGGTAAACATTTGGCTTTGCCATTATTGCTAAGTGTTACAATTTTCTACAATAAACCTGAAATTTTCAATGAAATATAAACACAATCAGCTGTCAAAGCCCTTTTCAAATCACAAAGAAGTAGAAAAAAGTATTCTTGAATTTGTCTTAAGAACAAAAAAATGGCACTGTGATAGCTTTGTTCCTCATTTCAGTCTTTAATGAATATTGTCTGTAATTCCCAACTCTGAATATTATGGAGACATCAATTTTTCCTGTGTTTTAATATACAGGTGAATTCTTTTGTTTGACAATTAGAAACATAATTAACTGTATTTTCAAAACCTAACTTTGATTTCTAAGAAAAGGAGTTACACTAAGAGTTAGAATAGCACGTGGATAGTGAAGCGAAAGGAAAAACAATGATAAAATCTGAGAAAATGAGAAAACGGTTTAAGTTCAAGGAGCTAATTTAATTGTCAAAGAGTCACAGAAATATTTCCTTATTGTGACACAACTTATTTTACTTGTAGATTTCACTGACATGTATGCAAAAAAAAGTTAGTTGGTACCTTTGAAACTAGAGGCCTACTCACACTGATATTAGCATTTCTGTATCTGTAACAGGACACAAATTAATTGGGGAAGGATCATATTCTTTCTACCTTCTCTCAGTCCTCCACAGAAGGTCTCATGTTTAGTACAACGGTCTCCTCCCTCCTTTCCCCTTCCTAAAGAGCAGATATCCCATTCTGCTGTCAAGAAGCTAGGTTAATCTAGAGGATAAAAGAATGGATTGAGAGAGAGCATAGGAGAGACCCAGAAAGGAGTGGATGTTATAGCAAAGAGAGAAGTTACAAAAAATTTGTGGAAAGAGAAACTTTGCTGTACATGCAATGGAAGAGGGTAGAAGATAAAGGGGAATGTCCCTAGATCCCCTTTTTGTAAGGTTGCTTCCCCAAAATAGAATGTTGTGAGAGAAGAGAAAATATATATGTCAATCTCTGCCCACAGTTCCTGACAGAGAACGCCTGAATCCCTTGTAAATTCCTAAATGATAATAGCAACTGGGAGATCTTTTGTTCTAATGAGGTGACTCTAGGTGGGCTCCTGATGGAGCCTGGTCACCAGAAAGACCAAATCATGGTAAAGTACCTGTGAAGTGGTGCTATCTCCAGTCGATAATGTCACAATTGAGTTAAGTTGTAGGACACCCACTGGGTGTCCTGAGAACTGCTTGGTGGGGGGAAATCCCATACATTTGGTAGCCAGACATGTCAGCAATGTTCTCTATGAAAGTTAAGGAAACGCAGAAGTAGGATACACTGGGTTTTCCCTAATATCGATGTCCAGTTAAATTTGAAATTCAGATAAACAACAGATATATTTTAGTGTGAGTACATCCCACACGCTGGGTCATCTGGTACTCTTTCTTTCCTTTCTTCCATTCCCTTTCCTTCCCTTTTCTTTTTTCTTTTTCTCTTTCTTTCTTTTCTAAATCTGGCAGCCATGCTTTACATTATCTATTAAGGGATGGATTCCTTAAAAATTACTTTGACTGGGGTTCCTGGGTGGCTCAGTCGGTTAAGCCTCTGATTTCAGCTCAGGTCATTCTCACAGTTTGTGACTTCAGGCCCTGTGTCGGGCTCTGTGCTGATAGCCCAGACCCTGGAGCCTGTTTCAGATTCTGTGTCTCCCTCTCTCTCTGCCCTTCCCCCACTCGTGCTCTGTCTCTCTCTCAAAAACGAAACATTAAAAAAAATAAAAATTAAAAAAAATAAAAATTAAAAATAAAAAAAAACGAAACATTAAAAAAATTTTTATAGGGGTGCCTGGGTGGCTCAGTCGGTTAAGCATCAGACTTCGGCTCAGGTCATGACCTCACGGTTCGTGGGTTCAAGCCCCGCATTGGGCTCTGTGCTGACAGCTCGGAGCCTGGAGACTGCTTCAGATTCTGTGTCTCCCTCTCTCTCTGCCCCTCCCCCACTCATGCTCTGTTTCTGTCTCAGTAATAAATAAACGTAAAAATTAAAAAAAAATTTTTTTATAAATTAGCTATTGGATTAAATGTCTTTGATATGGCATTATTCTGGAATATGACTATGTGGATCCAGGATTTAATGAGTCACATTTCCAAAGATAGGCATCAGGATGATGTCTTGGGAACTTCCTAGAAGTTAGGTAGAACCTGAAATTTAAATACCCTGAAAGCCCTGCAATAGATCCTTGGTATTCAAAGACCCCTGTGTTTAAGCATGGGAAAAAAATACTGATTTAACAAAGCCTCAGAAGTCCATAAAATATAATAATGTAATCTGTTCCAGTAAAGATTATTCTTCGTTTGCTAGGGGTTTCACCCCATAATTAAGGCAATCATGGAAAGAACCAGATGTATACAGTAAAGTTGGCTTTACTATAATTATTCACTCTCATATTTGGCGGAATTAAAAACAAAGTTCATTCCCATAGTAGAAGGAAAAGAATTGTGCTATTGCAATTTCACTTACTTATTTTAAAATTTAAATTTGGGAAAGAAATTATATACACAAAGCTGTTATTTGGCTGTCTTTTTGAGTCTGCAGAAGAGAGATAGAACTCTTCTTGCAATATGGGGCATGATGCATTCAAATAGGCACTATAATTAGTCACAATAACTTTACCACACAGTGCTAGAGAAAAGAGAATATCCAAACTATAAGCTCTCAGTATCAGCTGTCTGTATTTTTTATTCTAGTAAATAGGTATGTGATTAATAACAAAATCTGTAGTGCTTTCTCTTTTTCTTTTGAAGATTTGCTGATGTATTTCTCCCCTACCCCTCACCCGTAACGCTTCTACTATTCCACCATTTTGCAGAGAATAGCCCTTCAGTTCAACAGCCCTTCCCTGGACTCTGGATAAAGTATCACATGCTTTTAGTGTTTGACAATGCTTCTTACACATGGCCCCAGGCATCCTCTCCTGCCCCCAAGTCCATGATCTTGACAGGATGGGCAAACTCTCTGGGTTGGTCCCCTGTTCCCTCTCAGTTAAGGAAATTTGCACATGATGGTCCTTCTGGGTGGAAAACACTTTTCTCCACATCCTCACCTCTACCTGACCAATGTCTACTCATTTCCCTTGTCTCATCTTACTCTCCACTTTTTCTGAGAAGTCCTAAATCAAGATTCATTAGGTGACACTGTCATCAGGTCCCATACATCCTGAACTTATATTAACATAGCAATTATTACACTCAGCTATAATTGTTTACTTATTTATATGTCTGTCATACTAGAAAGTTCCTTTAGAATTGAGTCTTATTTACAACTTAATCCTAGTACTAGTACAGTCTTCTCAAAAAATGGATCTCAATAATTGTTGCTGAATGAATAAACAAATAAATGTTTGTGCTGCCAGAAGTTTAATTTGCTACAGCAGATTTTCCAGTGGCAAAATGGTTGCATCAGCAATTCAAACAATGGCCATTCCAACAAGAAACCACTGAAAATTGCTGCAATTAGCAAAAACAGGTGGAAACTGGGCATCTTCTTTTAGTACAGTCCATTTCCTTTGAAAACTATGGAAAACCAGTTCAGTTTACATGCAGGTAACTGTGCTTGAATTCTGTGTCACACAACGCATCTATGAAATTGTGCTAGTTTCTAGCACTCGTGAATATAAGTGATATTACCCTCTTGTAAATCCTCCCCTTTTGAGAGCCATGTGACAGCTCAGAGCTCTATGCAACCCATCAATCGGTGAATGATTCAGTTCATTTTTAAATTTCAAGTCATACTCTATAACAAAGGCCATAGCTTCATCGTCAATATTTGACCACTTGAAGCTTAAATTGTTTTCCAGGCTGACAAGTGCTCAATTGGTCAATTGCCCAAAAGATAATCCCATTGACTGTCTTTATAAGTGAAATAATTGAAGCCATAGTCTAGAATTTTTTTTAAGTCTTTTGAAGGCTGAATCAAATAAATCAATTAAAATCTGCTCATTTGCTCAGCAATCAACCTGGCAGCATCTGCCTGAGGTTACCATACAAATTTGAACAATGGTGGTGAGGTAAGATGAAACATTTGATGATTTATATGTGTTTCTAAATGGGAAAACAGAACTGGAAATGAGAAAAATCTCAATGTTTGAATCTGATTCTGATATGAAAATAGGAAAACTGAAAATAAGAGTATGATTTCCCCTCCCCCATTATTAATACCTTAGCATACGAGGATAAGCTCAAGTACTACACATAGTCATTAGAAATACTTCAAAAGTAAGGAGTTATCCTATATTGCTCCAGTTTAATGATAGGTGCTACAAACAGAACCACTAATCATACCCAGCTTAGACAATATTGAGACATTTCAGCACTTTTTATAATTTACTATTATTTAGAGGGCAAGATACCATAGCTTAGTGATTACCTTCTAGTATTGCTTCTTGAGTGATCTGGGATATAATGCCAGAGTGAGTTTAAATACCAGCTAGCTACCCTTAAAGTACCTAGGGAGTTGAAGTAGCTCTATTTCTGAGTATTTGTACCAAAGAGGATCAACCTACTAGATTTGATATAAGCTTTCCAATTTATCCATTTTGTTCTGAGTGCTACCTATTTGAAAGCTCTGCAGTGTTATTTTAAAGCCGGTTATGAGAAATTTATTAGACACTGATGGAATATGTTGGGCCAGATATAATAGGGAAAAGAATACCAAGGCTTCACCTGGGCTCTTTTCTTGCTTTATAAAAGAAATATCGAAAAGTTAATGTTGCCTTGGTATTTAGTATCTCAGTCTAGGGAACCGTGGACATAGTCGACCCTTATGTCTTCATTTGATTTATACTGTCTGCTTACAGATGGATGGGTCTGTTTGGAACATACCAAATATTAATAAAAATCCCAATTAATTTATAAATATGACCTCTGAGACTTCACATGTTCACTCTTTTTCTTCAGTGAAACAAAAAGCTTTTAACCTGCACTGACTCACAGTGACATTGTTTCAAACGTTTAAACTGTCTCAGAGTCTTGACAGATGTATAACACAAAACAATTTAAAAGGGAAATGTTTTACTTAAGTAAGTTACAATGCTACAAAATACTGTCAAAACACTACAAAATACTTCACTTCAAATCACTGACTCTTTAACAAAAATCCTAGAATATGTAACTTTCTAAAACAACAACTAATCTTTATTTTGGGTTTCTTAGTAACTGACTAGGATATGGTATGCTTTCAGAGTGAAAAAATCCTAAAGAAAATGACCAAAACCTGGAGATGGCTGGAGATGGTCCACTGAGCACTCACTTTTACTGCTGTACAGCACGGGCATGAGGAACTTGGAATAGGAATTTCTCTTCGATATGTCAGCAGGAGGACAGCACTAGATCCTTAAGAACTCCAGTTTGGAAATCCTACTTCTTACCTCTCCTTACTTCCGTGATTTTGATTTGACATAAAGGCAAAAAAACTTTTCCAAGTGCTTGAGGGAACCTCCTTACTTGACTCTGAATATCACTTGTGTTCATAAACGGCAATTATTCCAATTTATACACTTAAGGCTTAGAGACCTGCAATCTGTATTTTCTTTTAAAATATAGAAATAGGGCTCCTGGGTGGCTCAGTTGGTTGATCCTCCAACTTCAGCTCAGGACATCATCTCACAGTTTGTGGGTTCAAGCCCCATATTGGGCTCTGTGTTGATGACAGCTCAAGGCCTGGAGCCTGCTTCTGATTCTGTGTCTCCCTCTCTCTCTGCCCCTACTCCAGTAGCTTGCTCTCTCCCCAAAATAATAAATTTTAAAACAATTTTTTTTCATGTAGAACTATCCTAAATGTAAGCCTAAGCACTTTACTTTAAAATGTAATCCTCCCAACACTACCCATCTCTCACTAGATTTAATTTTCTCCATAGTGTGAAGGACCATCTGACCTATTAAAAATTTCATTTATTTAGCTGTCTCCTCAAAATAGAATGTAAGCTCTAACAGGGAAGGGATTTTGTCTGTTTTGCTCATTGCTTTAGTTCTAGGAATGCACACACTAGACAGAATGAATAGTTTTTTAATATAAATGAATAAAAATATAAACATACTATAGTAAGCTACTAATAATAAAAGTTGTCAAGTGGAAAATGAATATGGACTTAGAGGAGGAGAGATAGAATTCAAAAATACTATTGCAGGGTGCCTGGGTGGCTCAGTTGGTTAAGTGTCTGACTCTTGATCTCAGCTCAGGTCATGATCTCACAGTTCCTGAGTTCAAGCCCCCTATCAGGCTCTGCACTTACAGTGTGGAGCCTGCTTGGGATTCTTTCTTTCCCTCTCTGCCCCTCATGCCTCTCTCAAAATAAACAAACTTAAAAAAAAAAACACTATTGCAATGTAGAGAAGGAGAGCATTGCAGTTAATAAATTGGGAGCTATTGCAATACAAAGAACACCCTAATTGTAAGATCTGTAAGCTTCTCAAAGGACAGGTAGAAAGTCTTTTCTTTTTTGAGGGGGAGGAGAGGTTAAACAAGGTTAGAAGGAACCGGTTGTGAGGGAGTAGGATAAGTAGGTGATAACCTTAAGTAGTTCCTCAGGAATGTTTTTTCCTGAGATTAGCTATTTCTTGATAGGGACAGTTAAAGAGGTGCTACTCTGCTTTCCAATGATTCTTCAAGGGTAGGTCGATGTCTTGGAGCCTATGGGAAGGAAGACGTTTTACTCAAGTTTAGTCAAGCCAGTGAAGCAAACAGGTCAGCTAATAATTAATGAAGAAAAGAATAGGAATTTGGAAATTCTGTCTGTGTCTGGCCTTGTAAACAAGAGGGTGGGGGCATCTACAAATCTTATCCAAGTCTTATGGGGACATGTAGCTCTTTGCACTAAGCCATTCCTCTTAATACCCCCAAAAGTAGATAGAGTTCTTGACAACTGCTGTTTTCTAGGAGCAATGGGCTCGGGTAATATGAGAAGTAAGGGAGATGATTCATTTTCAGAAATACCAAATAAAAGCTGTGCTGTCTAGTTAACAGTAGGTTTACAACCTATTGGAAATTTGTATGACCCTCCCCTCCCCCTGACATACACACATACAATGGAGTCCCAAACCCTTAGACACTCACTTCCTGGTTCTTCTTCCCCTCTCCGTTTTGCAGGCTTATTTTCACAGGCTTTGCAATGAGCATGCACCAAAGAACAAAGGGAGGAGGTACTGAAAGTCTCTGCATCACCTCAGAGAATGTACATTTGTTCTTATGAGACTACTTTTTGCCTTACATGGGCACAGACGATGTCTGGATAAGGCTGTAACCTCTGTAGTACTCAGCCAATGAGGAACCAGGAGAGGGATTTGCATACTAGGAAATAAATTGTCTGCTGTAACTGCCCCATGCGGGCCTGTCCATCAGACACCTGTTCTTGCAAGAACATTCATTAAAGCCTCCCTTCATTGTGCTCCAAGTTTCCATGTCCCTCCTTTGATTGTGTCACTGGGCTTATTTCTGGACAGGTAAAGGTCAATGTCATTAGGGAGTTTATTTATAAGCATTGCCAAAAGGAAAAAAAGATTGCAAGTATAAAAAGTAATCAAGAAGAAATGACAAACATAAAATTGTATCATGCATTCTGTACATGAAGTCTGTCCTGTTGTATTTTTTTGTAGTTCCAGGCCTGTCATTCTAGAAGAGATTGCTACATGTTTATTATCCATACTAACTACAAAGAGAGCAAAGGTAGAAATATTGTGGGGAATTCTGCCTGCTATTCCTCCCCATGAGCATATGCCTTAAATGAGTGGGAGAAGGGAAATGGGACTGGATTCTTTGTTTCATGGTACTAATTGTATTGATTGTGATTCTACTATTCAGAGATTTATTTTTTTTTCATATACGATAAACCTCATGAGCAAACCAACTACTTTTACACAGTTTCTTCATCTCCATAAAGGGCGGACTCACACATTCATATCTGCAGCCATCTTTCCTCCTATCTTTCACACCACATAGTCAATCCGCCCACAAATCTCATCAAAATGCAGGCATAACCTGACCACTTCCCACTTCCACTACCATCAACTGGATTTTTATAATCCTATCCATTATGTCAGCCGTGCTCCTACAGGGTTCCTGCCCTCCCTGTTCCCTCAGCCCAGAATGTTCTTTCCCCCACCATGGATCACCCTCCTATTTTTAGTTCTTGGCTCCAATGTCACCATATCAGAGAGGTCATTCATGTCCAGCCCAGATCAAATAGCAACCTCCTCTCTCTTAGCATCTCCTTCCTCCACTTTGCTTTTCTCTGTAGCACTAACTATGGTGCCTTCTGATGGGATTGGATGGGGAGGCCACAAAATGTGGGGGTATCACATTTGGATGGGGGCCAGGAGCATGGTCAGTGAAAGAATTTATCCAAGGCAGAAAAAAAGAGATAAAATTTTATTGAATACACCACAAGGACATGGCAGGCAGGACAGTGAGACTGTCTGTGGTGAGGCAGTGGTGGGGGGCCTCAGTCACAGGGTGGAGTGAGGGAGTCTGGGAATGTATGAAATTTCCCCTTTCTGGTAATCTTAGGAATGGTGCCTGGTTGTCATTGGTCAGTTAGGGCCCATGGCTGTTTCGAGTGGGTTGCTTAATGAGCCTGTTTGCATTCGGCTCAGTGGTCACTGTGAACCCTTTTGTCTTGATTAAGTTTCCATTGCTCAAGCTTGTTGCCTAAAAGTGGCTTCTACACAAACCACATTCATTCATGCATTCATTCATGCATTCATTCATGCATTGTCTCTATCGCTCTGCCATTAGATCTTTTTGTTCACTGCCACACCCACAGCACCTAGAACAGCATTTATCATAGTTCAGACCTTCAATACATATTTTGGATGAATAAGTGATTTATAGTTTCATGAAATTTAAAGTTCTTTGTACAACTATCTTGCTCTGAGACACTAGAAGAAAAAAGGAAAACAAATTGTCAGCAGTGCTAAGGAATTTTCCATAGATTGTCCTAATTCTCTCCCCTTAGAGAAAGAAAAAGTTACACTGACTACATTCAAGTAAGATACTGAATTTATTTTTTGGTATAAACTCTACCAGAAGTCTAAGCTAAGTGCTATAAATATAAGCTTATATTTTAGGT
Organism: Cryptoprocta ferox; assembly: GCA_028646485.1. Lineage (NCBI taxonomy): Eukaryota > Metazoa > Chordata > Mammalia > Carnivora > Eupleridae > Cryptoprocta > Cryptoprocta ferox. The sequence continues at coordinate 43,001,056 of CM053574.1, read as the reverse complement.
GCATATCATTTTGGATCTTACCCATCTCTATATACTCAGCATTGGCCACAGGAATATAGGTTGGCATAACTTGACCAGAAACTATTTAGATCTTTCTGAATTTATAATTTCAATCCATTGGGCCAATAGTTATTAGACATCTACTCCTCAGAGTGGGTTAAGGGAGATGAGCCAATGAGAGATCTGTCCTAAGCACTCATAGACACTCCGTGTGAATGGTAAACCAGTCAGGACCCAGGCATGCTCTGATGCACAGCAAGATAAAAAAAGGAAGACTACAGAAGATCTCAGACTGGGACCCAGGCCGAAACTGCTAGAACTGGCGTAAAATCTTTCCTGCTGCAAAGTATTCTATAACTGAGCCTATCTCCCATTCTCCTTTAATAGGAAGCTGGGCCAGACACAACACCGTAGCAAGCCGTCAACAGGATTTCATTTCCAGCCACATCCAGTGTTGAGAAAAGGAAGCCAGAACCATGAGAAAATCTGGCCCAGGTACTGGGAGTGTAAGAGTAAGCACAAGAGCCTAGAAGTGAGTTTCTTTGATTGATAAAATCTAATAAATAATCTTTCTTCTTATAGGAGGCCTACAGAGATTTTTTTTTTTAACTGCAAATTTTGCAGCTGGTCCAAACTCATTTGACAAGAGATTTAATTTTAATAATAATAAATAAAATAAATGTATATTACAATTCCACAACTGTTTGTGTTTATTGAAATATAAATGTTAACTCAGTGCTAAAGAAGACTTATAAAAGGTGAGTGGTCACAGACTGGTCCAAGTACAAATACATACAAAGTTTGTTAAGGGAAAACTGCTAATATGCATCCAAAGCATTATAATGTCCATGCACTTTTTATCCTGCCATTGCACTTTGAGGATTTTATCTGGGCTCCTCCCACTAAAGAGCAGAGATTGTCAAAAACTCTTTTCTGTGCAAAATATTCTTCAAGACGCTAACAGCAAGATTTGGAAGCAATCTAAATGTTAATCTAAAATGAATTATTTTTTAAATTACAGAATATACATGAACTATAAGATAAATTATTTTAAAAAAACTATGTAGGGTGACCCTGGACTGATCAATCAAAACAAATAACTGTCCATACCTGGGATGAGAAATGCCAGTTTAAAAATTGCTTAAACGCAAGGATAAACATAGAAACTTCCCTGTTTTCTTCTGTTCTGTTCACTCAGCCTAGATCTTCCACAACTATCCCCTTTCTTCAAATCTATTCTTTTTCTTTTGTTTCTTTCAAATATTTCAACATTTTAAATTCATTTCCACCTCCAGAACATTTGTGCAGTTTGATGTAGAAACCAAGATTTCCAGTGTTTCTTCTAGATCAGAAGATTTAACACCATGAGGAGAAGTTGGGCTGGCTCCAGGTGGATAATCAGAAGGTTTAACAACCAGTGGGGCTCAAGCACCAACCAGGCAGAATGGACTCCAGCTTCAGTGCTCTGGTCTTTACCTTGATAAGTACTGGATCACTGAGTCATCATGGGGAGAAGATCCAAGGTAACATGGGGACAACAGAAGAATGGAGCCCCTCTGGAGCTCATTTACTGACAGGTGGAATATTTTTTAAAAGAATTCTTCCTAAATAAAAAGAGCAGGTGTGTCCACTTCTTCATTCAATCAGAGGAAAGAAGGCTTGACTGTGAATAAGGCATTTGAATGCTAATGGAATTTCAAAGAATGAACTATAGACTGGAAGCCAAAAAACAGAGATATAGAGAGACAGAGGGTCATGAGTTCAAGTTCCATGTTGGGTGTAGGGTTTACAAGAAAGAAAGAAAGAATAAAAGACAGAGAGAGACAGCAAGCGAGAGAGAAAGGAGGGAGGGAGGGAGGAAGGAAGGAAGGGAAAAAGAAAAAGAAAAAGAAAAAGAAAAAAAGAGAAAGGAAAAGAAAAGAAAAATCTATTGTAATCTGGGTGTCTGATACATGAGGAGCCCTGAAGGAACCAACAAACCATAGGACTGAAAAATTGAGGGATGGGTGTCTCTGTTTCTGCCCCAAAGCTTCTAGAGATGAGGGGAGGGAACTACATGATCATTTTAATGGATGTGTTTTGTACTTAGAAAAGCAAACATCCTTTTGCAGATTAGCATTCAAGGAAATTCTGCGTCTTTCTTTTCCTGGTCTACTGACCTTAACAAGTTTTCATTTATTTTGTGCTCTCATGCTTTGATCTTTAAACACTCTTTGCTCTCTCCACAATAAAGTATAACAATGATAGAAACTAAGTTTCAAGAAAGCATCTAAGTACATTTAAATGGTTACAATTTCACCTCTAAAAGTAACATACCCTACTCTTCTATTAACTCCAATAACATTCAATTATTATACAAAGTGCCAACACTTTATTCAAAAGGCAGCCATCTGGGAAAGAGAGCTATGCTTAGAAGCCTTTCTAGAATCAGTCTTTAACTAGACACCTTTAATCTATAATTCAGCATAATTCTGGCCCTCTGACTACACTCACTGGTTCAGAAATGGATACAGAACCTTCACTGCCTACCTGGACTTAGATAGAAAACATTTACTAGGACTGGATAGGAAAAGAAGCTTTCCCCACGACATTTCTGAGATTTCTTTCTCTTATAATGCATAAGAATGTCTGATAGACTCACCAACACTTTATATGAACAATCTTGACCTTCTGAGCCAAGAAAGAGTGGCAGAGACCTGGTATATTTTTATCTAAATGCAGCCATGGCTAAAGTTCTTTTACTCCTATTAACCTTGCCTTTGGACTATTGTCAGCTTCAATGTAAGGGTTTTTGGTTTTTCTTTGTTTGCTTTTTGGGTTTTTCTTGTCTTATTTTTTGTTTGTTTGTTTGTTGCTTTTGCATTTGACTCAAACAATCAACCCCATGAAGATATGTATTGTTGTTCTCAACTACTTAGTATGGATAGTGACAGAGAGTCCATCTGCATGAACATACAACTTCATAGTGTGGAAAAGAATGAACTGAAATAGTCAAAAAAGTAGGGGGGGGAATTTTTTGGTTAGCGATATAAGAAAGGTCTTCTGTCCATAAATATTCAAAACAATGATCTTATTTGAAGACCTTCCAGTTGTGACTGGAAAAAAAAGATATTTTACTCCTATTTTTCTTTCACCCAATACTTGCCACACTGACCTTTCTTTCTCTATTACCCATATTAATTTTCTATGCTGATATTTAGTATGAGTAATTCACAATTGCAGGTGATGTACAGAGGTCACTATATTGTTTATTTTCTTTTGTGAGTCTTAACAGACTTTCATTTCTTCTTTCTTTTTTTTCCTTTCATTCTTTGTGTCATAAAGGAGAGGAATTATTTTTTGATTGCTCATTAAGGGTCACATCACTTACATTTATCATGTTGTTTTATACTCATAAAAAGCCTTCAATGGTAGATTGATCCACCTTTTAAACCTTGTGTAAATAGAGATTTTGTTAAGTTTAACCAACATGCCCAAGATCAAAGCTCATAAATCATAAAATGGGAATTGAACTGAGATTTCCTGGGTTGGTAACTCACATTCATTCACTAATAAGAAATAAAATATTAATAATAAATAATAATTGGGGTGCCTGGGTGTCTCGGTTAAGCATCTGACTTTGGCTCAGGTCATGAACTCGCTGTTGGTGAGTTCAAGCCCCATGTGGGCTCTGTGCTTACAGCTCAGAGCCTGGCTTGCTTCAGGTTCTATATCTCCCTCTCTTTCTGCCCTTCCCCCATTCATGATCTCTCTCTCTCTCTCTCTCTCTCTCTCTCTCTCTGTAAAAAATAAAGATAAAAAAATAAAAAAAGATTCTCTTTCTAAAAAAAATAATAAATAATAATAGTAAGAACAATGATAGAAACACTTAAGTTTACTGAATTTTAAGCATGAGGTAGATATTCTATCCACATCTACATTCTACAGGAGGTAGATACTATATCTCTATTTTAAGGATGAGGTAACTGAAGCAGAGAGAGGTTAAGGGTCCTCAAGATCACACAGTAAGTGAAGAAGTTAGGAAACTATCCAGGTGAGGTGTCAGGGATCCTGGCTTTTAAGTACTGTACCATTCTGCATCAATTCAATGATTTTCTCATTCTTCAGGCCAGGGCATTGTTTCTCAAGCATGCTTTTATTATAACCTCCCTAAGTCACTCTTGGGATGGAAATCCCTCCACTGGGAAGACAAGGACCAGGGTGTATGTTCCTTAGGAGCAGAGGCTTCATCTCTGCTAACCTAATTTAACCCTTAATCTTTATGATTTTGGGTTTTGTCCCACTGAACTGTATACGGGGCACATGGATATGTTAACTGACTAGAATGAGCAGCATTTACCCCCAAACCAGAATAAATTCCACAGCCTTTGACCAACAGTACCTTTTTAACAGAACTGGGGGCGGGGGGGCCTCCCCTGCTTTTTTCAGCCATCTTCCTCATATCCCTAAAGATGTAAGAAGGTGGTGTTTTGAATTTAGAGCTGCAATCTACAGAAAGATTCTCCAATGGAGAGCTCTAAACATTTCTTTTCGGGGACCCTTCCTTCAAAGGCATTTTCCATCAAAAATATATTTTTGTTTGTAATGTTGTAATACTATCTAAAACCTAAAGATCTTTGAAAGAGAGGTGCCTGGGTGGCTTATTCAGTTAAGTGTCTGACTCTTGATTCAGCTCTGGTCATGATCTCACCGTTCCTGAGATTGAGCCCCGCATCTGGCTCTGTGCTGACAGTGCAGAGCCTGCTTGGGATTCTCTCTCCCTCTCCCTCTGCCCCTCCCCATTCCTGGTCTGGCTCTCTTTCAAAATAAATTAATAAACTTTTTTAAAAATTAAAAATATAAAGATCTTCTAAGAACTTGAAATTGGGCTTTCACAGAGTGTGAAACCATTTTTTTCCCTTTGGACTCTAGCAAATTGCTTTTCATCTAAATAAAAGAAAACTGGGAAAAGAAGAATTTATTTTCTATTCAAATTTTTCTCTACTGTTAAGTTACTTGGTACCCTGTGAGAAAACAGCAGTGCTTGTCTTATTTCCACCTCTGTATCTATTTTTAAATGAATTTACAACTGATACAGGCTTTGTTTTATTTTATGACTACCACTAAGAGATGAATTATGAATTAATAGGGAATTGTTAATTTCACCTCAATCAATAATATCTTTAATAAGTGAGGACTGCCCATTAAAAGTCAATAAATCATGATGCTAAATGTTAATAACTTACACTAAACTCTATGTGACAATATATATAAAAACATATTGGGAATTTATTACAAATATCTAGGAATAAACTTATGCTCACCTTAGATTTGAGTTATATCTGTTGACTCCAGTCGATATGATAATGAGAGCTATTTTCAAGGCCTTTGGAACAGGTTTTTATGCCAGAGACTAGAGAGTAAATTTAATTGACACTTCTCTGATATTCAGACTTGCCTCATCTGTACAGCTTTCACATGAATTTTCAATTCAATTTCAACCTCAAACGGGAGCTCCCACAAATCCAAACACCTTGTTGAAACAGCAGAAAATGAATTATGTGGATAACAATATTTCATCAAGCTTGAAACTAGGCTGTGTTATGTCCAAAGCAGTAAAACTGTGTAAATAAATTGCTAAGTCACACCAGAATTGATGACTTGTATCTCATGTTTTAAAACCAGGATGACTAGTTAAAAAGAGAGAGAGAGAAAAAGAGAGAGAAGAAAAATCATCTCATTCACTTGGCACATTTTATTATTATTTTCAAGTTCAAATAAATGTTAGAGCAAAGAGCTATCCTATCAGATTTCAATAACTTCAAATTACTAATAAATTCTGTGACTGTCTATGAGTTTCCATTTGCATCTGGGGCTTGTTTTTAAACTAAGATTTTCCTACTCAAACATTTTAAGAAAAACATTGTGGGATTGCAATTTCATTGCATTATAACGAGTACATGATTTTTAACTGTAGGTGAGTAAAAGAGTTTCCCTTGACCCTCGTAAGGTCCCTGGCTAGGTCTGAAAATTAGATTGACAAAGACAGATGAACAGGAGATGAGCATGCACATTTTATTGAATTTTTACATGTACACGAGAGCCTTCATAAGAGAAAGCCCTGAAGAAGTGATCAGAGCTGGGAACTTTAATACTTTAGACATACCCCATCCCACCCCCCAAAAAACACTGTAAATAATTGACAGGACAAAGGAGTTTGGGGTAGGGTAATAAATGATAAAGAACTAGACAGATAAGGGTTAGTTTAAATAATTTGTTTAGATTTCTCAGCCCCAAATTCCCAGTCTCTAGTGATGAGAATATCTTCTTTCTCCTCGTACAAGGGCAGTAGTTTTCACATGAGACTTTTTTGACTTGTTTCAAGGAAGAAAGGTCTTGGGGACAGGGGATCACAGGGGCAAGCTTCCTGTTTCTGCCATTTTCTCAAATCCCTTCAGCTTAAGATATTTAGTATGCCCATCTGAGGGATTCACTATTTCATGTTTTGTGGTAGCATGTCTGGAACTACATTAGAGCCAATAAACAATTTTAAATTTCCATGGCTAGAATATCAAGTTTGGTATACAGGATAACCCAGGCAAGTTAAGCTCTCTCTACCACCTGTCATACATCTTAATCATTCCCCAATCCAACCAAACCTGTATACCGCTGTGAAAATTTCAAAAAGGGTCAAAGCCAGAGACCTACCAATAGCTGCTGAAAAAAAGCAAACAAAAATAACATCTAATAGGAGATAACAGCAGTACCACTTCCTTCTTAAGGGTCTGTGTAAAATATTTTTGAGCCCTGGTCTGAGTTAGAGAGACCAATGGGGAAGGCCACTGCTGGAAATGATCTTCCACTTAGGAAAAAATGCCCTTCCTTAGGTGGATGGGAGCAGAAAAAAAAAAAAAAGAAAGAAAGAAAAAGAAAATGAACAGCTTCAAAATCGAAGCAGAAGTAAAGAGAAACATATTACTTGTCTATCTTTCCAATATTCTCATGAATCTAGAGCTAGCATGTTTGGGTCTCTATAGTACCTTCTGTATCCAAAAACTAGGATGGATGCTATTACATATTAAAAGTCTTGGTGGGCCTGGGTAGCTCAGTAGGCTAAGCATCCAGCTTTTGATTTTGACTCAGGTCATGATCTCATGGTTTGTGAAATGGAGCCCCATGTCAGACTCTGTGCTGACAGGGCAGAGCCTGCTTGGGATTCTCTCGCCCTTTCTCTGCCCCTCCCCTACTTGAGTGCATGCATGCGTGCGCTCTTTCTCTCTTTCAAAAATAAATAAAAATAATTCTTAAAAAACATTAAAGTCTCATTCAGGCAGCTAAAGCACTGCCTTTTCTAGGCTTCCCTCACCAGACTCAAACACTCCCAGAAGAGATTGCTTATCAAAATACTGTCCCTTGAGGATCACAAGGAGAGGAGGCCTGAGCGGGAAAGAGGCTTCAGAAGGAATGCTGAGACCTGAAAGGTGAGAAAGAGTAAGTTGTACTGGAGAGAAGAGGAAAAAAAGACAGGTGTAGTGAGAAGCAAGGTGGGAAATATTTACAATTTACTGAAATGAAGAAAGATAGCGACATTGGCAAGCTCCTTCTCTGAACCCAAGGCAGGTGCTGTCCATGTGTTTTAGCAAAGCTGCCTGAAAGCCCCCTGGCTGTGGTTGCTAAGATGCCGGTCTTCATCACCCACATGCAGGCTGAGGTTCATTGCCCCTGAGTACTGAAGAAGGAGTTCCACACTGGGTGGTGCCCACTGTCTAATCCAGCAATTCTTCTATGGACCGTATCTACACTAGCTCATACTTCTTTTTCATAGAGAGTGTTTCTACAGTACAGTTCATTGAGAACTGGAGACAGTGCAGAGAAAGCAGGCAGGAAAGAGATATCATGTGCATTTTACCAATTTTATCCAGAAAATGCAGCTTTTTTTGAATACTGAAATCGATTCTGTTCTATTACTTATTTTATTCCTCTTTTAAATTTCAAAAAGAAACTGGAAGGCAAGATAGTGTTTGCAGGCATTTTGAGCTGATTTGAATTCATTTTTGGATGTAATAATAATAGGTGATATTTACTGAGTGTTTATTATGTCAGGTATTGTTCTAAGCTCTACACATGTATTAACATGACTTTATAACAACCCTGAAAGGTAGGTACTATTATTATCCCAATTTTATGGCCAGGATACCCACATTTGGTCCCTGAGTACATGCTTTTATAAATAAAATGTGCCACTCTCCTATTATACTGAGAGAAGGTGACCAAACCCTTGATACTTAAAAACAAACTTATCCACAATTTTTTGTTGTCTCCATTCTGTCCATTTTAATAATGTCAAAATAAAAACAAGCCAAATAACCTTTCTACCCACCTTCCATGCTTATGTGGGGTTAAAGAGATTTCATGTTTTCTGAATCATGCCTTTTGAGTATCTTTTCCTTGCACGTCACAAGAACTAAACTCACGATTTTGATACACTGCATTTTTGTTATGCTTAGTGCAGAGAAAACAAGACCCAGGACCTCTATCACAGAATACATAAAATCCCTCCTCTAAAAATCCAATTTCTTATTTGGAATGATTTCCTTTGCTTAACCTGTCACTGGTTTAGACCTCAACAGTTTTCCTCCTTCAGAAAAAAAACAGCATCCCCATGGATGGAAACTGTCAGTCCCCATGTCAAAGTTCTTTTAATATTTATGTATATGCTTATTGTATATTTTAATCATATGTTTCTCCACGTGCATATCCCTGGATTCTTTTCCCTTCCACATGTTGACTGTCAACGTATTCAGTTCAAATCAAAGAGAAAAGTCTTCCCTGAGTAGCTCAGTCAGCATTCAGATAACAAAGACAAATCCCGCAACATCCTTTTGTTATTCCAGATCAGTTCAATGGAAAGCATCTTTCTATAGATTTATTTTCCCTTGTCTGTCAAATGCCTGCAGAATGTTATCACCCTCACAGTTATAACCATGCTAAGGCATGTTGACCACCCCTTTCACCACAAGGTTGACCTTAATGCCGTACTGCTTCCCCATCGATTGCTCCTGATCAAAAGTCTTCATCATTTATCACCTTCGATGCTTTACTGATTCTGTATAGGATTTTTTTTTTTTGCCGTCATAAAGCCCTTATTTTAAGAACCAAAAAGATGATAATAGGGTTGATAATCACATACTGCAAAAGTCACTCTTTGTTTCTTGACAAAGGATACATTTTAAAGTCCATGTGCAGTTTAAAACTCACATAATTGAAGTCACACTCTGAAAAACGCCGGCTGGTGCTTGTGACTCCCAGCTTAAGTGGTGTCCCACATGGTGAAAACCTGGGCACAGTCAACAGGCCTCCCAACATGACATTCTGCAATTCTCAGGAATTTTAAAAATTCTAGACCCACATTGCTTTATTTTTTAGAATACAGTCAGACTGTATGAGTATTTTCAAGTTATATGCTTTCAAATCCTACAATCCAAATTAGAACAAATAAAACCATATGGTATTTTATTCTGTCATCTATATTTATGAGAATTAAATTTAAATAAAACTGAATTTAGATTTTTTTGTACGTACCACTATCTAGAATGCATGTAAAGGGAAGAAGATAATTGTTCCTGATATAGTGCCTGGCATGTAGCTGGGGCTAAACAAATATTTATTGGGGGAAAAATATGAATGAATGAATAACTGAAGTCTTACTGCCTTACTAAACTATTTTCTTAAAATGTGATCTCCCTGGTCATAGAATAAATTTTTAGATTTCAATCCTTTTAAACTTCTTCAGGCTTTACCATTCATTTTCTTGGCATCTGTACTGCTTGACTGAGAACATGTTACTTGTATCCTTAGTATTATTGATTCTAAATGAAATGAACGTAAGTTGACTGATGGAGATGCCAACGAAAGCCTCTTCTAAGACCACACAAGCCAAACTGAAGTTTCCAGAACAAAGTGGGACAGCCCCTCTAGTTTTGCACTGCCTGGGCCGCACCTGGTGGGCGGGTCTCCACAGCGACCCCTCCCACCTCCAGAGCATGAAACACAGGCTAAGTGCTAAGTCCACTGAACACATCTTCCACTTTATTCCCCCAACCACTAGCATGGAATGCCTTTCATTAATATGATCCATTTTTTGCATATGAAGACACAGGCATTTAGAGAAATTTATCCCAGGTTTGCAGCTAATCAATGACAGAGCTCAGATTGAAACCTACATCTTTAACCACCTGCCTCTACTGCCTCATGAGACAAGAGTTTCTTAAAGAAATGATTGGGATGGGAGAGAAATCAAAATAACATTTTTTGAGAAATGAATATCATTCTGGGAAATTAGTCCGGATGATTAAAAACACGGAAAGACAGGATAACTATTTTCAACTCTCTGAAAAGCTATCATGGAGAAAAAATTCGTTTAGATTTTTCTGTAGAACACCTAGTATTAGATGTAACAATTGAGAATGGGAGTTTTACAGTGAGCAATTCAATCTCTATATATGAGGAACACTAGTAATATCTACACCAAATAGATTACAAGCTACTTTGGCGGGAAAGAAAAGCTTTAACAGGCGGCATAATGAACTCTTGCAAAGATGATAAAGAATGGATTTGTAGATGAATAGCAGCACCAAATGGCCTTAATGTCCTTTTCAAACTAAAGATTTCATGATTCTGTGATTCACCAGAAGCTAATAAAAGGAGGAAGGAGAAGAAAGGAGGAAGAAACATTAACTGACCACCTAGTTAAAAACACTATTTATGCAACTTCTCACTTTATACCACCATGAGGCCAAGGCTGTCTGTTTGATCAAAATCATCATTTTCATATTACACACAAGAAGAAATACGCCCATCTCACAGACGTGAAAACTGAGTCTTTGCATCTATAAATAAAATATCCAACACCATAGAGTTGTATAATAGCAAAGCCTGGATTGAACCTTTATTGTTTTTCACTCTGAGCAAAGGTCCTGAATGGAATAAAAACTGGATATAAAACTACCAGAAGAGAGAGAGAAAAAGTGCTAAAGAAAAAATATTCAATGACACTTGTTTTCTTTAAAATTTTTTTAGGTTTATTTATTTTTGAGAGAGAGACATAGTATGAGCAGGGGGAGGGGCAGAGAGAGAGGGAGACACAGAATCTGAAGGAGGCTTCAGGCTGTCAGCACAGAGCCCAATGTTGGGCTCGAACCCACGAATTATGAGATCATGACCTGAGGTGAAGTTGGAGGCTTAACTGTCTGAGTCACCCAGGCACCCCTCAATGACACTTGTGACAGATGGTAAGGACCATCATGGCAGGTACAGGAGCCCCTGCAGTGGGATTTTTACAGTGGAGGAGAGAGACTGGGCTCAGTGTTAAACACAGCACAGGAAGGTGGGAATTTATAGCCAGGGAGCGAGTGTGAAGGTCAGTGGGTGGAAGATTACTAAGTGGAAACGCCGAAAGGTAAGGGGATTCTGACTAACCTGATCTAAAAGGATTTTTGCTACCGGCAGGCCAGACAGTGGTGTCTGAGGATGTAGGATGAATGTTGGAGGGTGAAGAACCTATCTGATATTGAGGGGTGGGGGGCTCTGATTAAACTGACTCTGCAGGGTTCTTGCCAAAGCTGGATTTTACAAGGAAGTGCACAGATGAGCCTGGAAAGCAGTCAGTGGGAGTTCCAGGGCAGGAGGGAGACATAAAAGTATTAACACAGCATATACCACTGCCAGGAGAGCCTCACATGTGCTGTAAGAACAATGTTACTGCTTCCAGTACATCCAGATTTAGGCTGGACTTAGAGAATTTAGGTGTCTCAAAAGAGAGGAGAGCTGGGGTGGGGGATCATGGGGCGATAATTCATACATTTTTAATCTTTTAAATTTATCATCCCCTGGCTGAAATCATTATGATGAACAGTGTCCAAATGATTTGGTTGTGACTGATTTCTTATGGGCAACTTGGAAGTCTTCATGGACATTTGTATACTTTCATTTCTTCAACACGTATGTTCTAGCTACTGAGTCTCCATCATTAGAAAAAAGACATAAATCCCTGTCCTCATGGGGTGTACATCTGACAGTGGAGGAGGATGCTAATTATAAATAAATTCTGTAGCATACTGAGAGAAGTGCTTTGGAAGAAAACAACAACAACAAAAACAACAACAACAGAGCATGACAAATGGGTTGGGAAGTTGGGAGGGAGCATTGAACTTTAAATGTAGATGCTGAGAAAGTGATCTGAGCAAAGGCTTGCAGCTGAGTGAGAAACAAGCTATACAGGCATTTCAGGACAGATCATTCTAGAGACAGGAATAGCCAAGGCAAAGACCACAAGGGAGGAAACATGTCTACATGTTCTAAGAACAATGAGATACAGAAAGTAGGATAAAGAGATGAGGTCAGAGTGGAGCAGGAGATGAGCTCATGTAGGACCTTGTAGATTATTGTAAAGCCATTAGCTTCCACTCTGCTTGCAATGGAAAGCTACTAGACAGTGTTGAGTGTAGGCATGGAATTCTTGAACTCACATTTTAAAATTATAAAATAGATACTAAGGTACCCCAGCATGTTCATGAGAAATGGAGAGTCTATTAGAGGTACCATAAGGAGGTAAGGAAGAGGATTCATACTGCATACCAACTGAAGAAATACAGTAAAATTCCCTTCAGATAGCTGATCTCCAACTGCCCTAAAACATTATTATTTCTGCTAGTAATACCAACTCTCTGTCTTCTAATCCTCACACAGCTGCCAAAACTCTTCCCTGCTCCTCTCAGCTCCTTTTCAATTTCTATACCTCACTTGGCAAAACAATGCAGTCTAATTAACTGCAGAGCAAACTTCGACTTTTTCTCAAGCATGCCCATAAAAGGCTCCACTCTTTACCCAAACTTATTAAAACGTTCACCCAGGAAAACCGGGTCCCTCTCTCAAGATAATTTTACTGCTAAGAAAATACAATTTTCTCCATATTGTTTTTTTTTAACGCTGACTATTCTTGTAATATACGAGACTGGACTTTAAATTAGGTTTTTTGAGACTCATGGATTGGAATCTTCCTTGAAGTAAGTACGTTAGCAGACAGACTGTGATGTGTTGGCACTCATACCTTATTTCAGAAGAGGATGCAATAGTGGGACATGATAAACTATCAGTAGAACACTGAAGTGAAGGTGAAGAAAAGGAGATTTCATTTCCATTTCCAAACTGAGGACCATTATTCTTGAATTATCCACTAACAGACCTGCCAGCCATTGGTTGATTAGGAGGCTTGTGCTATGGTGTAACTGGAGGGAGTAAGATCTTGAAACCTATTTATTCAAAACTGTATTTGTCATTAGTTAAAGCAAAGGCTCCAGAAGTCCAGAGACCAGTGCAGGGAGGAGAGTGGCTGGGCCAGCTGACAAGTAGGAGAGGGGAGGTTTTGAGAGAGTGGGTGAAGATAGCAAAGTCAGGCTTTGCCTTTCTGCCCAAAGCTTCCCCATGTGAGTAGAATCAGAGGCCGTGAAAACCAGCAGACTCAGTAGCACCCAAGTTCTTTGCCCTACTCTTTGCAAAGGTGAGACCCTCAGCCAGAATGAGACCTTTCAGTATATCTCCATTATAACAAAATGTCCTCCATAGATCACACTGGATTACCCTACGTTACAACACCTACATTACAAGAGATCTCCAGTCTCAATTCAAGATAAACAGTGACTCTAGAAAATTCCATTATTCACAATTACTCCAAAAAATACAATCAGTGCCTTTCAGCCCTGCTACTCGAAGTGTCGACCTCACACCAGTAACAACAGCATCACCTGAAAAGTTTGAAGTGCAGAATCTTGGAAAGCATCCCAGATCTACTGAATCAGAATATGATTTTAAGAGCAGCGCCCAGTGATTTATATGAACATTAAAATTACAGAATTGTGTCTTAAAACAATTATTCTCAAACTTTGTACATAAGAATCACCTGGAGGGGTTTTTAAACATCCCTAGTGCAGGCGGTTTAAAATTACATACTTTCATTATCAGTCCTTAAATGATTCCAAAATGCAGACAAATTTGATGATCAGTGCCTTAAAAATAATAATATTTGTATTCAAATGGAAACATGCTCTAAACTTACTGATTACCAGTCAGGTTTTCCTGGTAAGTTAGATATTAAGAAAGCAATAAATCCTATCATATGAAATTTCAAATTAAATTTCCAAATTTTAATGATATTAAATTTCTAAAATTCTGATGACATTCACATTCATTTTAATTGCAATAGATCCGTAACTGACAAATGGTCGGAGAAATCCAGAAAGACTGCCACGCGTTTCTCTACTCACAAATGTTAAGGATTCTTTGTTTTTAAATATACTGTTTATAGTTCAAGGGTGTTTTTTCAATGGATGATTTCCTCTTTCTTATTTCTCAAATCATTCCTCAATAAAGGAGATAAAGAATCTTACCTATTTTCAATATTTCCAGGCATGATTATCACAAATGTTTGGCAAGTTAGCTTTAGGAGCTGAAAGGATTTCTCAATGGCAGGTGATACTTTTGTTGAATCAACAAGATTGACTGGTCTCATGGTTGTGTTTAGTGAGTCAATCATTTTCACTACACAATGGATAACATTGAAAGGAAATTTTCTTTTATTCATTGGAAGGCTATTTTGTGATATTAAGAACAAAGAAAATCAACTCTCTATAGAACCAGAGTCAATCTTCCAAAATGTAATACATCCATTAGGAGAAAAAAAAGAGTGTCAGATAAGAAACAAATTGGCTAAGTGGGTTGAAACAACGCTTTAAAATTAAGTTTACATATTAAAGGGAAGATAAAAGGAATAAGTGTTTCATTTTCTAAGGCACAAATACCTTCTGATTTTCAGCTATTTCCCATCTCAATTTTTTTCTCTCAGTACATTTTTAGCACTTCTGGTTATCAACAGCAAAAAATGAAATCAAACTGACTTGAAAAGAAGATGTATTTATTGGTGAACATAATTAAAATATTAAGGGGTGTCTAGCTTCAGGCACTGCTGGATCCAGATGTTCAGATGATGCCAGAGCTGGTCTCTATCTCCAGGCTAAGCTTTTGCTCTGTGCTGCCTTTTAAGTTTTTACGGAATAATGGACCATTATATCCAATAAACTCAGAGTATGTATCTCATTGTTGATTTCAGTTGCCGATCACTGAATCTGATTCCTTGGTGAAGGAGATGCTTCCTGGCAGTATCTGTGTTCTATATTCAACCTATGGAGCTGAAGATAGGGCTAGGCAGGTTTAAACTACATGAATTGATAAGAGAGAGTGGTGGCTCCCTAAATAATAATCAAAGTACTGATGTCAGACAAGAAAGTAGGGATGCTGGACAGGCAAACATAACACTGTGCAAAGGCACCTCCATTATTTGCCTTTTAAACAGTTGCATGATATAATCACTGTTTTTGAGAATTTCAAAAGAAATAGGCTTAGAGAATTATCTCTTTAGTCACCTTTGTTTATGCCCTCTGGCATGGCCTTTCAATACACATATGTTGTATCGACTCCACTTTAGGAAAGAAAAAGTGTCTGATGTTTCAAACCATGAAACCCCAAAGTAGTACAGTACAGTTCATAATGAGGAAACCTGGACACAAGGGAAAATGGGACAATCAGGCACACTATGGTAAGCCTCACTCAGCAAGTGTTGTCTTGCGTTTGTTGAGTGACTTGCTGCATTGTGAATTCCATCTCTTTTGAGGAGATGGCCAAGTGCGAATATGTTACATGCACTACTCTCTCCGTTATCCACCAATTGTTGTTACACTCAGGGTTTTAAGTAACCTGAGCAAAGAAAATCATCTCTCTGTGGAACAAGTTTCTGTCTTCCAAAATGAAATACATTAAGGTGGAGGCAGACCAGAACGTCAAGGTGGGTTCCTAAGACTCAAGAGATACCTACTCTTTATTAACATAATTACGAGCTCTGAAAAATTCAGGGTGGATTCTAAGACATCATTCACAGGACAGACATTGAAAGTGTATCTAATTCTCAGGCTTATATTGCAAGTTTTTTTTTTTAAAGATAAGCAAAAAAGGGAAAAGGTTTCTAAGACTGAGTTATACAAATAGGATTGATGAAAGAAATAGTTCAGAAATATCCGAATCCATTTATGAGGAAACTATTTCTTTCAATGATTTATGGATGTACAGAGAAATATATTAGATAGATGTATACATATTTTGTCTTTCTTCTACTCAACCCACACCAAGAATTAGAATATCAGTGCTTACTCAGACTTATCAACTTGTCCACCTAGGAAATTCACAGTGTAGTATAATTTTTTTAAGTTTATTTATTTATTTGAGAGAGAGAGAGAGAGAGAGCGAGCGAGAGCACGCAGGGGTGGGGCAGAGAGAGGGAGAGACAGAATCCTAAGCAGGTTCTGTGCCATCAGTGAGGAGCCTGACATGAGACCTGAACTCACAAATCTTAAGATCATGACCTGAGTCGAGATCGATTCAGACACTTAAGTAACTGAGCCACCCAGGCACCCCTAGTATCATTTTTTAAAAAATGAACTACAGATGCTTTAAAGTCGGATCTCACAACCTCAACACTATTAACATTTTGAGCCAGACAAGTCACTGTTTTGAAGGACTAAGACATGTAGGATGTTTGGGAGTATCCCTAGTTTCTACCCATTAGATCTGCCCGTAGTAGCCCCACATTTTATGATAAACCAAAAATGGCTCAGACATTGTCCCCTGAAGTACAAAATGGTTCCTGGGTGAGAATTGCTGCTTCAAATAAAAAAATTAAAATAAGGAAATTTCTAGAATACTTTCTATCAGAATCATGTTAAAGCTGCAATCCAGAATATAAATATTTTGTCTCTTTTTGACTCTTACCTTCTGGAATCGTTACAATTATTTCTTTGGAATTAACAACAAATCTATTTTTTAAAGTCGTGAGAATAACATCTCAACTGCAAACTAGGAGAACACTCCTTGCTACGTAAACCTTCACAAGTAGAGGAATGAGGGCTGTGGCATAAAGTAGTGCCGGATGAACCTACGTATTTAAATGAAGATTCCTCTTTTCCATTTCCCTTTGGATTTCTGCTGGTCACTATAGTAACGAGAATGGGAGAGCTTCAGAACCAGGACACATGCACTCCAGCATGACAAGTTCAATTTAAATCTAGACCAGCATGTAACAACAACTACAACAACAAAACCCCACCTCTGTGTTTCACATCTTTGAAACCTAATGATTATATATATACTCTCAACACCCTTTGCTGTGGCATGGCAAGAGTTAATACTCAGCTCAACAACACTTATCATCAGGGAAATGCAAATCAGAACCATAATAAGGCATCACTTCACACCTGTCAGCTTGGCCATTATCAAAATAAAGGAGAGATAGCAAGTGCTGGTGAGAATGTAAAGAAAGAAGGGAACACTCTTGCATGGTCAGTGGGGACCAAACTGGTTGTAGCCACTGTGGAAAAGAGTATGGAGTTTCATCAAAAAATTAAAAAGAAAAATACCATATCATCCAGCAATTCCACTTCTGAAACACTCACTCAGAAAAAATATCTGCACCCCTATGTTCACTGCAGCATTATTTACAATAGCCACGATAGGGATGCAGCATAAGTATCCGTTAATGGATGAACAGAGAAAAAAGATGTGAGATCTATATATCTATATCTACAGACAGACACACACACATACACACATACAATGGAGTATTTCTCAACCATTAAAGAAGAATGAAATCTTATCATTTGCAGCAACATGGATGGACCTGCAAGGTATTATGCTAAATGAAATAAATCGGATAAAGACAAATACCATATTATCTCAATTATATGTGGAATCTGAAAAAAAACAAACCAACGAACAAAACAAAACCTCCTAGGTACAGTGAACAGATTGATGGTTGCCAGAGGTGAGCAGGGTTGGGGATGGGTGAAATGGATGGAAGGGATCAAGAGGTACAAATGTCCAGTTATAAAATATATGTCACAAGGATGTATTGTACAGTATGGAAAATATAGACAGACAATAATATTGTATTAACTCTGTATGGTGACATATGGGAACCAGCTATTACAGTGATCATTTTGTAATGTATATAAATGGAAAATCACTGTGTTATACACCTCAAACTAATATAATTTTGTATATCAGTTATACTAAAAAAAGAGAAAAGTTTGGATTTTTAAAATTATTTTAGAGAGTGAGGGTGAGCTGGGGAGAGGGGCAGAGGGACAGAGAGAGAGAATTTTAAGCAGGCTCCAGGCTCAGCACAGAGCCCTCTGTGGGACTTGAGCCCATGACCCTGGGATCATGACCTGAGCTGAAATCAAGAGCCAGACACTCAGCCAATTGAACCAGTCCAGGCACTCCAAACCTTTGGATTATTTAGAGTGGGAAAAACTCAAACATTCTCATTAAGGCATCATTTTGTCGAATTTCTCCTGGGAGTTTTGGATCCCTTGAAACTTTAATATAACGTCCTTCCTTACCTTTTGGAGGATTCTTTGCTTATAAGATAGAGTGATGAATGTCTCCAATGATAATGAGTGAACAGAATTTTGAATATTTAAATATAGGCTAGAATACTCATATGTTCCATATAAGAAACAAGCATTAGATCATTAAAGAAAAAAAACCTTTATTCTCTAATGGGACATTTTTCTGTCCTACTAAAGTTTTAAATATAAAGTTAAAATTATATTTAGAGCCAGAGATACATTTCAAAATTGAAATCACAAAGTGCAAAAGAGAAACAATGAGTTGTTTCCTAGTGGGATTAAAAGTCATTGCGTGGGATATATTATTTCCTGATTTTTATCATTGCAAACCATTAAAGAAAATGATGCTTGTGGCTTTCTTAGACCTTGCTACAGCTAGATCTCAGTTTAAAGATCTTGGGGACTGAATTTCTTACTTTTATAAACTTAAAGTTCTAAAGACGACTTCAATAGATCTAACTATGGATTAATCTTTGTGTAGAATCAAATTTGAATTATTTTGAGCAAGGGACTCTATAATTTTAGAAATTCTTCTAGAAAAAATAAAGCAAAGTTTATAAATATTTGTTTATTTAACTATATCCCTTTCTAAATTGTGAGACACTTGAGGACAAATCTATACTGTGGTAGAGAATACTAATTTTCTCTTCTACTCCCTTTTCATGATTAAACCATTTCCCCCTTGCATTTTAAAAAGACTCAAGTGACCTAGCTACAGAGTGTATTTCTAAACCTTCCTGCAAGTCAAGTGCAATTAGCTTCTTACCATGGGATTGTGAGGATAGCTAACACTTGCAACATCTCTCACATCTTTTAAAGAAAATCGTCCACCCTCCATTTCCTCATTTCTCCTTTAAAAGGGCTAGAACATGGATGCGGTGGGAACCCAGCATCAACCATGTGGGATAGAACAATATTGTAAAGCAGGGGCTGGCAAACCCTGGCCCATGAGCCAAATCCAGTCTGCCACCTGTTTGTGTAAATAAAGTTTTCTTAGAGCACAGCCCCACCCATTTATTTACTCTTTGTTTACAGATGCATTTGCACCACAATGACAGAGTTGCATAGTTGTATCACAGACCATACAACCCTCAATGTCTAAAATATATACTTTCTTATATTTTGTGGAATAAGATTTGTTGGCAGCTACCTGAAATGACGGTGGAGGAACATGAGAGAAAGTACAGTACCTAGATCCATGAATGGCCTTGTGGAGGAAAACTCTTTCCATAATGGACAACTTGGCTACTTCTGTATTGTTATTAAGGAGAATAAACTTGTCTGAGCCACTGTGTTATAGGGCTTAGAAAACATGGTACCATTCCTTAAGGTATAAGCTAAGTATTCATAATAAATTAATACCTGTATCTAACGCATTTTTGTGCCACAAAGGTGCTATGTAATTCAACAGACATTGAATTAGCTTGTTGAAAGAAAATTTTTCCTTAAAGTTTGATAACATTAATACTATAAGCTTATGACAATGGTATCATAAGTCTAAGCATTCTATGAATGAACTCAGATAGGTTTTTTAGTCATATATGAATTTAATTTTAGAAAGAATTTCAGAAAGAATTATAACCATGTATTCCTTAGAATGGGTGGTTATTAAATGCAAACTGGAGACAAGCAGAGATGGGTTCAAATCGAACCTCTACCACTACTAGGTATGTGTTTCAAATTCCTACACAGAAAACAGAATCATCATTATCAACCTTTCTGGATTACTGTGGGGATAAGTGAGATCACATACAGTACCAATACAAAGTAGGTGCTTCTTAAGGAATCATGAGAAACAACACTGTGCCTGGATCGAAGTTTGGCTGCTCTCTCCAAAACAAAGTAACAGCAGCTTAATCAAGTAATAGAACAGAAGTAATCTAGGTTGCAGTCATTGCTCTCCAGTGTTGAGGATGCAATAGGCTTCGATCTTTCTATGGTGTCAGCCACAAGAGATGGGTTCTGTTTTGTGGTCTGTAATCGCTACCCCAGATGCTACCAATGTTCACTTTTCCAGCCACTAAAGAAGTGGCCATGTTCCTTTGCTTTAAGGCCATGACCCTGAAGTTGCTCATGTCACTCTCTGTCTTCGTCTGTTGAACTTGCTTTAACAAACTCACACAGAATGGACAGTTTATAAATAGCAGAGCCTTATTTCTCATAATACTGAAGTCTGGGAAGTCCAAGATCAAGCTGTCAGCCTGGTCAAGGTCTAGTGAGAGCTTTCTTCCTACTTCACAGGCATTATCTTCTCCCTGTGTCCTCATATAATAGGAGAGCGAGGGATCCCTGAAAGAGTCTCTTTTGTAAGAGCACCAATTCCATTCATAAAGATTCCACTCTCAAGACCTAGCACCTCCCAAAGTCCTCATTGCCTAATACCATCATCTTTACATGTTACAATTTCAACAGATGGATTTTAGGGGGACACAAACATTCAGACCATAGTACTTTCCTTCACATGCCATTTCGAGCATTTCTTTGGATGGCTTCATCTGTTTGCAGTAGCAGCTGACAGGTATAATCTATGGCTGGGTGGTCAAATGCCCAACACCAAATGGGCAGCTCTATTACTAGAGAAGGACAGAATGGATACATGGACTAACCAGCATTTTCCACCACAAACATTAACCTAGGTGAAAATGTGAATTTTACATCAATTGACTATTTGGTATTTCTCCATTATCTTTCTTTCTAGATCACTGAGCCATAAAATTACACGCATATGCTCAGAAGTGTATCACACATCAGATAGTTAAGATGTAAAATCCCCATGAGGACAGCCAAAGGTGGATGTACTCACCTTCCAGGGTTTATGCCAAGGTTGTGATGTTAAAAAATTAACCCTTGAATGGCTCCAACAGAATTTGGTGAACATGCAACAACTAAGGAGACAATTGTGGATTCAAGGAGTATGGACAGAGTGAAAACCCCAGAGGATATAGGATGGGGCATGCATACACTTGAAATCAAGCCAGGGTAGGGGATTCCAAAGAAGAAGATAAGGTAGGTCCAGAAAGAATCCCTTGAGCTGTGGGAACAGTGTGGCTCTTTGGAAAACAGAAATTTTGGAAAAAAACAGGAACATACATCTTGTAAGATGACAAGAAAAATATGGCTTTTGTTCTTTAAAAAAATTAGTCACGTTGGTAGTCACAAAGCTAACATGGGGGAAAGAATAAAACAACAAGGTTGGGGGAGCATGATTAAGTACTAAAATAAGCAGTATTTATATTAGATTTTTAAAGTGTCCCTGGCTGGTAGACTTGTAAAAAGTGAGTCAGAGAGAGGTCCAGTCAAATACACATGAATCCATGAACTATGTGCCGGTTTTAATGCTGCTATTTTAAAAATCCATAACATCCTCCAAAATACGGATCGTGGGCTTCTGTCACAGCGTTCTTATTCCTACCTTTCAACAAAAATCAATTGCTGAAACATTTGTTGAAAACAAAGTAACATGGTCTGCTATGTATTGTGACCAAGGTAGAGATGTGGCATTTAAGACGTTTATGAAATAGGGCAGGAGGAGAAAGTAGGCTCCTACGCAGGTGACAATCAGGCTACACGATACCACTATGGTCATGTGGAGGGGCAGCAATGTGCAAATCACACTGGACTGAGTTCATTCCAATTGAGAGCAGATTTTAGGGGAAAGGTAGAATTTTTACAGATCTCTTGAAGGAAGCAAAGATGTTAAGAATCATTATTGGTGGAATAGAAAGGAAAGACCATGCAATAGCAATTCTGCATTTGAAAGAAAAGAGGGAAAGAAATTTAGAGAACATTTGGGAAAGAGGCACGTGTAGCGAGCTCCACACAAAGGTCTGTCATACCTTTATTCCAGTAACAAATTCTGTCAATTATGCCCCCAAACTTTTGTCTCTTTTCTGCCTCCATCTACGGTGCCAGCACCTCACGCTAAGCATTCAAGATTTTGTCATCTTTTATCCACCAACCATCATGGCCTTCTGTTGGATCCCACTCTGACCCCGTGATCCATTCTCCACATGACAAGTGCACCGCTTTCAAAACACAAACTCGGTCCAATTTCTTTCTAGCTTAAAACCTTCCGAGAGTTTCCTAACATGAATAGGAAAAACATCTTAGGTTTTTCACTCAAACTGGAAGGTCCCTAAGACTTGGCCCTGTCCATACTCCAGTCAAATCCATCCCCATCTTACCTCTGCTCTGCATGCTCCTACAGCACAGTGCCCTTTGCCTTTCCTGCTTCAGAAGCCCCTAGCATTCCGTTCCTGCCTCTAGAAACTAGTTTACTGGACAAATAATCAAAAGTCCCTTAGGTCACCTCTTAGATGTCACTTCCTCAGAAAACCATGCCCTCCAATCTCAGTTGGGTTCCTTTGTTAAAATCTCTCACTATTCCCTTATCCTTTTGTAGGATGCATCCCAATTTGTAACATGTGTGATCACTGTCTAAAGATCATCTCCATCATGCCTGCTACACTCCCTGAGAGTAGAGACCATGCCGACCTTGTGAAATCTCTTGTCTTCAGTGACTGAAACTCGAAAAGTATTCACTGAATAAATGTATTAATGCAGGCATGACTGAGCAAATAATCAAGGACTTTCATCAAAAATGCAACAAACATTATTTTTAAAGCCTCCTGATGTTTTATCTTCACAATGTGTTAGGATACAATGCAACAACCACATTTGTGATGCAGGGCTCCTGAGGCCAAGAGTAAATAAAATTCAGACAGGTAAGTGAAAATACCGATTTTTAGGATTACGTAGCTAAAAAAAATAAGTATAGATAATAAAGTACATACTTTTAGCACTGTCTAAACAAATTACATATTATCTAATTTATACCCCATATGATGGCTACTCTTACTATCCTCATTTTGTAGCTAGGGAAAGTGAGGCATAAAGCCTTGACATGATTTCCTCTAGAATGCCCAGCTGTCAGGACTGGTTACGCAACTGTTTGGAGTGGCTCTTATCCATACTGCCTCTCACTTCATTTGTCCATTAATATGATACAGTGAATTGTAAGTATATTAACTTGATAGAAGTTTCTCTGAAATTTTAGATTTTTACTGCTTTATGTTTCCTTTATCATAGTTAAAATATGATTTAATTAATAGTAAGGAATGAAATGATAGTCTTTGAATGAAATCAGGCCCACAAAGAAGAGTTTACATGTAAAAGTGTAAATTTATCATGTTAATTCTTTGAGACCACTGAGCATTCAATTGTTTTGTGTTGTGGTTTTAAAGCCCTTGGTAAATTTCTACTTTTTGGAAGTATTAGTGTTTCTTGTAAAATGGTATCATTTCCTACCCTGCATAGCAGAATTTGGGACACAAAATAATGGCACCACTTTAGAGAAAAAAATGTCTGTTGGTAGATTAGTAATTATATCAGATGGATCTTGGTATAAAATAGAACTACTTGAAATAGTAAAGACTATTATGGTAACACACAATGTTATTTTTAATGCAGTACCTTGGAATAACTTCTACTCTCTAAACCATGGTTTTTTTTTTCTCCCAATATACATGAACCTAAAATTTTATAGGTAGAATTATTCTCTGCTACATTTTATTCTTACATTTATTTGGGGCAACACTTCCCATGTTATTAAACAACAAAGGCAAACCTGTTTTTAGATTCAGTTTGTTATAATAATCCTAATCAGTATCTCCTAGGTATCTAAAGAAGAGTTAATTATCAATAAATGCATTAAACTTGTCTCTTCTGAATGGCATAATTAATACACCACTTTATGCTTCTTTATAGATGCTAAGAAAAGTATTCTTAAGCTTAGTGTGTACATACACACACACACACACACACACACGAAGACACACACCAGTCCATGTATGTATATTTCAATCAATGCAATATCTATTTCAGTGAATACATATAGCCTAATAGTTAAGATCATGAGCTTTAAATAAAGACTATCTGAATTCTGGTTCTGGCTCCACCGTCTATTAACTTCGTGATTCTGTGCTTGAATAAATTCATTTATAACATGGGGATAATAAAATTATATATCTTACAGAGTTTTTATAAGGATTAAATGTGACAAGACAAATTCACTTTTAACAGAGGGCTTAGCCCAGCTACATGTTCAATAAATGTAACCCATTAGAATATAATCATAAAATATTTGGGCCTGTTATCACAGAAATTAGCAATAATTTGGATTAAAGGTAAAATATTCTCAAGATTATTATTCTATAGTATCTGAAAAAAAACTGTGATATATTCATAAAGATATTTTCTGATTTGTGCTGAGAGGTCCATTTAAAGTAACACTATTTCCCCTCTTTTCCTGTTTCTCTCATTTTGATTCATTCTTACCTTGTAATGCAGAAGGAAAACAGTGGTAAATAACATTTCAACACTCAGTGAATCTGTGTAACTATCTAATCTCAATCCATCACTTACCACTCTTAGTTAGAAATCAAAAGCATTCTAACAAAACAATGTGTACAATGAAGAGTGATACTTTAAACTCTCAAGTAAGAAAGATTTAAGCAAGCAAAAATACAAATCAGCACGCAGTACAGGGTCTGAGGTTGGGATTTACCAATTGGCACTCTTGAGCTGAGATTTTGGCATATGGAATTTTCATTTGAGCAACAAAGTGCATCTAATTGTGTAATTTGCATTCCTTAACTAATGCATCTGAAAAGCAAGAGTAAATAGAGAACATTTTCATTTTTGAAGCGACAAACGTGATTGGCTCTTGTAAGGTACTAATCTTCCAAGAATCATCTTGGCTTAACTCATAAATACAGAGAACAGATTGGTGGTTGCCAGAGGGGAGGAGGGTTGGGGGTGTGGGGACTGTGGGTGAAGGGGGTCAAGAGGTACAAACTTGCAGTTATAAAATAAATAAGTCATGGGGATGTAATGTATAGAGTGGTGACCACAGCTGATAATACCATGTTGCAGAATTGAAAGTTGCTAAGAGTAAATCTTAAAAGTTGTCATCACAAGAAAAAATAAGTTTGTAACTTTGCAAGGTGATGGATGATAACTAGGTTTACAGTGGTGATCCCTTCAGTGTATACAAATTTCAAATCATTATGTTGCACACCTGAAACTAATTTAATGTTAAATCTCAATTATACCACAATAAAACAACAACAATAACAACAACAAGAGAATCTTCTTGGCTTAGAGTGTATTAGTGAAATTTTTGGGTAAAATAAGCAACTGGAGTAAGTTGGCAATAGATTATATAGGACAAAAACTCTGAGATATTTCTGCCTTCCATAAATATATACATATATATGTGTTTTATACAATAATGATAAGGATTTCAATTCTTAAATCTACCTCCCCTACATTATCCTTTACTATCAAGTTTAATTGTTTAATATAGAATGAACTAATAATGGGTTCATATAGTGATGCTAGAAGGTTTACTAATTTTTGCCACTCACCTAAATCAGGCAAAAAAAAAAAATTTACATTTGAAGAGTGTCGACAGTGTAAGAATCCTGTTATTTTTTCCTATTGCTCTTAAGGCAATGGAAAATGGAAAGTATGCCTCAAAATAATTTTCTGATATTTTCGTTTCAAACATTTTATACAGATATATTCAGTCACTCATTTCATTGCATAAATATTTATTGAAATATTTATTGTAGGCCAGGCATTTGCACACATACATTTAAGATATTGATACATCCTTCCCTATTCTTTATGATGCCCAATAATGTAGAATAGATTGTTAACTTCACAATCATCATTTCACAACCATCTTAAAAACCACTTCTTTGGACCCGTTGCACATAAGGGTGACCACGAGAATGAGTTCCAGCCTATGAAATGACAGGAGGAGTAAATGAATGAAGTTTCCAGGAAAGCTCTTTGTAAAGAAAGAACAAATTCCGTAGGCAAGAGCCTTTGCCCAGTTTTCTACCTACATTCTGTGTGTATAATGAAGACCGTTCTATCCCAAAGATACAGAGCAGCAAGTACCCTAATATTTTTGTGGAATTACTTTAATTTTTTAAACGTTTATTGATTTTTGACGGAGAGAGAGATAGACAGAGTGTGAGCAGGGGAAGGGCAGAGAGGGAGACAGGGAGACAAAGAATCTGAAACAGGCTCCAGGCTCTGAGCTGTCAGCACACAGTCCGACATGGGGCTCGAACTCACAAAGCGTGAGATCATGACCTGAGCCGAAATCGGACACTCAACAGACTGGGCCACGCAGGTGCTCCTTGTGGAATTACTTTATCAGACTTTAGCTTCTGAACTTACTACATGAGAAGAAAATTCAGCCCAAATCTCCTTTAAGCCATTCTTATTTCAGTTTTTGAATAAAGATCTAAAGACATTCTGGAAATAACACTTAGGAATGTGCATTCCCAAGTTCATTTTAATAATGAATTGTACAAATTATGTAAGTTCTATAGACTCAGTAGGGACTATAAGACCTGAAAAGCATACTACACATGTGAGAAAACCCACAGATAACATCATACTCAGTGGTGAAATACTAAAAGTTTTTTCCCTAAAGTCAGGAACAAAGCAAAGATGTTCACTTTCCCCACTTCTATTAGCAGAGTACTGGAAGTTTTAGTCAGAGCATTTAGGCAAGAGAAAGTAATAAAAGAAATCCAAATTAAAAACTAAGAAATAAAATTATCTCTGTTCACAGATGACATAATCTTGTTCACAGAAACCCTAAAGATTGCACATATATGCACGTGCGCACACACACACATGGTAAGAGCTCATAAACAAATTCCACAAAGCAACAGGTTAGAAAATCAACACAAAAATCAGTTGCACTTTTATACACTACCAATTAAAAAATGAAATTAAGAAAATTGCTTTTACATTAGCATCAAAAAGAATAAAATAAATAAGGATAAATTTACAGAGGCAAAAGACTTGCACGTTAGAAACTACAGAATGTTGCTGAAATTAGAGACCTAAGTTAAGGAAAAGATATTAGTGCTCATTAAAGATGACAATATAACCCAAAACAACCGATGGATTCAATGCAATCTCTATCAAAATTCCAAAGATATTTTTTGCAGAAATCAGAAAACCCATCCATCATTTCATATGAAATCTCAAGAGACTCCAAATAATAAAACAGTCTTGAAAAAGAACAGAGTTGGAGGACCCACACTTCCTAATTTCAAAACTTAATTCAAGTTACAGTAATCAAAGCAGTATGGTACCAGCATGAACACATATAGACCAAGAAAATAAAAAAGATTACAGAAATCAATATTCACCTGTATATGTTCAATTGATTTTCAACAGTAGTGCCAGGACCATTCAATGGGGAAAGACATTCTTTTTAACAAAAGGTTAAATCAGTTTCTCTAATGACAGTTGTCATTTGCCACAATTTCAGGTGCATAGAGTTTCAGATGAAAATCTTAGTTAAGCCCACATACTGATTTTGATGTCTAGTCTTAGAATTGTGATCTATTCTAAAACTTATTTTGAAAATAAAGTTAGAAAGCCCATACTGGGTTTTTCCTTAATTAAAAAAATTAATGTTTTTTTCTTTATGAGTTTTACCTTAAAAGAGAGAAAAAAGCAAGTTGCTTAAAACACAAGCTTTAGCCACATTATAAGAAATTCTAGAAATCTTTCTATTTAATTCACTTTTTCTACTACATATAAAAGGAAAATCAGTTGTAGCATTTCCAGAATAAAGGAACTGAATATGAAGAGTGTGACTAATTCTGTAATGTGCATTCAAAATAATTCTTTTAAGACCAGGAATGTGGTCAACTGTGTTCTGGTCACTTTGAATGTTAAGCTTCTTTTCTTAGATGGAAATTTTGCAGTTTATCTCTGAATATCAAAGTACACCTTGCCTTGGGAGAAAATGGATGGAAAATATTTTCGTAGTAAGATAGGATGGGACAGATAATCAATCACAAAATGCAGAGAAAATAAAAATAAGAATATCCCCCAAATATTACTTCCCCAATAATCTAAATACTCTTTATGATCAACATCATTTCTGCCAATCCTAACACCAAGTTTCCAAATATTACAAACCAAGTTCCTAGAAGGTTACAGTGTCCTTTCCAACATCCCCTCCTTCTACCTCCACCGCTTACAGCCTGCTGCTCCCAAGCAGTATCACTTTGGCCTCTCAAAAGACAAGGTAAAAGTGAAAGTGAAACTTTTTACCATTTTGTGAACATGGAAACTTGTCTGGTTTCTGGATTAGAGAAAAATAGAAATCATGTATTTTTTGAAGAGTGTTGGACCACTGGCTTGGGGTACAATCCATATTTATCAGGGATTGTTCAGAATGCTCTGATAAAAACACATTTCATTCCTTGCAGCTCTTATTTTCAGAGACAAGGCAATTACAAAAAGAAAAGATTAGCAAAGAAATATTGCAACATTTTGGCATGGCTTAAATTCTTTCAGTGGATGATAGTCTCGGAATGCACAGTAACCAATTTTAAACTTCCAAACTACAATTGCATCAAGTACATGCATTAAAAAGTTGAAAATGAATTCCCAGCAATAAGCCAATTGTGTTAGTCCCATATATTTGCTCATAGATATGACAAGTCAGACCAAATTTACCAGCAAAAATATTTCTTAGGTGATACCTGAGAGTCTGACATTTGAGTTGAGTTCACTTATATTTGAGTTGAACCACAGCCTTATGGTTAGAATATTATGCTATGAGACACAATAGAGCTCCCTGCTTGGCAACAAATGTTTCAATATTTTGGCCTGAAATATTTAGCTCTTTTATATGAAAAACAGTTACCAACTGGAGATCATGGGCTAACAGTTCACTCGTTTACCATTTCAAAATCCCCTGAGGGTTCCACTTGGGAACACGGGATGACTAATTACTTAGAGTTAATGAAGCCCTAATTGTTACGGCATAAGCTGGTCCACTTAACTTTCCAAATTCAGGACAATTAGGCATCATTAGTATTACCCACTGACTGAGCTCTAAAGTAAGATTTAGCATTTCATTCTCAACAACCTTTAGGTACCCATGAAGAAAATATGTCATGACTTATGACAACAAGGTCTTCTAGAAAAATTAAATTAATGAATAAGTCAATAAATAAGAATTCAGGTGGCTTTTCTCCTAATGAAGCAAAGTTCTAAATGTAAATTCTAAATAAATTGATATTAACATTCACTATTCAAGCATCAATTTACAAACGAATACTTAATTTCTGTCAAAATTAACACTTTTTTTATTAAAATTCAGTACCAGAATTAATATTTTAAACTGTAGATTAGTGACTTCCACTCACAAGTGAGGTGGAATCATGGGCAGGATACCAGAGCTCCAACCCCCAACAAGTAGAATCAGTAATGTCACAAAAGATCTGAACAACACTTTTAACCTAATTTAACACCCACAGACCTAATTGGCATTCAAAGAATACTGCACCCAGAAGTGAAAGAATAGATGTGCTTTCTGAGTCCACAGAGAACATTTGCCAAAATAAAGTATATGACAAATCACCAAATAACACTAAAGATTTTGCAAAGAATTTAATTCATTCAAATTATGTTTTTGGAATATGTAGTAATTAATTAATTAGTCCAATAAAATAATAACTAGAATATCCATCAGCTTCTCTGAAATTCAGCAATACATTTTTAAATAAAATGCAGTGATGAAATAAATCACAAAAAAGAATCAGGACATCTTTGGAACTAAGTGATAATAAATATCAAATTTTCTAAGATATATGTGATACAGTATTTAGAGGCATATCTGTATCTTTAATATTCATATATTCGAAAGTAACAAAGACTAAGAACCAATAAACTAAGAACTTATCTTAAGAAACTAAAAACACGGGCACCTGGGTGGCTAAGTTGGTTAAGCATCTGACCTTGGCTCAGTTCATCAGTTTGCAGTTTGTTGGTTTGAGTCCTGTGTGGGACTCTGTGCTGGTGGTGCAGAGCCTGCTTGGGATTTTCTCTCTCTCCCTCTCTCTCTGCCCCTTCCCAACTTGTGCATTCGTGCTCTCACTCTCGCTCTCTCTCTCTCTCAAAATAAATAAATAAACTTAAAAAAATAAAGAAACTAGAAAGAGAAGTGCAAATGACTCCCAAGAAAGTGAAGGAAGGAAATGATAAAGAGCAAAGGACAAATTTGACAATTTAGATGAAAAATACCTATTTTAAAAAGGAGTGATTACCAAACCCAATACAAGAAACCCTAAGTTCAAATGGTTTCAGTGGTGAGCGTTTTCAAACATTTAAGGAAGAGAATGTGAATTTCCAAAAAAAAAGAAGGGACATTCCTCCCTTGTTTACTGAGACCAACATAACTTTGACAGAAATCCTGATAACGCCATTACAAGAAAGAAAACGTACAAGCAAATATTTTCCATCAAAAGAGATATAAAATTCTCATAAAATACTGTATGAAATCCAAACTATCCAGAAAAGAGTGTACACCACAATTAAGTGAGGTCTATCCTGTGAATGCAAAGTTAGTTAACATTTGGGGGGAAAATGTAACCGGACACATTAATGACAAAAAGAGGCAAATGATATGGGTGCAGATAAAGCTTGTGATAGAACTATATACTTCTTATTAAAAACAAAACAAAGTAAAATCACTCAAAAAATCACAAAAAGCCAACGTGGGATACGTAATAATATTTTTAATATGATACTCTCTCTTTGAAAGAGATAGATGATCTTGGATCATGATCAATTATTAAGTAGTTTCTGCTTGAGAGAGTGAATAAGAAAGACAAAGATGACCACTGTCACCATTTCTAGTCAACACATTGTGGGAACTCCTAGCCAGTGCAGTGAGGGAAGGTGGGAAAAGACAAGAGTTGGAAAGGAAGAATCCATCTTTATTCACAGATAACATGAGATTACCTGTAGAAAACCGGAAAGAATCAATAGATGAAGATCAAAAGTAAGTAAAAGAAATGAGATGACAGGAAACCAGGGTAATAATTATTCCTGTGTGGTAACGGGAAGTAGTTTCTGGAAGGAACAGTAATAATAGTCAATTTCTTGATTTCAGTGCTAGCTACACTGATGTGTTCACTTTTTGAAAATTTACTGACCTACCAAGTTAGGTTTTGTGCATTTTTCTTTATGTATGTTACTACAAAAAAAAGTACATTATATGCTAAAGGTGACATTTATTGAGTCACTGAGATAATCACGTGTTAAGAATTATGCCATTTAATATTTTTTAAAAAGTTCAGGAGGTAAATCCTGTTTTGAGCCTCGTTTTACAAATGAAGAAATAAGTTTTGAAAGTTGATTAACATCCTCAAGTATATACAACATAAAGAATCCCGAAGTTTTAAACAAATACCCTTCTGACACTAAAATCATCTTTATCATTCAATTACCATTTTCAATGCTTCTTACTCCATGTTTTTTTCAAACTCTCTTGATACTTTGTTCTATTTAAGATTTTAGGCAACAAGCATAGGTTAAATTCTAATTCAAAATGATTGTGAATTAAGCAAAACCATGACCTCCAATGATTACATGGCTGAAAAACCCATGCTTAAGGAAATGATATTTGAGGGCACACTGCATTTTACTTACTTTCATGCAAGATCGACTCAATCTGTCAAATGTTTAAGAATCAAAGCCAGACTTACAGCCGAAACATATATTAAATCATGCGCACAAATGATTCATAACAAAAGCCAATCCACCCCTTGCCATGCTGGCAGCCATGAACAAATCACAGTTATGCCTAAATCTGAAGAACTACTCTTCTCTCATATCGTTAATGATGAGATTACAAAGGCAGCAAAGCACAGGAGATGAATGGGTGTCCATAAAATAGAAGACATATGCTCCAGTAAGACCCAAAGTAATTGAAAGAAATTAGATCATGGTGGCACTTCTTTCTCCTCCATCGAGTTTTTTTCAATCTCCCAGCAGAAGTTGATGTAAGAAGAGAAAATATTTGCTGGTCGATACAACAGGCAGTGAAATCTTCCCACTTTTGTGCAGATGGAAGCTAACTTAATCTGGTTCATATGTTCTAAGAACATCTTAAAATAAAAACTGGAGGCTGATTTGCACCCAGAAAAACTGTGTATAAAGCTGAGGGAGGCAAGCAATTTAAATTTCCAATATGTCACTGCAATTTTGTTTTCATTCCAAAGGGGTAATAATGCTACCATTTTTCACTTCATCTTTTGATTCCTTTTGAAACCCACACTTACATTTCGAATATTACATCTGACCTAATTATTTCAAGAATATTGAAGTTGCTTAAAAAAAAATCAATTACAATACCCAGTATGTTTTGTTTCTACTTACAAATTCATTATGGAAAGTTGCTGTCAGAATTCATAGCAGCAGAGTTTCCAGTTATAATACATGTATGACATCTGTTATTTTCTCTTACACGTATAGTCCTTGGAGCACCCTGGCAAACTTGGTTATGAAAATACACAGTAACCATTTTAGCATCATCCTACATAACAGGGCAATGCTTATCTAATTATTGCCTTTATACCTTTATGGAGTTTTAAATTCAATGCTACCCCTATTTATATAATTTTTTTTTCAGGGGAAAACAGAAAAGCCAAGCACTGAATTTTACTGTAATGTTCTGTTAAGATGTCAGGTCCTCTATTTACTGCTCTATACCTAATTGGCAGGTTCACCATGTTAGCAAAAAGAGAAGGGGGGGGTAGGTGGGTGGTAAGGAAATGCTAAAATTAAATTTGTTTCCTATTATCACAACCCCCCTGTTTGTTGACTCAAAGCTCCATGAAGGCCAGTGCCATGTAGGTCTTAGTCACAAACTTATTCCCAGATTTTAGCCCAAAGACTACTGCATAGTAGGTGCCCTGTAAATTTCCACTGACAGGATGAGGGGCATCTGTGTGGCTCAGTCAGTTAAGCGTCTGACTTCAGCTCAGGTCATGATCTCACCGTCCAGTCAGATCCAGCCCCGGATCAGGCTCTCTGCTGACAGCGCACATCCCCATTGTCTGCATGGGATTCTATGTCTCCCTCCCTCTCTGCCCCTCCCCCACTCACGTTCTGTCTCTCTGTCTCTCTAAAAAATAAATAAGCATTAAAAAAATTTTTTTGAAGAAAGGATAAATGGCTTTGCCATACAAGGTCACTTTTGAAGGCTAAGAACAAAGAAATAGAAGATTGTACTTCACATAAGGGTCCCCAAACACTACCCACAGTTTTGATGATTCACTGGGAGGACTCCCAGGACTAAGCATACAGTGGTTCTCATGGCCATGATTTATGACAGCAAAAGGATACATACCACAGTGAGAAAAGGCAATGGCTCATGGCGTGAAGCCCTTAGGAAAGTGAGCACAAGCTTCCAAGAGCCCTCTCCCAAAGGAGTCACACAGAACTTGTTTGAATCCCCAGCAGCGAGTTGTAACAACATATGGAAAACATTGTCTACCCCGGAAGCTCAGCCCAGGGATTTTACCAGGGGTTGGTCACAAAGGCATACACTGCCTGGTATGTACCAGAATTCCAAATTCATGGAAGAAAAGTTGGTGTGCAGTAGAAATCAAACTGTTTGCATAGTTTAGGCACAGTAAGATAGGATTATCAGTTTTAGGCATGGTGGACAACCTTTTAATATCTCAGTTGTCAGAGGCCGGTCAACAGCCAACACTATAAGCAGTCCTCTCTAAGGATAGTGTCTCAGGACTGCTACTGTTTTCTACACAGAGCTCTTTTTGACTCAAATATAATGCTTGCCCACTTATGTATGTGGCTCCTAGCTTTCATTTTGACAGAGCTCTGTGGGAATTCCCATATATATCCAATATCATTGATTATTAGCAAACATTTTAACACTAAGTTATATATCTAATGGTATACATGGCTCTTTGGTCCAAGGTGTGATAAGAACTGCATTAAATGGCACAAAAAATTTTTAAAGTCCTTTTCCCTGTTGGATTTCTGTACTGTTATGAATTACATTGGTGGTAGTTTGGAGAGGGATCATTTTTCTTTTCATTTCTTTTTTTTTAAATTTATAGTGTACTGTCAAGTTGGTTTCCATATAACACCCAGTGCTCTTCCCCACAAGTGTCCTCCACCATGACCATCAACCACCTTCCCCTGTCCCCCTTACCCTTCCACCCTCAGTTTGTTTTCAGTATTCAAGAGTCTCTCGTGTTTTGTCACCCTCCCTCTTCCTAATTCTTTTTCCTCCTTCCCCTCCCCATGGTCCTCTGTTGGGTTTCTCCTGTTAGACCTATGAGTGAAAACATATGGTATATGTCCTTCTCTGCCTCACTTATTTCACTTAGCATGACACCCTCGAGGTCCATCCACTTTGCTACGAATGTCCGTATTTCATTCTTTCTCATTGCCATGCAGTATTCCCTTGTATAGATAAACAACATCTTCTTGATCCATTCATCAGTTGATGGACATTTAGGTTCTTTCCATGATTTGGCTATTGTTGAAAGTGCCGCTACCAACATTGGGGTACATGTGCCCCTGTGCATCAGCACTTCTGTATCCCTTGGGTAAATCCCCAGCAGTGCTATTGCTGGGTCATAGGGGAGTTCTACTGATAGTTTTTTGAGGAAATTCCACACTGTTTTCCAGAGCGGCTGCACCAGTTTACATTCCCACCAAGAGTGTAGGAGGGTGCCCATTTCTCCACATCCTCACCAGCATCTATAGTCTCTTGATTTGTTCATTTAAGCCACTCTGACAGGCTTGAAGTGCTATCTCAGTGTGGTTTTGATTTGTATTTCCCTGATGATGAGTGATGCTGAGCATCGTTTCATGTCTTTGTTGGCCATCTGGATGTTATCTTTGGAGAAGTGTCTCTTCATGTCTTCTGCCCATTTCTTCACTGGATTATTCGTTTTTGGGGTGTGGAGTTTGGTAAGTTATTTGTAGATTTTGGATACTAGCCCTTTATCCGATATGTCATTTGCAACTATCTTTTCCCATTCCGTTGGTTGCCTGTTTTTTTTTTTTTTATTGTTTCCTTTGCAGTGCAGAAGCTTTTGATCTTGATGAGGTCCCAAGAGTTTATTTTGGTTCTTGATTCCCTTGCCTTTGGGGATGTGTCGCGTAGGAAATTGCTGCGGTTGAGGTCATAGAGGTTGTTTCCTGCTTTCTCCTGTAGAGTTTTGATGGTTTCCTGTCTCACGTTCAGGTCCTTAATCCATTTTGAGTTTATTTTTGTGTATGGTGTAAGAGAGTGGTCTAGTTTCATTCTTC
Organism: Cryptoprocta ferox; assembly: GCA_028646485.1. NCBI lineage: Eukaryota > Metazoa > Chordata > Mammalia > Carnivora > Eupleridae > Cryptoprocta > Cryptoprocta ferox. The sequence continues at coordinate 42,965,375 of CM053574.1, read as the reverse complement.
TCCTTGTTGCTATCCAGTTCTCCCAGCACCACCTGCTAAAGAGCCTATCTTTTTTCCACTGGATACTCTTTACTGCTTTGTCAAAGATTAATTGGCTGTATATTTGTGGGTCCAGTTCTGGGCTCTCTAATCTATTCCACTGGTCTATATGTCTGTTTTTGTGCCAGTACCATACTGTCTTGATGATGACAGATTTGTAGTAGAGTCTAAAGTCTGGGATTGTGATGCCTTTCGTTTTGGTTTTCTTATTCAATATTACTTTGGCTATTCTGGTTTTTTTGTGGCTCCATATGAATTTTAGGATAGTTTGTTCTTGCTTTGAGAATACTGGTGCAATTTTAATTGCTATTGCACTGAATGTGTATATTACATTGGGTAATAATGACATTTTAACAATGTTTATTCTTCCGATCCATGAGCATGGAATGCTTTTCCATTTCTTTGTGTCTTCTTCAAATTCTTTCGTAAGTTTTCTATAGTTTTCATCGTACAGGTCTTTTACATCTTCGGTTAGGTTTATTCCTAGGTA